>JANHMN010000013.1:64670714-64725203 GCA_030674055.1 Rhabdomys pumilio
GGAGAATGCAACTGCTTAAATTAAAAGCCTCTCAGTACATGTTCTCTCTTGTTTCAGTGAAAATTTATTGGAGAACTGTTGTGGAACTTGTAGCTAAAGTGTCTGAGTCACAGATTCTCTCCTTTAGAAAATCAGATTAAGTTTAGTTTATCATAATGCTTAAACAAATGTCCAGAAGGAATCACATTGCCCTCTAATCCTTTCAAACATTGGCTCTATGATGTTGGAATAAGTCTGCCTCTAAAGGGAACACCCTCTTTTCTCACTGAACTGTGATCTCAAACACAGCATACTCAGAAATGTATGCCTTCAGTTGAATGTGCTCAGAAAAGTGCCTTCAACTCCATAACGTCCTCTGCTACATGATTATACACAGGCTTCTCTCATTAACTAATGTGTACGTTTCTTCAGGGAGAATACTGCATTGGAAAAAGCCATTTGACTTTGCGACTTGCTTCAGGGAGGTTTGTTAACCTCACTCTTATCTTTGGCTTGTAGTTTAGGGTTTGTACTCAATCAAGATGTGAATTCACTGTGTAAGTCAGGACATCACACAGTAAGTGGTTTCCAAAGTCTCATAGATACATCATAATATGTCCTTCTCTATGGGCTTTGATTTGAAAAAGTTATGAATACAAAGGTTACCACTTTGGAATCTTCGAAAACCTCAGATTCACAAATTTCTGAATGCATGAGTAGCATTCAGGGATAGATTAAGAAAATAAATCTCCCTATATCTCCCATGATTATTTTGTTCCTCCTTCTAAGTAGGACTGAAGCATCTACACTTTGGTCTTCTTCTTCCTGAGCTTCATATGGTCTGAGTTGTATTGTGGGTATTCTGAGCTTTAGGGCTAATAACTACTTACCAGTAAGTACATACAACATGTATTCTTTTGTAACTGGGTTATCTCACTCAGGATGATATTTTCTAGTTCCATTTATTTGCCTGTGAATTTCATGAAGTCATTGTTTTTAATAGATGAGCAGTACTCCATTGTGTAAATGTACCACATTTTCTGTATCTACTCTTCCACTGAGGGACATCTGGGTTATTTCCAACTTCTGACTGTAATAAATAAGGCTGTTATGGATATAGTAGAGCATATGTCCTTGTTATGTGTTAGATCATCTTTGGGGTATATTCCCAGGAGTAGTATATTCCTGTATGGTAGTATACTTCTGTATGGTAGTATACTTCTGTCTGGTTCTTCAGAGCCTGACCAATACAGATGCAGATGTTCACAGCCAACCATTAGACTGAGCACGAGGGCTCAAATGGAAGAGTTAGGGGAAGGACTGAAGGAGTTGAAGAGGTTTGCAAATCCATAGGTAGAACAATACCAACTAAGGTGACCCCTCCCCCTAGAACTCCTCCCTCTAGAAACTAAACTACCAACCAAAGGTTGGAGGGATCCTTGGCTCCAGCTACATATGTAGCAAAGGATTGCCTTATTTGGCATAAATGGGAGGGGAGGCCTTTGGTCCTGTGGATGCTCAATGGTCCAACATAGGAGTATGCTAGGGTGGTGAGGTGGGAATGGTTGAGTGGGTGGGAAAGCCTAGATGCAGAAGGAGGAGGAATGGAATAGGAGGTGTTTTGGGGGAAACTGGAAAGGGGAACAACATTGAAATGTAAATAAATAAAATATCCATTAAAAAAGAAAGTAAATCTATGAATAGACGGCTTCTTACAAAAGGGGATCTTGGGATCTTCACCCTTACTCCCCACTTCCTTCTGTTTTTGCTGGGATGATACTCTAGGAAGTTTCTTGGCAGATAATCATGCCATTAAGTGAGACCTTCTAGTCTTCAAAATCATGAGCCAATAAATTTGTATTCATTATGAAGTGCTGAGAAATCCATCCATGTCTGACAGAATCAGAGTTCTTAATGGAATCAAATAGTTCTTAACTGATAACCCCTAGAATAGGTCTATTCTCCAGATTTCAGCAAATCAGAAAATTCAAAACAGAATCCTTCTGAATAAATGGCTATTTTCTCACTTATTTTAAGGCACATTTCTATATGTCAGCTCATGGTTTTTCTCCAGAGTTAATTGTCGATTATTAAAGAAAAAATACACTGGAAGAGACAAATAGGCAATATGATTCTGTGCTTATTGTTGGCAGCATCAGGAGAAGAAAAATACACCAAGTCTGGATACTCAGCTTAACTGAAACCCAAGGAATGAGTTCTCAACATGTCCAATGTCTGTAGAACAAGGACTAGACAAGATCAGGAGTGAGGCTGATCAATGGGATTTGCAGAGCGCATTAATTCTAGTGCGCACATGTGTTTCCCTGAGATTAGGCTAAGTGTTTGCTAATTGATATCCATTAAAGTTAGTCTTCTACTCCACAGAGACAGAGAGATGAGGGTGGTGTATGTATTGATATTTACATTTCAAAGAGATGTTTCCTAGGCTCTATTAAATACATTTCATGGTCTGCAAAAACAGTTCATAGAGTCAGAGAGAAAATTTACAACTAGGAATTATTTCAAAAAATTTTTTTTTCTGAAAGCAAAAGAGAGGTTAGGCATCTGTAGTTCCAGAAATCTGTCTGTTTTGGGTAAAGCTGAAGGAGCCAGTGTAGCCATATTTTTCTGTTACCCTTCTGTTTCTTGATTCATGTGCAGCCTTCTCAGGAGAGAACTATTAGCAATCTTGGTACCCCATACACTGTACCAGGGACAGTTACTAAAAAACCTTCTAATATTATTGTGCAGCCTAAGAGCGGTTCCAGCTCACAGCTCTTCCTCACACCCAGTTTTATTCTCCTGATTCTTCTATGCTGCTTTTTATCAACTTCAGTATTTTGTGCTACATTTAACACAGCCATGGTTGTAGTTCTGGAGGCAGTGTCTATTTTTACCCTAACATTGAAATAACGTTTCTATGACATAAAAAGAAAAAAATAACCTCCTAGTTTGCAAAGCACTAGTGAATAATGTAGATTTTAGCAAAGATTTATGGGGGAGAAAACAGAATTTAGGTCACATGAAAAGTAGAAATCTACTCTCTGAAGCTCTCTATCCTTTTTAAAAGCTTCCTATTCTTTGTACCTTTAGATCTCTTTTGAATATCTGTGCTGAAACAATATATTTTCTTCCAATTTTTTCATACAAAGTCCTACTTGGAGAGGTAGATTCAGTCTATTCAGGGGCTATACAAATGCTCATTCTACTTTTTTTTGTTTGTTTGTTTTTTTGTTTTTTTTTTTTTGTTTTTGTTTTTTTGAGACATGATTTCTCTGTGTAGCCCTGGCTGTCCTAGAACTAACTCTGTAGACCAGGCTGGCCTCAAACTCAGAAATCTGCCTGCTTTCTAAGCACCCACTCACAACCACCTCATCTAGGATATTTTCTTTCTAAGATAGAGATGTCCTTCTACCATCAACTGTCTAGTCCTTCTCCAAATGCCCAATAGCATCTTTGTGATTGAGGAACTTTTTATCAGATTTATAAAAACTCAAAAGTCCAAAAAAGAAACCTACACAAAATCACTACTTCCAAGACAGCAGACATCCCAACCAAGAAGAATTCACTGCTCTTTCAACCTGGGAGTCTCTTGAGTTCTGGCTTACTCTCATTCATACATAATTGAATTCCTTCTGATAAAGCTTTAAGGCAAGGCCACACAATCTTTCTTAAGGATCCATTTTCCCAACATGGTTGAAGTTCAGTTTAGATACCCTGTAGCAAAAAAAAAAAAAAAAAAAATTAAAAACAGAATCTATAAAACAAAACTAGGTTATACAAAATTTAAAACACATCGTAATGATACAGTGACTTTATAACACTACAAAACCTTTATTCTTTGAAAGACAGTAGTAAAGAAGGCTTTCACTTTTTAGGACAAATAATGTCAGGCATTAATATTTTACTGAGTTATTATTTTACTGAATAAATATTTCTATAGTGAAGTTCTTCAGTGTTACCACAGTGTCAGAAGATACAATTCTAAGAAAACCTTGTGCAATTTATTACACATAAAAAATCTTCTCGTGATGGAAGCCTGAAAGCTTGTACTCTACACCGTTAACCTAATGTTAGTAGAATCATGTTGAGAGAATGAGGGAAGGAACTAGGTTGAGACATTCAGAATTTTTGGGTTTTTTACAATACCCACGTTGGGAGGTTCACAATCTCTTGTATCCATGGCTGCAGGGGAATTTGACACCTTCTTCTGACCTTCCCAGGAAATGTCCTCATGTTACACCTCTGGCACACATAAAGCATGTGCATACCTAGCCAATTAAAATAATTAAATAAATGTTTTAATAAAAGTTTCTTATGGGGTGGGGAAGACAATCTTTCAAGGAAGGAGAAACAGAATCTAGATAATAGGCCTATATCTACATTGTCAATGAGACCCAAAACTTGTGGCTAAGTGGGTCATAAACTTTTGTGAATGTCTACTACTTTTCACTTTGCTAAGTGGATATATGTTGCGACCCGAGCTGCCCCACACTTGGTGGCCAAAATGTCACTGACTGCTCTATCAATGTTGGAACTGGTAACTTTGTTACCCAGTGTGGGGGGATGCTAGAGTGGTGAGGTGGGAGTGGTTGAGAGAGTGGAGGAGCAATCTTATGGAGGCAAAGGGGAGGGGGGACAGGGAGAATGTGATGGAAGGGTTGTGGAGGGGTATCGGGGAGGGAAAATGTCATTTGAAATGTAAACAAATAAAATGATTAATAAAAATAAATAAATAAAAAGTAGAGAAATGTTTTTATAATAACCAAGTTGCGACAAATGTTAATAAATAATCTAAAAAATCAATAAAAAACTCAAAGAATTAATAAAAATATTATTTTAAGATTTAAGAAAAAAATTACATTGCAAATATTCTCAGTTCTGGAGATATTATTTTCACTGAAAGAGCAAATTCATCTGTGAAATGATGGAAGGGTTTGATTTGACTGCTAGCTTTCTGCCCCATCCTTCTTGGTAGCACAGCTGATAAGGTTTGCATGTCTCTGACTCACTGATGAATGCAATCTCTTTCCAGTGAAACAAGGGGTATTTAGAGCTGTTCACAGCAACCAGACTCTACAAGTGCTGCCTAGTTTAACACAGCATTCAATATCAAAGGATGTGACTGTCTTTACAAACATGAAATAATATTTAGAAAGATACACTGTGATTAGGACCAACTGTATCACTTGAATACAGCAACTTTATAAGTTAACTTTGTTCCTATGGTTCAACGTCGCATGATGGCTAACCTTATCTGTGCCACAGTTTTTTATATCAGAAAATATGAGTAATGTGCTGAATGTTGTACATAAAATTTAACATTTTATAAGGAGTTCACAGAGTCATATCAGAATAAATGTGCACAAAATGTTTAAATGTAAGTTCCATACAGATCAGGCTTATATTTCACTCTTATGTCTACTGGAAGTAATTCATGTCTGAGCTCAGAAGCAGATGGTGGTCCCATGGGTTGGATGGCACACAGAGATAAGAAGCACATTCTTCATTATTAGTAGTTTATCTGCCAATACAGTCTTGGTATAAAATGGGTCATACGTCATTTATTATATGTTTAACACCAAGTAGAAAGTAATATATATATATATATATATATATATATATATATATATATTGAAAAGAACTCTGATGATAGAAATATTCAATTAAAATGTTTAACAGCCACCTGGAGCCCAGATATTGAATAAATGTTTTTGCTACTAGAAGCTTATGATTTCTGTTTTTGCATTTTTATAATTTTATTGGCTTTCCTGGCTTTAATATATTGCCCTCACTGTGAACAATAATTTGTAATTGTGAGCTTGCAATAGATTTTGTTCTATTAAGTTTTCTGTCATGTTTAGTTTATATTTTTATAATTTTTCTGTAGTAACAACAGAGTACTCACTTATAATATTTCAAACAGCTATATATTAATGGCTATGAGAGAAAAGAGATTTCATGGTAAAATAAATTACATTGGTATAATCATCACACTTACAATAATAGAGGAATGTTCTCTTTATTATTAACTGTTTAATTGTGCGTGAACCACACAAGGCTTTAATCACTGTAATACAGTGGAACTGCAACGTGCCGAGACTCTTCTGTACCAGTCAATCGACATCAGGGTTTTAGCTGTCTCACCTTCATGTTCAAAAATGTGTACAATATAGACATTATTCTTCACATTGACTAGACTTCCAAAGACGACAGGCAGAAAAATGATTATGTCTAAATTAAAGAATATGCCTAAATTCTTCTTTTGCTTTAAAAAAGGTAATAGTTCGAATTAATTGACTTAAACTGACGCTGTAGATCTCAAAACATTATTGTAAAATATTTCTGTAAATGGAGGAGGGAGAGAAATATCTTATTGAAGCTTTATTAGTAGAGTCTATAAATAGAATATTTTTTATATTTCTATATCCTATAAATAGAATATTTTCTATTCTATAAAATAGCTTCTCTCTCCTCCCCTGCTCCCTTTCTCTACCTGTGCTGACTCCTAGCAACTGGTGTCCTCTGTACACAAGCCAAGCCATGTTTACAGATGTTCACAAATCATTATCTGAAATCTGAAGATACAATGGCATTCCGATTCCAATTTGGAAAAATTACATAGTATACATATGCAATGCTATTTATTAGTTATGGTCTAAGGAAACACCTTATATTAAAACACAGCACACATAGTGTGCATGCACGCTCCCCCCCACACCCCCACACACACCCCCACACACACAGAAACACACACACTTTATAAGCCTGGGTTTACTGAAACAGTTTCAATCATATTATACACATGTAAAAGATATGTATAAAATATATAAAACGTATGACCTATAAACAGCCTCATGAAAATTTAGGATAGTTTTGACACTAAATGATTGCAATGACATATTCTGTGATATGTCAGGAAGCCTACAGCTTTCAGAGATGTTTCCCCTTTGAAATAAGCAATGATGGATGATTTGCCTTTTCTTGATTTCTGCAGTGCAAAGCACAGTTCCAAAGATCAAATAAGACCAGTTTGGAAATGAGTTCTATAAATAATAAAGCATCTTTCAAATGTAATGTATCTTATTGCCTGCATACTTAGTTTTATGATTATTTTACAGAGCATTTTACTGGATTTGGAGGGTCGGCAATTTTTCTTTATGCTAATTATGTGCCAAGACTAAAGAAGGAAAAGAGGCTTGGGAGATGTCTCAGCCTGAGATGTGTCTGCTGAGCAAGCATCAAGACCTCAGTTTGGATATTCCCAGCTTCACAAAGAAACTCAAGGAGGCTCTGTGCACCTGTAATCCCATTTTGGGGAGTGCAGGAATAGAAGCAGGCACCCGGAGCTGGCTGGCTAGCTAGTCTAGGCAGTTTTTGAATTTCATGTTCAGTGAGAGTCCATGTCCTAATGAGTAATAAGATAGTAAGTAATCAAGGAAGACATATAATGCTTGGCCTGCAGAGCACACATATGTACATATGCTCACAATTGTTATTAACACACACACACACACACACACACACACACACACACACACACACAGCATATACCACCCCCACATAGTCTTATGTCCCCTCCCACACACACTCACATATGTCAACTTTACCAGATTGGGCAAACAGAAATATTTTTAAAAAATAATAAGAACCAATATAATGATTGTCACATATGATAAGATGTTATAAAAAATAATTTCAAAAAAATTATCCCCTAAGAGTGTATAGTGATCATGATACTTAAATTGATATCCATATGATGGTATGTGGTTTATAGATAAGAAGTTATGGACTGTTTTAAAATAATGTTGACTCATTTCTGATTATGTTCTTCATTTTTGTCTTAGAAAGCTCAAAAACAGCATTTACTCACTTATTAATTCTCTACCATTGTATAATTAATCAGCACATATAGATTACACATGAGTGAGAGACTGCAGTTACCACAGTGCTGTTTGACAAGAAGCATTGCCGGAAATACATAAGAAATTCCAATTTAAGTGATAATGAGAAACACAACACAATTTAAAATGTTTGCATATAGATAGATCTTCCCCTCTTAACTATAGATAAAAGTAAGAATTGGGAATGGCCTTGTCATTCAAGGGTGACTAATTTTTGCTGGGTCCAGGCAGACATCCCTAGAATCTACTGAGATGTGATTGACAGCCAAGGCCAGGAACAGGGTAAGAGCATACATGGACTTCCTCAGTGTGGGATTCAGCAAAAAGCCTATAATATAGCCATGTTTCTATGTTCTCTTTGGTAAACCACTCTAAAAGTAATATTAAGTATGTGTGGAAAGGACTTTAATACTTCTTGATGCTGTTTTTTGCACTGTTTGGCACATTAATTGCTTATCACCTCATAATCCTGATATGGGTAAAGATTTACCAAAGAATACATTTGTTATATTTAACTCAGCATTCCTCAGAATGACGTTAATATCTGACCTTTTTGCACAATGAAGAATGAGACTTTACAAAGCAAATATGTGTATATATATATATATATATATATATATATATATATATGAACCTGATGTGCAATCTGAGAAGATCTAACAATGCAAACAATGAGTGTATTAAACTGAGATCTCATCTTAAAATAACCTCCAAACCAATCAGACTTGAAACACAGATGCTTAGAGTATGTCTGGGTTTTAATTTTTTCTTTATAATCTATGAGTTTAGTTATGAAAAGCCTAGTGTTGGTACCTGTTGAAAAACACATTTGAATTTCAATATAATTTGGTGCTCTTACCTTTCACTGTGTACAAGCATTAGGGTCCGATTCTTCACCTAAAGTTCTCTTATTCGATTGACAGTGCCATCTTGTCATGTTGATTTTTATAAGTTGTCACTCATCCCCCATTTCCTGAGGTTTCCTAGATCTCTAGCATTTCTCATAGTAATGACATTGTTATTTATACTCTTAATTGATGAATACACTTTAACACAGCAAGATATTTTATACTAAATATATCTACCTCAAGTCCTATCATGTCATCATTTCTAACTTTCCAGACTGGTTCCTATTCTGTGAAAAAAAAGTGTCATTATAAATCTTCTGGGAGTTTCAAGTGTGAGTTTCCGAGCAAAGGGAAATTATTAAATGGAGTGTGAGTGATGTAAATAAATGAACAGAAAGACATTCCACATAGGGAATTAATAAACTCAAATTTATCTTGCCACTTGGTGTTGAAAATTGATAGTCTTCCTGAGAAGTAGAGACTGAACACCAAGCATATGAGTTTATAAAGCGCCATGTTACTTCTTCCCATCTGAACCAATGAAGTTATTCTTTCTGCTCTGTAAAGAGATGATTTCTTTCTTCCTGGGTCTCAGCTGACTAAATTCCTGGATCCAAAACAGCTCAAGTTAAGGAAGGAAGGAAAAAGATGTTTTATTCTTGTTCTAATACCACTTTTTAATCCTGTCCTTTGGAATTTAGGACTATTATTGGTTCTATTGATGATATAAAATGGTGAGTTCAACACATGATGTTATACGTCAAAATGTGATAAAGACCAAATGAAATGGTAGAGAATTATACATTAAAATTTTGTGTATTAAACTATTTTAATTTAGTTTGACCAATATTTAAAAAAATGCTTTGAACGTACGAGGCATAAAGTTATCAAGTATTTGTTATACAGTAATAAAGTGTATTTCTTTTTTTAACATATAAAATAAAGTATATTATTTTAGTAGTTTTTTTTTAGTAGATTATTGTCCAACATAGCAGGTAGTGAAGATAAGCAATGTTAAAAGGTAGCAATATTTTCCACTCTGCCTCAAGCACTGTGACTTTTCCTTTAAGTAGAGCATCTTATTTCATTGCTACAATAATCTCATAAGATAAGTGTTTTAATACAAGTTCTCAAGTTAGGAAACATGCATAAATCATCTTATTCTCTTTTTCTTAGCAAGTCCACAGCAGAACAAATAAACTTGTAAGAGCTTTTTACTCACAATTTTAGGTGAAGTATATTATTACAATGAGATACATGTTATCATAGAGCTGCATATTAAAGGTTAAACTATGAGTGCATGGGATGATGACATGACTTGCTTTATACAGAAATTGAAAACAAGCAAAACCAAAACAAAACAGGAAAACCTTTAGAGAAAAAGTCATTAAATGGAGTTTGGGGCAGTTGGATATTAAATAATAGTTTTAAATATTAAATAATAGTAAAAAATCTATTAAATAATAGTTGGATATTATTTGCTAGAAGAAAAGTTTATAGAAATAATCATAGGAAAAGGATTCTGAGAACATTCTTTGAAGTCTCTCATATAAGGAAGATAGACAGTACAGTGTGGGTAGGTTTTTGAGTTTGGAGAGAAAAGAAATGAATGGGAATATATCTGCAGATATATTTGTTAACATTTGTCAGCATTAAAGAACTATGACTTTGTGTTGTAATTTAGCTTGTTAGTTATGTATATGTGCATGTTTAAGTGCTGTGTGCCTATGCCTGCATGATTGTAGAGGCCAGAGTTGTACATCAGATGTCCAGCTCTCTTACTCACCACCTTAGTAAGTAAGCCAGTCTCACTGGCAGCTATTGAGTCCCCGTTATCCTCCTGTTCTCTTGCTCAGCAAGTTTTCCTAACCTTAAAAGACAAATATGTCATAAAAACAATTAAGACTTTAAATTTAGAAATAATTACTAATGTGTCATTTTTTTTTAAGTAGTGGGAGGATATACTAAATATTTCACAGATAATAGATTTTTTTTTAAGTAAAGGATGTCTTCAGGTGCTTGGATATAGAGGATGAGACAGGGTGATATAGGTGGAAAGAAGTACAATACTTTATATACTTGAATAAAATTGTCAAGGAATAAACTCTTTTTTTTTTAAAGAAAAAAGGAAAGATATTTGGAACAAAGAAAGGATAAAAAGACAAAGGAGAGCCTAAAGCTATCAGAAGGACACAAAAAGTTCAAAATGCATCCATTGCAACATGAAAATAAAATCCATTATCCTATATAGCTTTATATAACTTATATATGCCACAAGCATGATGACATGATCAAAAAGAAAATATGTCACAAGTCTATCTTTTAGGTTTGCTGGGTATTAAGTAAAATAACTGGCTCTTCATCCACAATAAAAGCACATTATTTTTAAATCATTGATTGTCCTAAAACAGCCTTTTCAGTTTTCTGCATATGGAATTTTCCTCTCCTCGGCTGATATAATTTAAGTTTTATGAGATTTTGGCGAAGTGGCACTGGCTGGGTGGGTATCTGTGCAGACAGACTCATGACTCCTTGGTTTGGGTTTTGGTAGTTCATTCTCATCACCCACTCCCTGCTTTTCTTCTTCCTTTTGTTTTGAAAAGGGTGAATTAAAAACAAATCCAAAAGACAAATTAAAGATATTTTAGAGCTGTTTATTCTTTTCTGATAAAAGAACTATCATCCAGGTGCAAATATGATGACCAGAAGAGAGAAATAAAAAGTAGAAATCCATACTTTGTAGAACCTTATCCCTATCCTCACCTTATCTTTCGCTGCTAGAGATGTCTCTTCCCTCAGAGTACCTGAGCCTCAGAACTAAAGTGATGGGGGTAGGAGTCTCACCTATGTCACTCGTAAGATGTTATTTAAAGGGAAATGAAATAAAATAGTTAATGCTTTGACGCACTGCCCATGACTGGCTTCTCTTCATTGCTAGAGTTCACGGAATGTTAAAAGAATTTTACTAATGTGGTTGGAGCATCACCCAGGCCGGCTGCATAGTGTTTTACATTTACATCTTACTGTGTAAATTTCTTCCATCTAATCAATCTCTTAGGGAGCTGAAGAACAACAACCAAATTTCAGTTAAAATGTTACCTGTTTCTTCAGTTCAGAATTCTTTCTTTAGCTCTATACCCCATTTTTATAAGGGTTATTTGGTTGTCTGGAGTCTAATTTCCTGAGTTTTTTGTATATATTGGATACTAGCCCTCTATTGGATGTTGGATTGGTAAAGATCTTTTCCCAATCTGCTGGTTGCCATTTTGTCCTATTGACAGTGTCCTTTGCCTTACAGAAACTTTGCAATTTTATGAAGTCCCATTTGTCAATTCTTGATTTTAGAGCATAAGCCATTGGTGTTCTGTTTAGGAACTTTTCCCCTGTGCCCAAGTATTCGAGCTTGAACCACCTTCTCTTCTATTAGTTTCAGTGTATCTGGTTTTATATGGAGTTCCTTTATCCACTTGGACTTGAGCTTTGTACAAGGAGATAAGAATGGATCGATTTGCATTCTTCTACATGTTGTCCTCCAGTTGAACCAGCACCATTTGTTGAAAATGCTGTCCTTTTTCCACTGGATAGTTTTAGCTCCTTTGTCAAAGATCAAGTGATCATAGGTGTGTGGATTCGTTTCTGGGTCTTCAGTTCTATTCCATTAATCTTCCTGCTTGTCTCTGTATCAATACCACGCAGGTTTTATCACTATTGCTCTGTAGCACAGCTTGAGGTCAGGGATGGTGATTCCTCCAGAAGTTGTTTTATTGTTGAGAATAGTTTTCGCTATCCTGTTTTTTGTTTGTTTGTTTGTTTTTTATGTTTGTTTTTTTTTTGTTATTCCAAATGAATTTGAGAATTTCTCTAACTCTGTGCAAAATTGAGTTGGGATTTTAATGGGGATTTCAATTGAATCTGTAGATTGATTTTGGCAAAATGGCCATTTTTACTATATTAATTTTCCCAGTTCATGAGCATGGGAGATCTTTCCACCTTCTGAGATCTTCTTTGATTTCTTTCTCCAGAGACTTGAAGATCTTGTCCTACAGATCTTTCACTTGCTTGGTTAGATTCACATCAAGGTATTTTATATTATTTGTGACTATTGTGAAGGGTGTCATTTTCCTAATTTCTTTTTCAGTTTGTTTATTTTTCATGAGATAAACATATAGAGAAAGGCTACTGATTTGTTTGAGTTGATTTTATATACAGCCACTTTGCTGAAGTTTTTAAAATCAAGTTTAGGAGTTCTCTGGTAGAAGTTTTGGGGTCACTTAGGAATACTATCATATCATCTGCAAATAGTGAAATTTTGACTTCTTCCTTTCCTATTTGTATCCCTTTCACTTCCTTTTGTTGTCTAATCGCTCTAGCTAGGACTTCCAGTACTATATTGAATAGGTAGGGTGAGAGTGGGCAGCCTTGTCTAGTCCTGATCATAGTGGGATTGCTTCAAGTTTCTCTCCATATTTAGTTTGATGTTGGCTACTGGATTGCTGTATATTGCTTTTACTATGTTTGGGTATGGACCTTGAATTCTTGATCTTTCCAAGACTTTTAACATGAAGGGATGTTGAATTTTGTCAAATGCTTTCTCAGCATCTCGTGAGACAATCGTAGTTTTTTTTTTCCTTTGAGTTTGTTTATATAGTGGATCACATTGATGGGTTTCCAAATATTGAATCATCCTTGTATTCCTGGGATAAAGCCCACTTGATCATGATGGATGATTGTTTTGATATGTTCTTGGATTTGGTTTGCTAGAATTTTATTGAGTATTTTTGCATCTATATTCATAAGGGAGATTGGTCTGAAGTTCTCTTTCTTTGTTGGGTCTTTGTGAGGTTTAGGCAAGAAGTACCTAAAGAAATATTCCGAATTCTTAATTATCAGAAAAATGCAAATCAAAACAACCCTGAGATTCTACCTCACACCAGTCAGAATGACTAAATCAAAAAGTCAGGTGATAGTAGATGCTGGCAAGGATGTGGAGAAAGAGGAGCACTTCTCCATTGTTAGTGGGATTGCAAGATGCTGCAACCACTTCGGAAATCAGTCTGGTGGTTTTTCACAAAATTGGACATAGCATTACCTGAGGACCCAGCTATACTTCTATTGGGTATATACTCAGAAGATCCTCTAACATATAACAAGGACATATGTTCTACTATGTTCATAGCAGTTTTATTCATAATAGCCAGAAACTAGAAAGAACCCAGATGTCCTTCAACAGAGAAATGGATACAAAAAATGTGGTACATTTACACAATAGAGTATTACTGAGTTATTAAAAACAGTGAATTCGAGAAAATTCTTAGGTAAATGGATGGAACTAGACAATATCATCCTGAGTGAGGTAACCCAGTCACAAAATTACGCACATGGTATTCACTCACTGATTATTGGATATTAGCCCAGAGCTTGAAATAGCCAGGATTCAACTCACAGTTCACATGAAGCTCATGAAGAAGGAAGACCAAGTGGGGGTGCTTCGGTCCTTCTTAGAAGGAGCAACAAAATACTCAAGGGAACAAATATGGAGACAAAGTGTGGGACAGAAACTGATGGAGGGGCTGTCTGGAGACCATTCTACATGGGTGTCTATCCCATATGCAGTCACCAAAGGTAGACGCTGATGTGGATGTCAGGAAATGCATGCTCGCAGGAACCTGATATAGCTGTTTCCTTAGAGGTCTGCCAGAGCCTGAAATATATAGAGAAGGATGCTCACAGCTAACCATTGAACTGATCAAGGGGTTCCCAATGGAGGAGTTAGAGTGAAGACTGAAGGAGCTGAAATGTTTTGTGGCCCCATGAGGAGAGCAACAATACCAACCAACTAGAGCTCCCAGGGTCTAAACTACCAGCCTGGGAGCACTTAGGGAGGGACCCATGATTCCAGCTGTATATGCAAGGGATGATGGCTCTGTCAGGCATAGGTGGGAAAGGAGGTCCTTTGTCCCATGAAGGCCGGATGCTGTGTGTGGGGAAATTCAAGGGTGGCAAGGTGGGAGTGGGGGGGGGTAGGTGGGGGAATATCCTCATAGAAGCAGGAGGAGGTGGGATGGATTAGGGAGTTCCTGGATGGGAAGGGGGAATGGGATAAGGGGATAACATCTGAAATGCAAATAAAATATCCAATAAAAAAATCAATAAAAAGATCATTCATTGAAACTAAAAAAAATGTTACCTGTTTAATTTATAATACATGCTTTCTAATCACATACTTAATATTCATGAGACCTTGGAAATATGTTTTTTAGTCTACACCTATGGTATAAGGTCCCAGAGATTAAGTTTTTAAAACAAAGATTATCTAATTCTCCAGGACATAGTATATATTACTGGATAAAAATCTGTTTTCCTACTGCTTCTTTTATTTTTTGAAATCATCATATAATTAAATCATTCTGCCCTTCTCTTTCCTTCCTCCAAACCTTTCTATAACTCCTTCCTTGTTTTCTTTCAAATTCACAGTCTCTTTCTTCATTAATCATTGTTACATAAATTTAAGTATTCCTAAACGCATCCTGTTCAGTCTGAATGTTACCTTTATGTATGTTTTCAGTGCTATTTTGCATTGCGTAATATATTAGTGTTCTCTTTCTCAGGAAAAACTATTTCTGTCTCTCTGCATTCCTTAGTTGCCTGTAGTTCTCTGTGTAGGACTAAGGAATCCTGAGATTTCCTATGTCCACTGTTGGGTACCTACAGTTAATCTTGGAGGAGGTAATGGGGGAAGGATTTTTAAGGGTGTGAGAGGAGAAGTGGGAGGGGATGTGATGGGGATGTAAAATGAACAAATAAATTTATGAATAAAAGTAAAATAAGAAAGTGACAAAATGCTGATGAGACAGGGACTGTGTTACAGGATATCTGGGACAGAGTAGAAGGAGTTGAACATAGGTATGATCAAGATACATTATGAAATTTCCAAAGGACACATAATTAAAAGGTGATTTTTTTTTGTCCTTAAAAAAAAATCTAACAAAGGACACACCTATATCTTGCAGCTTATTTAATGTCTGACTGAAGCCAGGTTCAGGGAGACCCCAGGGCAGACAAAGAATCATAATACTTGCATCGTAAGGAGGAATCTTAAGCACACTACTGGGAAAATAATTAGCCTAAAATAGTAGTTCTTTGATAATCTGCCTTCCGCTGTCCTAATTAAGGTTATTATTGTTGTGATGACGTTTCAGAACCATAAACAAACTGGGGAGGAAAGTGTTGATTTTACTTACAATTAATTTCACATTTCTGTTCAAAATTGGAGGAGTCAGGACAGGGACTCAATTAAAAGAGGAACCCTGAGGTAGGAGCTGAAGCAGAGGCTATGGGGTCTGCTGCTTACTAGATTGCCCCCATGGCTTGCTCAGCCTACTTTCTTACAGAACTCAGGACCATCCACCCTGGGAGGGTACCTCCCACAATGGGCTGGGCCCTCCTTCATCAATCATTAATTAGGAAAATGTCTACAGGCTTCTTGTACAGCCCCATCTTATGGAGACATTTTATTTTTTTAATTTTTATTTTATTTTTATTTTTTTAATTGGGTATTTTGTTTACATTTCAGATGTCATCCCCTTTCCCCATTTCCCCTCTCTAGAAAGCCCCTATCCCATGCCCCCTTTTCCTTTTTGCTTTTATACAATTTTTTTAAAAAGTTAATCAAAGGCTTTATAAGTTTGGTAATGCTTAATCAGAAGCATAACCCAATACCCAACCTAGATATATCAACTATCTTTGACTGGTGGAGACACGTGAACATCTGCCATGGAGGCATTTTCTTAATTGAGGCTCCTTTCTCTCAGATGACTTTAGCTTGTGTGAAGCTGACATATAACTCTCCAGAATAACTCCTCACCAAAATATCATGACAAATTTTCTTCTCACCTGATAGATCCTCAGAAGGTATTAGAAAAACGACTGCTCTATTGTAGAGGACATATGTACAAAATCACCTTTACAGGAGACCATAATACTTGTGAAATTATGCTTATCTTAATAAATATTCACAATCACTGTCAGGTTACATTGATATATCAAAGAATTGCTACAGATTTTTTTGTTTGAGATGTGTAAATGTATATGTTTATTTGTGTGTATAATTTGTCAAATTACCTTTGTGTGTTAATGTTGAGTTAGATTATTCTGATGTTACCTGAAATTAGAGAGGTCAAGTCTATAGACATCTATCAAAGAAACATCTGATTTTAAATCAAGATCTTGAGCAAGATGGATAAAGAAGCAATCTGTGAAATCTGAGCTTTGTTTGGAGACAGTGAGCAAGATGAAGAGAATTCATTTTTTGTTGTGTTTTTGCTATCCTGCAGCATTCAACAGCACAGCCTTCCATTTATATAAAATGCTATGGTAAACTCTGACACAATAGGACTGGATACATTTAGTCATCTCTGAAGTTTCAGAATCTCTTTGCCTCAAAGTAACTGAATCATTAATACTATCTACCTCTATGACAGATTTAGATGGTAAACTATGTGGGCTCACTTAACAGGGTTATGACATGCCGGGATACATGATAAAACATTTCCCGGTATGTCGGGTGATGTTTCTGGAAGAAACAGTCATTTAAATTTGAGGAATGAGTAAAGGAAATCATCTTTCCCAATGTGAGTGAGAAACAACCCAACATTATCCTGAATCCAGTATGTAGGTGGAGAAGGGCTGGATTTTCTTTTCCTTTGTTGGAATGTGTGACTGTAGATGTCCACCGTCTCCTGTCCTTGTCACTCCTGGTTCCCTTAACTACATGGCAGAGTCTATATGATCAGTCCTCCAGCTCCCTGGTCAGTATCTGACTTTTCTGGATTTTCATATTGCAGCTAACAGCTGTGAGATTTCTCATTATACGTAAAAATTTGCTTATATTGTAAAGCTAATCTTACAGTTAATGCATGTGTGTATGTGTAAATTTGTCAACAAATGAGAACCAACGGTATACATATTCTTGTTTAGTTTATTAATATACACATACAATTTGATTAATTATGTCTTCCTCAGTGACTATAATAGTTACACAAATAGATGATACATAGAAGGAAAGACAGAAAAGTAGACAGAATGATAGATATATAATCAAACCTATTGTTTCTGTTGCTGTAGAGAAGGTTGACAAACTGGTATCTGGGCTGAATTGATGCATCATCTAAAAAATCTCCCGGTAGAAAGGATTTAAAGGCTTTCTAGCTTATTCACTTATGGGAGAAAATTTAAGACACAAATTGATTATGATTTATAGGTTATGAGAATGATAGCACATGAAGGTTAACTGAAGGAACAAAATACTTTCTGAGGAAAATCCTATAGCAAATCAAATGGCCTTGTAAGGCCAAGATGTATGTTCTTATGTCATGCATCACTGACAGGTCTGTTCAGAGGCAGTCTTAGGAGCTAGCTGGATAAAGAGGAAGACAAACTTGCAATTTCTGTGAAGCAAATGGTACTGAGGCTCAGTATAGTTATGCTACTAAATTAATATTTTAATGTAAAGAAACTAAAAATAAAGAGAAATGTCTGCGAGTGTATGCATAAATATTTCTCACACTGAATATGTTGCCTAGCTGGAGCTGTAGACTTGGGGTAAATGTTTAACTTCTGTTGCAGTAATATGAATAATGAAATAAAGTTAAAATTATAGCAAAGACCTCATGCTGTTTTCTTATAAATGGGATGAGAAGTAGCATTGTTCCATGCTTCACTTTCTTTTCCCCACTCAAATTCCCAAGTTTTTCAGCCTGTGGCCTGTGTGGGTTCAAGTTGGTCCCTTCACCTAAAGATGCCTTTAAGGAGTGACCAAGTTTCCTCACTTCCTGTTCTCATAGCACCCTGTGCTTTGTTCTCATAGAACACTGAGCATTTCTGTTAGGCACTGTGTTGTCTCTTTTACCTCCAGCCTAGAGGCTCATTGAGAACAGATGCTTCTTTGCTATTATGATTACTGAACACTTGTTATATATGTCCCAGTCCCTTAAAAGTTAGTGGACATTCTTCTATTCATTTTTTCAGTAAGAAAATTAGATTAGTTGTTAATATTTCCTAATAAAGCTAGCAACACTGTTCATATTTTATGATTTAGACACCTGGAAATGTGAATCTACCTACATCTATAGTGGAACATGGCATGCAGAAAGAGCCAGGACCCTTAATATGAATAATAACAGTTTTTCTTCATTTAATAAAATTTTTTTAATTAATTTTTAAAATTGCCATGAATGAGTTTCACATAAAAATGTTATTTTGAAAAACAATCCTAATACATTGAACAAATTTTCTATCCTTGTATGACATGTCATCCACAAAGGTTTAATGTAAATCTCAGGATACACTTCTTAGAATAAATAATGTAGATATAATTCTACAATAGTCTTTATTTTCTTTCTCTTGAAAGTCACAATTTAATCTTTAAAAACCCATTTGAATGATAGATAAAGTGCTCATTTAATCTCAACTCTTGGAAGCTAAGAATTGCTTGAATAACAGCTAATTTCTCTGCTGTTTTCATCCTGTGCCTTTTACATGCCTACTGTAGAACAAATACTCTAATGGTGAGCTAAGTCACATCGACCTAAGACATCAGTTCTGCTAACAGGTAGCAGAAGACAATTAGCTGTGCAAAACCTGTTCTGAGAAAGTCATAAAATTAGTTTTGTAAGAAACCAATTGATTGTGCTTCTTTCTACACAGACCTTGAAAATGACAGCACCCTTCTCCCACAGAGATCCAGAACAAGAATCTAAATAGCTCCTGATTGAGCTGCAGACATGGGACGTGCTTAAAACATTGCCAGCTGACAGTTTGAGTGTCTCACATCATCAAGACCAAATGGTTGAATAAATTGGACAAGAAGGCGGCCATCTAGTTCGTGCTGAGATCCACATTTGAGGATCTCACTCAAAATTATTTGCTTCACATTCTATTGACAGGTAGAAGTAGACTCAGAACTGTACAGTTTCTTCAGTTATCACCAATGAAAATTAATATTTTCAGTCTTGTAAGATTCAAGCCTCCACCTTCAGAACATGTGTTTCACACAGCTCTCCGTGTATCGAAGAGTCATTACTCTACTGAATAGGTACTTATTAACCACAACCCTTACCACTTCCTAGATAGAAAGTAACATTTGAAGGTGTAGAAACCTCTGCACCTGCTCTATTAGTAAGTTAAGAATAGGAAAAAGGCATTAATCTGAAAATATAGAGCAACACTGAGAGGCTTCAGACAGCCAAGGAAATGCTAGCAATTTAATTTTAGTATTAAAGGATTTATCATGCACAATGCAAAACAAAAAATTAAAGTGAATGGTTGTTCATTTAGACCAACCCAGCTTTTGAGAATTTTACATCTGGTAAGTTTAAACATTGGTGCTGAAGGGAGAGTGTAATGCTTGCTAATATTAGGGGACTTGTTTTTGTCATCCTACTGTGTTTTCTATCATATTTTGAATTAATTTAGAGACTCAATCTACTAAATAAATCTTCCAGGTCAAATATGTATGAGTAGTACAGCCATAAAACAAAACAAAACAAAACAAAACAACAACAAAACCCAGAATCCTTTATACTTTTTAAAACCTATATTCTCTTTTGTGAAGCATGTCTTCTCATGCCTAATTTTAAGTGGAGTGAGGAAAGGATAGTTCTAATTTTTCTACAAAACTTCCATTATAGTGGGTTGGCCAGAGGCTGTTTATATTCTGATATTAATTCTGCTTCCCCAGGAAGGGTTGTCCCAGATGACCAGTCCATCATACACTCAGGTGATCTCATGTGATCCTTCTTCCCATTTAAACTGATCAATAAAGACTAGAGCTGGTGACTGGGCAGTGGAGGGGAAAGGTAGTACTGGAGGTTTGTGAGTGGGGGAGATAAATAGATAGACAGACATACAGATGATAGATAGATAGATAGATAGATAGATAGATAGATAGATAGATAGAATATGAGAAGGGAAAGAGAGAGGACAGAGGAGGGGAGAAAGGAGAGCCACCATGGGCTAGGGTCCAAGAGAATGTAGCAAAGAGAAGTGCCTAAGAGCAGCCCAGATGAAACATAGTAATAACTCTGGTTATGTATAAGGTAGGTTCTAACAACATATAGGGTAGGCACTGACCATCTATTATGCTGCCTAAAGCATATTTAAAACATAAAGGCAGTGTGTTAATATCAGGCTCTGAACCCAGTGACATCACATCTAGGTGACCCCCACATCGTTGCCAAGGCAAACGCCATACATTCTCAGAATCCAGCTGACAACCTTACCTTTTTACCTGGGAGAGGCTACGTTACTGCCCATATAAATTAGGCAGAACCCTCTGACCTCTCTCTCTTCTTCCTCTCTCTTCTTCCTTTCTTCCATCTTCTTCTTCTACTTCTCTTCCCCTCCCATCTTTGCCCTATCTCTTGAATAAACCCCTTCTTGGAACTGCTTGGTCTGTTCTAAGCCTCTCGACGATGTCTAACACTGGTGCATTGGGCTTAGATCAAAGACTTCAGGAACCACGAGCAACCTGACGCGCAGCTGCTGGCTGCTGTGACTGTGCAGGACCAATGCCACATGGCTTGCTGTTGCTGCCACAGCCACCACTGCTACCTGCCATCACCGACCTCGTGAATTTCTACCCATGCTGCAGACCAACTCTACCCACCGCTGCGAGGCTCATGGAACTTCCACCATGTGAGCTGTGCCACTGCGGCCCCTCACATGGTGCTCTGCCATGTGGGCTAGGCAGCCAGACAGGCCTACACAGACCTCACGGCTCCACCTTTCCTGATATCAGACTGCAAAAGTCCGAAAACACACACTGGCATATTGATTGGTAAGGAGCTTTCAATTAGCAGAAGGGACCCTAAATGCCCAGATAGCACCTGACCAGCAGCTTTTCATGGGCTGAGGGGTTGATGTTTCAATGCCCCAGTCCATATGACTGGCCTCTTGGCTGACCTACGACTTAGGACTTTGGCCGTTAGGTGACTTTCCTCCTCGAAAGTCATAACCCGCCAGAAAATCCCTGGTACCAGGTTGAACTGCTTTCTGGTGATCTCCGGCAGTTTGTCACAGCTGAAGCTCCTAGTTATTCTCATGAGGACCTGATATCTAGGCTGCCTGCCTGATTCGTTACCGACTTTTCTCTCGGTATGCCGATACGAATAGTTCAGTAACAGCCCTCATCACCCATTGGGCGCTACATTGTCTTCAACTGCACCCCAGACACCCCACTGGGTTGTTTCCTGAAAAACCTCAAATCTCTAAAATTAATGCCTGATTTGAGGTCTTCCAAATTGCTACACCTCTGCAATAAGGTCTGGATTCGGTACCCTCTAGATAATGGTTTAAAATGGCCACCTAATGCCATGTTAGACTCAATCATTTTAAAGGGTCTTCATATATACTGCCGGCAGTCTGGTAAATGGAAAGAGATTCCCTATATCCAAGCATCCATCTACTTTCGTTCTAATCCCTACATGTGTTCTGCTCGTTCCCCACCCCAGGTTCTTTTAGCCATGAAACCTACTCAACCACCGTTAGATGACACTATACCCTTAGATCCTGTTGCAGACCTGTTTCAATGCCTCCAAAAACCCAAACTGCCACCTCAGTTTCTTCTTCTCACCAGGATACCCCACAGTCTACTAGCCTGACCTCTCCAGACCCCTCCCCTCCTTCTGTGTCAGCTGCAGGCCACTCAAATTGCCCTGCGTTGGCACCAACCTTTACCCCTCCTATCACGAGTTCTAAGGCCACAGCCAAACCTCCAATTTCTTCTCCTCCAGGGACACCTAAACCAGCATCTGTCCTTCCTCTAAGGGAAGTGGCTGGAGTTGACAGTCCCGTCAGAGTACATGTTCCTTTCTCCCTAAGTGAACTTTCTCAAATATAGAGCAGACTGGGTTCTTATACCTCTAATTCCTCCACCTTTATTTAAAAAATCCAGTATATTACTCAATCTTATAGCTTGACTTTCCATGATGTACATACGATTCTCACCAGCAGTTTACTTCCTGATGAACACATATGAGTTTGGGAAGAGGCAAAAACACATGCAGATCAGATTCATCAAACAGACGGAACATATCCAATCAGATCTGAGGCAGTTCCTGACCAGGATATAACATGCCTTTATAACATGCCTTTTGGCAGACCTAAGAAAGGCAGCCTTAAAGCCAGTAAACTTTGAGAAACTTTAAGAGATTGTCCAGGACAAACAAGAGAACCTGTCTCAGTTTTTAGAATGCCATACAAAGGCTTTATTACAGTATACCAATCTGGACCCTAAAAACCCAGAAGGTAAGCAACTTCTGCTGACCTACTTTTTTTCCCCAGAGCTACCCTGACATAAAAGCTAAACTTAGGCATTTGGAGAGGGGCCCCCTAACTCCACAAGCAGAAGTCTTGGTGCTGGCTTTCAAGGTATATCATGAGAGAGATGAGAATGCCAGAAAACAGAAATACCACATGCTGGCAAAGGCTATCCGACCAACCTCAGCCGCTACCTCAGACTCAGTCTTTGAAGGCTCAGGGACAACCAGGTCCCTGCTATAAATGTGGTCAACAAGATCATTGGGCAAAGGCTTGACCCAACCCAAGGAAGCCAAGGGGATCATGTTCTAACTGCCATCAGAAGGGACATTGGGCTGTCAATTGCCCCCATGTCACCCAGAACAGAGGAACATTGCTCCCAGAAAACCCTTCAGATGACCTCCTAGGATTGGCTATGGAGGACTGACGGAGCCTGAGCTCTCTCAACCTGACCATGCTTACCACTAGCAGGGAGCCCCGGGTAACTATTATGGTATGTGGAAGAACCATCTCTTTCCTCTTGGACATTGGGACTACTTTCTCTTGACGGAGTTTTGGGGACCCACTTCACCTTCATGTTTTCCTATTGTTGGGGTAGGAGGACAACCTTACCTTCCTCACCAGAACCCCCCACTTAGTTGTATTTTTAGGGGTGTATCTCTCACCCATTCCTTTTTGGAAGTGCTTACATGTCCTCTCCCCTTACTGGGAAGGGATATTTTAGCTAAGTTGGGAGTCTCTATTTCCTTTGCTCCCCCGATTCGCCTAAAGCCAAGCTCGCCAGCAGTTCCTCTGCTTTTTCTCCTAGCCAGTCAACCTACTAACACTAACATGTTATTTCCCTTACGAGCTTCTCAACCCTCTGTTGCTAAACATCATTCTCCTGTTGTCATTCAGTTACTAGACTCTACCAGGACCGTGCTCTATTAAGCTCCAGAGGACATTGAGATCACCCACCTTGTCCTCAGTCCCAGAAAATGAGACTCCTCTCTGGCAGCCGAGCTCAATGTCACTGGACTTGACATGGGTTTCTCATCCTCCTTCTGATGCTTGTTTCTATTCAGTCAGCCCTTACATCTGGAGATTCAAGGTTCAAGAGACCCCCACAGACAACAGTCTTTCCAAACAGAGTCAGGAAACTGCTCCATAGCCAGATGCCAAGAACCAAACCAAATTGCTATCACTCTCCTGTATCTGCTGTCTCATCTAAATATTATGTTCTCTATACTTGCTTTCTCTTTGACCAGATAGATTATTGTAGAAACTGACCAGACGATTATAGGAGCTGCCCATATTGGTCTTGTCAGATACATAAGCTAGGATCCCGGACCAACCATTTCTTCTACCAACACCACAAGACACTGTTTTTTACATACAAGATCCATGGGATTCCAACTGTGGTGCTTCATAACTAATGGGGGCCAGATGTCCTGACAGCTAAAGAAGATGGTCTTTGCTGGTTCCTCCAAGAAGAATGCTGTTTTTAGTGAACGTGAGACCTCCAGTTCTGAGATTAAAACAAAACAAAACAAAACACCCATATGAAAGTAGATACTCTGTTTTGTAACATGCTTTCTAGTCATCCTCCTGGTGTTATTATTTCTAAGCAAACTATTAATCAGTTTCTATTACAGGATTACCAGCCACTGTCCACAGAGAAACCTGATGCACACATCTACCAAGTGGACCCTGATGGTGAAAGCCAGCTCCTCCCCACAATGGACTATGCCACTACACAGCAGGAAGTAGTTTAAGAGACACTGTGCCCTGACTCCCCTTTCACCATCGGCTTTCCTCCCCCTTTTTTTCTTCTCTTTATAATAAGAAAAAGGGAGGTATGTTGGTATCAGGCTCCAAACCCAGTGACATCACAACTAGGTAACCCCACATTGTTGCCAAGGCAACCACTGTACATTCCCAGAATCCACCTGGCTACACCTTTACCTGGAGAGACTACATCAGTCACTGCCCATATAAAACAGGCAGAACCCCCTCACCTCTCTCTCTTCTTCCTCTCTCTTCTTCCTCTCTTCTTCCATCTTCTTTTTCACTTCTCTCTCCTGCCCATTTTTGCCCTATCTCCTGAATAAACCCCACTTGGAACCATTTGGTCTGGTGTGGTCTGTTCTAAGCCTCACATGGATGTCTAACACTTTGTGTATGTGGGGTTTTTTTTGTGTGTGTGTGGTTTTTCCAGACATGGTTTCTCTGTGTAGTCCTGGCTGTCCTGATACTCACTCTGTAGACCAGACTGGCCTCAAACTCAGAAATCCGCCTGCCTCTGCCTCCCAAGTGCTGGGATTAAAGGAGTGCACCACCACCGCCCGGCTTGTGTTTTTTTTAATAAAGAAACAAAAACGGGGAAAGACAGGAAGAAACCTTCTGCAGAGATTTTTAAATTTTACAGTACTTTACTGTATATTGGGCACAGTACAAGCTCATGATAATGAGAGGCAGCTGCTGATTCAGTGATGGTGGCTGGTCCAGCTGGGTCTTTAATCCCAAAACTACGGAGGTAGAGGGATGTGCAACTCTGAGTTCAAGGCCAGCCTGGTTTATATAGTAGGTTCCAGGAGAGCCAGAGAAACCCTGCCTGAAAAAACAAAATAAAGCAACAACAATGACAATGGCGACAATAACAAGAGAGAGAGGCAGGTGACATAATCTAGTTTCTATGTTTCTGTCTCATTTGGGTTTTCTTACTTTTACTGTTTTCTTCTGCATTCTTGCTATCACAACAAAAAAATACCTAGAATTAAAATGAATTAACAGTATGATAAGGTTTTGGTGGATGGAGCTTTACTTGGCTTGGTTGGAGGAAACACATCTTTTTCTATTCTAGTGTAAAATGCAGCTCAAAGGACAGGTCAACTCTGAGGCCTACTGTCTCCTCCATAGGTTGACTGGACATTTTCTTTTCCTTTATCTTCTGTATACTTAATGATAGTTTATTGGACTCACCTACTCAAATCTTGGTTCTGTTCTTTTAAAATGTCTCTTTTAAGGGTAGAGGAAGATTTTGATTGCTTCTGTGTCTAGTATACCAGAATTTGAATGAAAGTCTATTAAATTAATAAATGCTAGGCTTTTAAAAAATGGGCAATAACACAGATATCAATAGATATGGAATATGGTTGCTTGGAATATGGTTCATTGGATAGAGGTGCTTGCCATTCAAGCCTGGTGACCTAGGTTTGATTCTCAGAACCAACATAAAAGTGGAAAGGAGACAGTTATCTCCACACAGCTGTCCTTTCACTTCTACATGTGAAATGACACATGTGCCAATACACACACATCATGTAGACACACCCTCCACACACCTATATACAATGGGCAGCATGAAGTTGACTCAGTGTGATATTAAAAGAGAACTAAACTCAGAGGGAGTATGTTAGAGGGACATAGCAGAATTGAAGGGGTGTATAGATGTGTCCATATATCATTGTATATAAATATGAAAATTTAAAAATTAAAAATAAAAAGGAAATAGATTTAATTTCAAAGATAAAAACAGAATATCTTATATTTGGGGGTATTGTTAAAATGTATAGAAAAGTACATAGATTAAAAAAAAAACAAATTACATAATGTGAAAGAATTAAACAGAACCAGTTCTTGGCACAATATTCACTTTCTATAAATGACATGAAGTGTTGGCTTTTTGGAGATGATTTTCCAGCTTACACTCGTTTGTTTTTCTAGCTTTTAAAACTTTTTCTTTAATTTTTGAGATTATAACTGCACCATATCCCCCTTCCCTTTTTGCCCTCCAAAGACTACCATATCCCCTTTCTTGATATTTTTAAAAAAATGGCTTCTTTTTTCCCCATTAATTGTTGTTACCTACATATCTTGGTGCAGCTTGTTATTTTTTTTAAGCCTTTGATTGGTCACATACCATTTATTGAAACTTAGGGCTTTTTACTCAAAAATAGTAACTGTAATTTAGACAGATGAATCTTAGTTCATATTCTCATAGTTCTGTTTTACCTGTCTGTCCTTTAAGTGAAAGAACATATACTCTACTCTCCTGAGAATTACATTAGTTCAAATATGTCCAGTCATCATAAATATGTCCCTGCTTTTTCACTGGGACTCTGTCTTTTCAATTGCCTTTACTTCAGAATGCTATGTGTATATGTGAGTATATGCATGTTTGTGTGATTATGAATGTGTGTATGTGTGTGAATTTGCCTGTGTGTACAATTTTCTGTGTGGGTGGGTGCATATGTGTATGTATGTGTGAGTGCATGTGTGTATGTTGTTTTCAAGAATAACTTACAGTTACTGTCTGCCTCTTTATCCCATGCAACACAAATATTCATTAATCATGTCAGGGTATTTTATTTTCATAGCATATAAGTGCTTTTCCACTGTCTGACTTCTGAAGTATGGTAGCTACATTGCCCAGTGACCTAAGTCTTCCGTGAAAGTAGGATATTAATCATTATGAATAGGAAAACCCACAAAATCACATTGAAGATAAGCCTGTTTGGGAGAAATTTATTATTTAGAGTTTGCATGTACCCTGGGAGTAGTTCTCATTGCACATCGTGACACAAAACACATTCATAATAAGGAGAAAGAATGACCATACCTGGAATGTTGGTCACTGCAGATTAGGACCATATGCTAGAAACAGTTTTAATGCAAGGCAGAGGCTGAAATTACGTCCTGCCAAATCCATCAGATTCATGCTGTTTCATTACAGAAGTAGCACACTATTTTACTTGAAAATTTCCACAAGTACTGTAAATTTTTGTGTGATCAAGAGAAGGTAAGTCCTGAATAATCAAACTTTGGTGAAAGAGAAAGTTTACATATTTGAGAGAACACAGTAACTTCTGAGTTAACAAACTTTGAGGGCATCTGTACAGTCAATGAAGGATAGGAATCACATCTACAAGGAGGCAGAATGGAAAACTCTAGAAGACTTTTACTTCTGCAAAGACTGACTCAGTTTTACTTGGACCATTATAATTAGCTTCTTAAGAACACTGGGCCAAACAAAATAAAACAAAGCAAAACCAAAACAGGTGCATCACCATTAGGAAGGTCTGTGGTGTCCAATCATGTAGTCACTTCTATGACTGGAGTGCCACATTGTCAGGAAGAGCCTTCTACCTCCTGCCTCTTCCCTGAGTGGGAACAAGAGGTTCAATGCACGTCCAAATGTTTTGGCATTCCCAAATACTACCCCCAAGAAAAACTTCTGGCTCACTCATCAACAAGTCTAGTAGACCTGACCTATTTTATATTCTTGGGAGTTACAATATGAGAAAGGAAGTATAAGTTCAGAGTCCAGAAACCCAGTGGATGTAGAGACAATACAAGAATTCCCAGTAGGTAAAGGCAATTGTAGAGAAGCCTGACAGCCAGAACTTGATCAATGGAACCCACAAATTGGAAGAGAAAAAGGATTCCTCTAAGTTGGCCTCTGACCTCTACATGTGCCATGTCATATGAGGAAGGAAGGAAGGAAGGAAGGGAGGAATGAAGGAAGGAAGGAAGGACAGAAGGACAGAAGTAAGTAAATAAATAAATGTAATAAAGAAAGTAAAACAAAAACATTTTCATGTCTGTAGATTAAGAATCTAATTTTCTAATTATACAACATAAAGTAAAATATGAAAAATTGAATATAAAAATTTCAGTAAATTGGGTAACAGAATTTTGTTTTTTTATTAAGTTTATCAACGTGCTTCTTTGTACCTCCTACTGTGCTCTTGTATGTTTATATACCAACAGTAATAAATAACCAACTTCCTTAATTGTCCTGTATGCAGAGCTTTCTGCATATTGTTCATTCATTAAACAATAAATGGAATGGATTACAAAGGAGAAGAAAAACCATATTGTAGATGAATATTGGTAATATCATATTATATTGGTTAAAATACAGTTTGTAATGATCACTTCATTAATTTATCTCCTTCCTGTGATGATTTAGCAGTTACTGTTAAAAGTTGCAAAGATTTTCTTTCTTTGTAGTTCTAAAGGGAAGTAGTTCTTCCTATTTAACCAAGTTGATCTGAAACTCCGCATGTACTCCAGGCTAGCCTAGAACTTGTCATTCCTCTTCTTTGGCCTCCTAAGTGGAATGTCCAGTAAGTCTTTATGATCAAATAAAACTATAAGGTAGATTGATTCCTGTTACACTGAGACATTATTTCAGATGTCAAGAACTCAGCGAAGTTGTCTGTCTTCATATGCCTTCATTTAGAAAGGAAAACAAAGAAATAAAATTTTAGATAGTGATTACAAAGAAAATTGACAATGTGGTAAGGAATGCTGGGAAGGCAGGATGATGCTTTAGACTTCATGATTAGGAAGGAGATTTCTGAGATGTAAGACTAAAGATAACATTTAGAATTATGAAAGGAGGCAGTCATGTAGAATTAGAAGCAGGGAAATTTAAGATCAATATTTCAAAATTTATCACCACAGTTCATTAAAGAACAAATTGATGCTTGTGATTATAAAATAATACCAAGTATCTAGAAGTTTGGTGTTTATAAAATGAATTTAAAGAACCCTTAATGAGAAAAGGAGAGCAAGACATAGAGAAGACATGAGAGGAGGGCAGAGGAGGGAAAAAGAGAGGAGGGAAGAAGAGAGAATAAGACTGTTTATGTGAAAGCTTTTAAATCTTGGTAGCAATATTTAATTTCTAAGTGTGATGAGAATCTCTATAGATAATTTTAAGACTAATCATTAATTTGGAAAGCCTTCCTGCCCTGCTGTTCAGAAAATCAATTTTAGAAGGACACAGAAACAGCTATAGAATCATTATAGGGTTTTGGATAGTCATCTGGGAAAACTTCATAATAACCTGTTCAGGGAGAGCATGTAACCCTCTTATTTAACATTGGAATCAACATTTCAAGTATATCAGAAATGTCAGTTTCTAATGAAATTGCATTGGTAGGAGGTTATAACATCACTGTTATGTAAGGGGTGGGGGGATGAGGGTTAACAAACACACTGATGATATCATCTAAAACTTAGCTGGGGACCTTTATCTTTAGTTCGCACTGGGTATATTCTTGAATTTATATAAAACTTTGGGTTAATGGGACTGAAGAAATAGCTGAACACTTACAATTTGGCTGCTACCACCCAGAGATTGAGTCAGATCCATCTAGACTGCCAGTTCTACGGAACTCTAGGCCATCTTCTTGTCTCTCTTAGTACTGCATATACTTGGTACACCTTGGCAAAATGTACTTAGGTATATTCAGGCAAAATGCTAGACACAAAATTAAACACTGAATCCAAGATTCATTTAAGTGTCTTATCTATAGATTAAGATGTATTATCAACTCAATGATTTTTAAATGATCTCATACATCTGGATATTTAATCAAATCTGAAATTTAACATAGATGTTTTCATTTTTTTACAGAAAATTTACGTTTTATGAGGAGACATGATATTTTTTGAATGATGTTAAACACAGGTAGACCATGTCAAATTTGCAGTCATTCCACTTATTTACGGTATTGAGTTTGTGGGCTTTGCTTTATAAAATCCTAAATGTTATTCATAGGTGACAAAATATTTTCAAAAGGTCTAAGATCAGCATAGTCTGAAAGCTTAGTTTTTTATTTTTTAAAAAATAAAAATACCTGTGATATTTTTCATTCTTCCTTTGCCTGACCTTCACTTGCCATTTTTGAAAATTAATGGAACTCAGTCAGCTGAACTTTCCACAATTCACATTTCTCTACTTTGTGTTCCTTGACAAACAAAGACATTGTGTGATTTATTGGAAAGGGAAGAACAACCTCATGCGTGCTACATAACTACATGTCAGATGACCAAAAAGGCCAGAAGAGATAAAATGTACAGTATACGGTGTTATGAAAGACAGATAAGGACTGCTTGTATGGGTTTCTTGCCCTTGTAGAACCAAGACTTAAATCCAGAAAATGGAGGCTGTGTGCAATGCTTCAGGCCTGCCACCATCCCTCAGGTCCAGCTCTGCATTTCCAGTTGTAGGTATGAATCTGGGAATGGGATTCACAGAGGCAATCAGCCTCCTTAGTAATTAGAAATCTGAGTAATGACAGATGATATTGGTCCATCTTGTTACATAGCGAGAAGATTTGGGATGTGGATTAGTCCACAGGTGTTATGGACTGAGAGTCCAGGATGTGGTTCCCAAGGAAGTATTCATATTCAAGGAATCAACACAGGAGGAACTATAAAAAATAAAAAACCCTGCACTTGGGAAGGCTGTGGAAATCTCTCAGTGACTAAAACACTCATTGTTCAAGGAAAGCCTGAGTTCAGATACTTAGCAAACCTATGTAGCACCTGGGTATGATGCCACATGTCTGTGGCCCCAGTGTTAGTGGGAGAGTTAGGTGGATTCCTGGGGCTTGCTGGCCAGCCAGCCTTGCTGCGATGGTCATTCCAGTTGGGAGAAACAGTTTCCCTCTCAACCTCAGGCCAAGTGAATATCAAGAGAGCACTAAATATAAATAAATTGGAAGAAGGTGTAGTGGCATGTTTCCCTTGCAAGTTGGGAGGAGCTACGGTGGGAGCAGTAAGGAGAGGAAGAAGGGGAATGAGGAAAGGAAGAGGAGAGGAGGAGGAGAAGCTGGGGTCTCAGAGATGTAGGAGGATGGAGAGCCACACTTGAATCGAGAGCAGTCCTGGGTAACAACTTATATTTAGGTTAGTTAATTGGGAAACCCCTCCAATTGTGTGGGCATCTTGTAATCTAAGCATTAGAGTCTAATTTCTACCAGGCCCGAGTGAATGGTGGCATGGTCTGGGCTCAGCCCAGCCTTGTAGAGACAGCCCTTTCATGCTGGCATCTCGTGGGTGGCAGGGCCGTTGTCTCTGGCTACTTGAGTCGGTGGCCTGAACAGGCAGCCTGAGACGAGGGTCAGCAGGCCTTGTGTAGTCTGGAAGATGGCAGCTAATTAAGACCAAGTAAGATTAGATTGGGAGCCGCCGTTTTACATATCTCCCACAACAAGGGGGCATTGAGGAAGATATCCTGATGGCAATCTCAGGCCAAGTAGATATTTTACTCACTTTTATCACAACAAGAGGGAGCTCCCGGTTATTGTGATACGAAGGGTCAAACACTGTGTTAAGCAACTGATGAGAAATAGTGGCAAGATGGAAGGGTGATTTAATCTTCTGGGAAGTAGGCACGTCCTAAAGAAATCATTACACTAATAGCTGTACTTCAATGGGATGCAAAAGCACACCAAAAAAGATCTGATGCGAGATCTAGAGGTGTGAAACAAACAACGTAAAGCAGTAGTTGCTGTAAACTGAAGTTAAAGTATCCCTGAGTCCACTCTAACATACACGAGGCACATGTGAATGAGTAGGGTTGGAGAATCCAGATCCATGAGACTGATCTTAAGACAGGTTTTCCTTTCCTTAAAAAGCAGTCTGAATATATTCACATCTCCCAGAGTATTTAGAATCAAAACATGGAGGAGAGATTTTTAAAATGTGATCTGTGAAGTATCTGTGTGACCTTAGGCATTGGGAAGCAGGATGTGCTCATCACATATGCAATATATAGTCAACTATAAATGAAAACACGGTCCTATTAGAAAGAGAAGCTCCCTAGAAACATGGTCAGCTTCTGATAATAGCTGCAGTTTAGCACTACGGTTACAGTGGTTTTTCTCCTACATTGATCTGGTGACAATTTTTCTTTAATAATGTATTGATTTTAAAATAAGATAAAGAGAAAAGCAAGCATGTTTTATGGATCGAAGAGCCAAGATATGCATTTGTTCCAGAGACAAGAACACACAGAAAAGACACCTGGCAGGGCCCTTTTAGCAAGGCATATTTAAAGGAACACATAACACAGCAAAGTCATGAACATGAAAAGAGAACAAGAGTAAAATCAGAGCAGCTATTTTTCAACCACTCTCTATATTTAATACTCACCTCATAGCCCATTTCTTCTCCTGACTTAGGTAAGAGTTCCATCTGTGAGAACAAATCAGAGCATAAATTACACACATGTGGTTGCATGTGTGAACTCATGTTGGTTAACCATATTCAATGACTGTATGAATTTCCTGAAGTCAGAGCACCCCATTTCTTTACATTTTATGCAAGACATTAAGATGATATGATACATTTTTTAGGCACACATTCATATTCTTTGTCTATTATTGCTGTTCTTCTGAATAGACATTGAAGTTGTAAGTAAAGCCCTTCTTAAATAAAAGAAGCCAATCTATGAGTAGCATGTGTATGTATACATATGTGATTGTAAACAAGCATGCATTTGTCCGAGTAGATGAGTGTGAGAACATGCCAGTCATACATGCTGGTCAAAGGTCAGCCTCGGGTCTGAGTTTTCACCTGTCACTCTGCTGGAGATTGGGTAGCAGGACTAAGAGCTTCTGGGTCTCCTCCCATCAGCACTTACTCTGCATTGGCTTCTACAATGAGGCTTGTGCCGCTCTTTAATGTGGGTCCTGGGTGTTCCAGCTCAGTTCCTCATGGTTGCATGACACATACTTTATCTGCTGAGTCTTCTTCTCAGACCCATTAAGTCTCCTCAGTTTCTTAGGATCTCAGAGACCAGAGTATAGAAAGTGTGATTAATAGAAATAATGCAGAAGTAGCATAGGGTTAGAAATCTTAGGAGTGGGATGTTCTTTATAATACAGGTTTCTAAGAAACTATGGGATGCTTATCATAAGCTATGCAAGCACAAGTCTTTCACACTGCAGTTAGACACCTATGCAAGTATGAGCATGCAGGTCTGAGGTACTACACCCTGAATACACATAAGCAAGTAATTGAAACAGCTCACTGATTACCAATAAGCTAAGTTCTTTGCTGAAAAGTAATTGACAAGTAGAATATAGGAATGGCCAGGGCATAAACTAGATCATATTTATGCATGATATGGATAATAAAAAGTTTATTTTATTAATTTTCACATCACTTTGGAAATTGAAAATTTAATATCTTTCAGCTCAGCTCTACCTAGAAACTCACACTTTTTAAAATTAGTGTCTGATTATTTCCATTAAAATCACGTCAATGTAATCATTTTAAGTGTGTTTTTCGTACCAGACAAAATTTATTTTTATCACCTAGTGTATTGTCTTAATAATGTAATAATGAGCACCATCCTTGCTGCAATAAACAAGATGGTGTGGTGTATGGTGTGTTCTTTTTAATCAAAGATGTCGCAAATGAGACAATTAGATATCAAGTAAGAAAATAGATTGTTTCATTAGAGAGCTGGCACCAACACTAATTAGGTTGTGTGTATACGGCTACATATGAAAACAGAGAAACACACATCATAAAATCACAGTAGCTGGGTGACCTTTAAGGATGATTCTTTTTCTGCAGTCCAACTTTGACCTTTTCAGATCACGCCCCTGAACCTGCAGTGTGAGATTCTTTGGCAAGTAAATGTCTATAATGAAAGCTACTACTGGGATGCCATGAACTGTTTTCCCAGCTAAGGATGACAACCTCTTAAAGCCACTGAAAGCTTTAATGGAAACAAACCTGTTTACTTGTAGAAGCTAAGCTTTTTGCTCAAAGAGACTAATCAATTCTTTTACTTGATAGAAATTTTAATTGAAGACAACATCCAGAGGTGAAAGAAGCAGGGGGCTACTGGCTCTTCTTGCCAGGCTACAGTAGTAATTGGGGCAGTCCTAATATTTTCATTGTTGAATTCACATGACAGAAAAACTAAATTACATTAATGTTTCTTAGGCATGAATTTTGTGAGAGGCAATCTTTCTAAATTTGAACGTATGTTGGAAGCATAAAACTGATCAATTAGAAGGATAATTTCACAATTTGCCAACAATGTAGTACCAGATATGCTTCCCAACACTAGTGAGGTATAAAATTCACTTCATGCTTGTATCAATAATATAGGTAATTTGTTTTGAAGCAGATATTTATTCTGAGGATGTAACATCATTTGTTAACTATTTCCTTTACATTTTTTGTTTCACATGAGCAGTGTGAAATATTTCTACAGCCTTTGTGTATGCTCAATAATATGATTAGAAACATGTACCAGTCAGTAGGTTAATGACAATGGTATATATATTATATTATATTATATTATATTATATTATATTTATTATATTATATTATATTATATTATATTATATTATATTATATTCACCTACCTTCCTAGAGCTATCTGTTGCTTCTTCACAATGTCAAGAGAAGAACTACCAGGAGTTGACACCTGCCATGTATAGCCATTTGGAAATTTTATAGTTGTTACCTGTATGTCTAACTCACGTATATAGTAGGGCTGGCACTGGCACCCTGTATCTGTCTTCTTCTACAGCACCCCTACCGGACATCTTGCTTTGTTAATTGTTCCCTGTAGGGCTTCATCTTCCAGGACCTCATACTTCCCTATAATCTCCAGCTTGCCTAGAATGACCCCAGAAACCAATTTTAAGATTCAATACACCACCTCCTTTCAATGCAGTCTCCTTCCACTGCTCTGCTGAATTTCTTGTTTTTCCAGTGTTATAAGACAACTGATGTTTTCTTCCCTATTCACTCTCATTAGTAGGCACTGTTTGTTACTTATACCAGTGACTTTCTAAATACGAGCTATTCAAATATGAGCTATTCATATTTGTACTTGAAATACTTAGCGCAGCACCTGGAACACATTAGGTGTTCAATAAATGCTAGTGGTAGCAGAATACATTTCAGTTTCACAACATTTTCATTTTGACACTGGTGGGGTTTTATTGTTTTTGTTTTTTATAAAGAGTAATCCTAATAGATTTTTGTAGTCAAAAAGCCCTTCAAGAGAGTAGAAAGTGGCATCTAATTTGTGGCACACACCTTTATTACCAGCACTAAGGAAGCAGATGCACGTGGACCACTATGAATTGGTAGTCAGGCTGGTCTATATAGAAGCTTCCAGGCTCTATTGAAATAACATAATAAGCCACTCAAAGTAGAATAACTTCAATTTTCTTGTGAACATTAACATATATCTATATCTATCTATCTATCTATCTATCTATCTATCTATCTATCTATCTATATATATCTGTACTTGAAAGTTACACAGAGTTTTGTTTTGTGTGTAGTATGTGTTTGTGTGTTTGTGTGCATGGCATACTACAGGTCAAAAGTGGGCATCTTCCTTAGTTGCTCTACACATTATTTTTCTAACAATTAAAAATTTCCTATTATTTTAATGTTTTGTGTGTGTGTATGTGTCTATGTATGTGTGTGTATGTGTGTACACGTGCCTGCATACATGTGTATGTATATGTGTGTGCATGTGTGTATGTATGTGTGTATGTGCATGCATGTGCACATTAGTGCAAGTACTTTCAGTGGCTAGAAACATTAGATTATCCTTGATCTGAAGATACAGGGGATTCTGAAGATACAGGAGATTGTGCTGAGAACCAAAGTCATATCAGTTGGAGGAACAATCCATGCCCCTATCTGCTGAACCATTTCTCTAGCTCCCTCACCCTTATCTTTTGAGACACTGTTGTGCATGTGACCATAGCTGCTGATTGTGCATGTCTAGACTGATCATGTCATATCCAGAAGACAGTAATTTTAAACTAGTACCCTATCATCTCTCACAGTCTTTCCAACCTTCACCCACAATGTTCCCTGGGCCTTGGAGGTAGAAACAGGCTCTGGGAAGAATCTGATGTGTTGCTAGGTGAACAGACTTTCAAAGTGTCTTGAAATATTTCTGTCTAAACCTATGCACTGGCTCATCCCTCTGGTAGTGGTTTCAGAAAGAGAAGACAGAGAAGACAATGTACCTGTCCTCTGCCCTTGATGAGTATGAGTTTCATACTCATCATTTTAACTTTTTACTAGTGTGCAGCACCAGTAAAGATGGTCAGTTAGCAGCAGATAGCAGATCTGACATAGTTATGTAATAGATCATTTGACCTCTTTTTTTTAACATTAAAAAAAAAAGCAGTAATTTTAATTCTGGTAAACATCACTAGGTGGAATCCAAAAAGTATGGCACTAGAGTCCAACTTGCAGAAAAACCACTGGCCTCTGCTACCTTTGTGATGATCTTTAATGAAATCAGAGTTGAATCTTACTGCTTTTCACTTTAATCAACAGTTTGCAGACCTCTTTTGGTATTAGTAATCTAGTTAGACTTGGCCCAGTTTTCATCACACAACAGGTGTTGTATTATTTTCACTGCTCAGTTGCAGTTATGCAACTGAGTTATGCAGTTTTTTATAAATCATAACATTCCATGATTTTCTTTATCTTGATCTATAGACTACCATACATATCTACACATGTAAACAGTACACACTACTGTGACTAATTCTCATAACTGTGTCCCTGTTTACTAGAATAAGATAGCTCTCAGAAAAGTAAGAGACACATAATGCTTGTTTTTTATATCTTGCAACCTTTGTCCATGTGTTTAAACAAGTCATACACAGAGATAATTTCTAATGTCTATGACCTCCAAAAGATGAACACAAGATAGATCTCTAGGCTTGAGGAGTTCACAGTCTTTTATAGAGGAGATGTATTCATAAAATATTTAGGAGAAAATGCCATACTTGCATACAACAACATTTTGTGTTAGAATGACAGACTATAAGAAGTAAAACTGCATAAAGACCTAAGAACATAAAGACAGGGACAAAGGTTTCTTTGGTAGCAAGGCTAGTTTAGCTCGGAAAGCTACTTACAGTTTAAATGCTTAGAGAGAAGGCAGGGTGGGTGGAGCAGCAGGGCGAATCACACAGTCACCCTTCCAGACACACCTTCAGAATTTTTCCACACTCTCACTGTTTCATCCTGTTTGATTTAATGATAATAATTCTTATCTTCATCAAACAGATTCTGAGTTATGAATACCATGGACAAATATTTACAAATATTTTCCCTCTGTAGTGAATTATATGTTAAACTATACTTATTGTTTCTCTATATTTATTGGTTGCCAAATAAGGGGTGGTTTTCCCTTTTGATGTTTGCATGTATGAAGTGCTTTATGTCCCATTTCCTTGCTAGTGATCCAAAATTCCAGCCTTTTCCCATATCTGTTTATAAACATTTTGCCATTCCTTGAAGTATCTTCTAGTAATTTCTGTTCTCTGTGTGACACCAGTGACATTTCTTCATGTATTGGAGTTTCTATTTATTAAGGTAAAACTATAAACATAAAATTGTGTTGTAAGCAACAGTGAGCTTTCCAACATGGGGTCTGGGAACTGATCTCTTGCTCTATGAAAGAGTAGAAAGGGCTGTTCACTTCAGAACCACCCCCATCTCTGCACTGGCATTTGTTTGACAAAACCAGTTGCTAGGCATGTTTCCCTTATCTCTGCTGAACACCGAGGGTCTCTACCCACAGTCTACCTTGAAGCTCAATAGATCAATCCCCTTCTTTTTGTCAGTACCCTTTAGCTACAACAAATCACAATTCCTCATCAACAGGAGGTATATTTTAAAATTCATGTAAGGTTTAAATCTATACACATAGGTGCCATTGTTTTAAAGTGTCAACAACATTTTCACAATGGCTTGAATATATTTGTTTTAACATAGTCAGGTAATAAAATTTTCTGCATTGTTAAATAAATTGATTTATTTTATTTTATTCTCAGTTGCTAGTTATTTCTGCTACTACTAGATGACTAATTTCATTAAGAATCAGCGCTACAACTCATTTATTTGTTTAATCTCCACAGCTTTGCTTACGAGAATTCCTTTTTTGATATTTCAGTGAATTGAATGTTGACTTGCTCTATTTTTATTTTGGTTTCTTTTTGTGATTGCTTTACATCTTAGCAATTTAAGTAATTCTTCAGGTATAATTCTATTGAATACAAGGAAACTGAAACTCAAAAAATTATGCAATTAGCTGAAGATCAATCAGGAAACAGTGAGCATGAAATAATTCAGTTAGATTGTTTTCCCTAGACAATTTTACATTTCTCCTTGTTTTTCATTCAGAGCCCTAAAACATAGATGTTACTAATGAATTGGCTGTATGAGAGAAAGTATGTCCATTTGCTCCCAAGGTGGGTAACTCTCATACTAACCATTTGTTCACAATTTTTCTTTGCTTCTTGGTTGTATATTATATTATTATTATTATTATTTTATTATTATTATTATTATCATTATTTGTGTCGAATAACTGGAGGAGAGGGTAACTAACAGTGATGTTTATCCTCTTCTGATAGATTGGCTTCCACTATATCCTTCATTGTGCAATATCTACCAAAAGTAGAGAAAGTTTGATGGGAACCCATGGCAGCTGGATATAAGCAAAGAAGCTAAGGGACCTTACTGTGTTCAGAATATGATACATCTCTCTGAAGAGCCTCATGTGTTGAAGACTTGATCTTGGCTTCTGGAACTATTGAAAGGAATTGGATTCTTTGGGCTTTGCCTACAACCTCACAGATGAATCCACCCATGGATCCACGGTACAATAATGATCCTGGGAAGTGTTAGAAGCGTAAGATCAGGCCAAATTCAAGGCAGTGGGTCACAGGGTCATGACTTATGAAATTATTTCTCTCTGTGTTTTCCAGTTGTAATACAGTAATCAGCTTCTTTCATTCCTTGCTCCTGTCTTGGCTTGCTGTAGACCACAGAGGAGAGTCAAGCTCTTATAGACTGAAACCATGAAGAAAAAGTTTATCCTTGAAGTTGTTTCTCCCAGGCATTTAGTTACAGATGAAAAGATAATAAATACAATCCTGATGGCAAAGTGCAGCAGGGGCTGACAGATTGGTCTTTTTCTCATCCATCTATGTCTAAGGCTGGTTACTATGGAGATATTAGGAAGCAAAGCCTGGTAAGAACAGATCTGTTCCCATTGGGACTGTGTTCGTTTCTGTGACTCAGTTCTCAGCACAACAGTGTGAGGGGAAGCACAGGTCAGAAAGGTTACAAATAACTAAACAGCACTGTCATTCCTTTTACATGTTTCCCAGATGATCTCCCTCTTGTGGCTTAAGGAAACAACCCATTGTGAATAAATAGCTGACACCTGATGGTAGAGTGAAGCACAAGCTCTTGGCCTTGAGCCTGACATTGCAGAAGCAAAGCAAAGGAAAACTAGAAATACAGCTTACTGTACCAATGCTCTTTTTCTGGATTCCAACACCAGGATCTTTGGTTGTCCACCTCTCACCTTTAATGAAGAGGGATAGAATCTTTCGTGGGAGGAGTTTCTCCTATTCTCTATCCCTTATCATCCTTTTCCTTTGTTCACTGATTCTGTCTCAAAAATATACCCTATGGAATAAATGTAATGAAGTAAGGGAAAAGGTAGCCAATAGTGCTTGGTTTCTATTTTGGCAGTTGGCAGAAAATGTCTATAATCATGTTATTATTATATATTTCATTATTGCAGATAAAAGAAAAAGACTAATAATGGTGAACCACCTTTAAAGCTAACTGGATTCTGCACAAGGAAAACAGGCTCTGGCAAGGATGAGAAGCCATGCTGATGCTTGTTGCTTTTTGTGGATATGCTGATGTGTAGTGATATTTGAGGTCAGAGCTCTAGATTTGTTGATCCAATCAAGTAGTTGCTTGGCAAATCAATCTATAAGAAGCACGAAAAATCATTAAAAACAAGCTAGAATGATACTGGTTTGCATATTCACATATAACTTCTTGCATCATTGTGGAAATGTAAAAGAATCCTTTGCTTCCTATAGTAGATAGTGTACTTAAGAAAAACTATAAAAAAAGAAAGAAAGAAAACAAAACGTTTCTGGCTAGCCATACTTCACTATAGAGTTGTTGAAGCAATCTTGAAAAGCACATCAGAAGTCTGAAGGCGCTCTAAATTACCTTCCTGCCTGAGGTACTTATAGCACTCTCTCATCCTTTTGAAACTCTATTTTAGTTCCAGAAATAAATGGAGTAATTTTAGCTCTCCCAGTCAGGAAGAGGGACAAAGGTTCTCCTAAGCGAACAGCAACTACCTTTGCAGCAGAATATGGATGCAATTGATACAGGACAAGCAGACAGAACACTTAAAGAAAAGCAGGAGAACATTATGGGATGAGACACTAAATTATTGTTGTAAAAGCCTAAATAAAGACACATGACATCAAATTATCACTCTTGGCAAGACTGGATAGACACATGTTCCAAGAGTTTTTGAAATTTTAAAACAAAAGGAATAATAACAGCTGATTAATGTTTCTCTCATTTTTTTCCCTGCAAAAATTATGTTGAGGAGGAAGCACAAGGTCATTGGGTCACGCAACGATCTTTATGAATACTATATCCTTGCTCAGTTAATTTCTTTTTGCTTCATGTGAAGTTTTATTTTTAATCAAAGAAATACAAGTATATAGCTTAAAAACTCCAAACGACATTGCAAGGCTGGCAAATGGCTCAATAATTTCCTATTTATATCTTCATTCCCTTGAGGGTGTTTTTTTTTCTGAGATTTTTAATTACATGCCTATATTAGTTCTTGATTTTTGTCAAGGGTTGACATTATTATAGATTTCCTATTATTAGAACTGATGATTTTTCCCAGCCCTTAGGCAACTTCCTTTACACACACAACCTTATTTCACCTACCCTCTTAATATGTTCATACTGATTACTCTAGATCAATTTTTAGTTATTATTAATTTGATACAAACTGTCCGCCACTGAGACAATAAAATACAATGGTTGCATTTTGCCCCTGATATTTTATTTGCTTTTGATAATTGCTACATATGTTTGCACACATGATTTTCATTCTGTCTATAACTATTCAGTCCCCCAACTTACACACTGAATGCAAAAGTTCTCTGAAAATACTAATTTCAAAAGGCTGTCATTTTTATTATCTTTATAAACCATTTTCACTTGCACTCTGTCCTTCGTATGCCTAAGCTAAAAGGAAGACGCAAAACTGCATACAGAAGTAGATCATATCGACTCGATGGTTTTTGTAAAGGTCAGATCATATGGACTCATGGACTGTGTTCACATCTGTGGACCTTTTCTCTCACCCTGCTTTCCCACAAAACACTCCACAAGTTTGTTACAGAGCACTGCAAGTCTGTGAGGGAGTATTTTGCAACAAGGGTGGTAGAGTTTACTGCATCTCCACCATCTTGTCTCCCCTGCTACCACTTTTAGCTCTGACTTATAATATGGATTCCCCACTTACACTGTGAATTTTTCTATAGCAACAAACTTTTCACACCTGAGGAAGATATTTCTCTAGATTAAGGACATTTTTGAGTACAACTGCTCCTTGCAGAGATATGTTCTACTGTCAGTCAGCTTGGTTTATTTTTTTCCTACACATCCAGGGCATTGGCCTCCAATGTCTGCTCAGGCAACCACACTGGGTCTCCATGCACATCTCCTCTTCCAGGGTCCACTGAGCTTCCCACCAGCTGCCATTACTATCTACATGTGGTCCAACTTTAAAGACAATAAAACTTTCCCATTTTTTCTTGTTTTGTCCCTCTTGGCCTATACATTATTTTTAAATTTTAATGACTGCTTTTGCAGAGCTTGTAGAAATGCTGTGTTTATAATATGCCATAGTTAATTATAAAAACTTTGTGTTAAGCATTTTACATTACAAAGTTCACAAAACTATCATCATTGTTACCTCTATTAGTTCAGCTAATGAAAGCAGGCTAAGTATTATTTAAAATGTACTTGAAATACTGTAGACCTTAAGAGCAGCAATATTTATTAATTTGAAGGATCATAGAAACACTAAAATTATTTTAAATTATATATATATTTATGAGCCACTGGAGTAATATAAATAAATATATATTTCATTTGTCCTAGAAAAATATATTAAACTGGTTAATGTGGATTAATTCTTTTAAAAACATGAACAAAACCTTGTCAGCCAAGGTCAAACTTACCCTCTACAGAGGAAATTTGTTAGCTTGATATGCAAGCATTATTTCCTAGCAAATTTGAGAGTAGTGACTGTTTTAACCTACCATTATCTCTGTAAATAATGTTTTCTCAGAACCTAAGTTAATGGGGTAAGGCTTGGTGATCAGCTCATTAAAGTTCTAAATATAGGGCAAGTGATAAATGTGGTGTCAAAATTCCTAGGCAAAGGCAGCTCCAGTAAAGCTAACAGTGATCAATGCCCAGTTACAGCATCAAGACACTGAGGTCATTTAATGACACCCTTATCTGCTAATTACTCTTTCCCTTGGATTAAGATTATTTATACCTTCAATGAGAACCTGTGACAATATTGACATTTCTTTATGATTATTTGTCTTTGCTTAATGCTTGGTTGATGTGACAAGGAATCCAATTACAAAGTCTATAACAATCTTTTCTTATAAGTAAAAAATATATGAGAGTACATTTACTAAGGTCATTTGTTATAAAAGTCTATCTTAACAAATGTTTTACTTTTGTTGGAAGATGTTAGTGGATCACTTTGGTGTCACTGAGCCTTCTTCGGCAGTTCTGATTCTATAAGTTCTGTAAACTTTTAAAAATGTACACTTGTTTTTGCATGCATATTAGTCAATGAGTAAGGTGATACAGTTCAGCAAAATTAGGTTTAATTCCAAATCTACTGTGTATTAGGTATATGACTCAGGGGAGTCAATCATTCCAAGATTTTGTATATATGTCTTTACAACAGGTGAAAAGCCATCCATTGCCACAAGAATGAAGTTTGTAGCACACTCTATCCATCTGTATTGTACATGATCTAGACTACCAGTCAGTGTTGTATTAGTTCCAACTGTCAAAAATTAAAGAAGGGATGAGTCATAAAGATATAAATCTTGCCAGGCTTATTGGTGCACGCCTTTAATCCCAGCACTTGGGAGGCAAAGACAGGCGGATTTCTGAGTTCGAGGCCAGCCTGGTCTACAGAGTGAGTTCCAGGACAGCCAGGACTACACAGAGAAACCCTGTCTTGAAAAATAAAACAAAACAAACAAACAAACAAACAAAGATATAAATCTTAAAAACAAAGTGTTTAATTGGCCTGAATTATAATTCCTCATGACAAAATAGCTAATACATTTACTTTCTGAGTCTAGCTGTCTCTAACGAGTATTTAAATTTTAATGAGATTCTATGTGTTTAGACAATTTTTCTCACTCCCTAGAAGAGAGAAAGCTTATGTGTCAGAAACAACTAGAGAATATTTTCAACTTTTATCCTCTACAGTCTCTGTCTAAGAGATTCTGACATACCATGTATCTTCAGGAAAAAAATTCAGTTTTTAGCCCAAGAATAAAAATTCTGAAAATGAATCCTCTAAGAGATTTCTGAAGTCACATGTCAGGAGTATGAAGTGCTTTATCGCTGTACTTGCTCCCAATTATGTTTAAACAAGTCAGTTTCTCTCACTAATTTCATAATTTATGACATTATGTACTATCATTAATAATTACTCAAGTTTAATATATCCGTCCTAAAGCTATGAAAACTACAAATTTTCAGCAGACAGATAAGTGCAAAAAAAAAAAAAAAAAAAAAAAAACCCTGAAACATTTTTTCAAAATTTGTCATGATAGTAACTGGAAAAATGATCTTGTCTCTTCACCATGTTCAGATGAGATCACAATGCTAAACTAAATTCACTCTTTAGTCAGCACGTGAATCATAGATTTTCTGGTTTAAAAAAATTACTTTTGTTGCAGTTGCCTCTATGAGTTGTAGTCATGATGGAAAACACTCTTTGAGCTGCTATTATGTTTGACGTTCACTTTGGCATGATTATAAGATCTTATCTAATCTTATCAATTTTATTAGAGGGTTCCTCTTGACAAAAATCTGATTGGATTTCCAGCCTACTACATGAGATGGAATCCATTCCCAACACTGCCTAGATGGCAAGAACCAGAGACTGGATAGTCCAGGGACATACTACTTTCCTATTAAAGAAAGGTAGCAGTAAAATGACTCCAAATGACATCCTGTTTTATTCATAGGTTAGAGTCTTGCTCAGCCATTATCAGAAAAGCTGCAGCAAGTGGGAACAAATACAGAGACCCACAGCTAGACAATGAACATGGAGAGCAACAGACCTTGGAACACTCTGTTCTTAATGGGATGTCTCTATCAAATCCCTTCCCTCAGGGCTTAGAGAACCTTGCAGAAGAGGAAGTAGAAACATTGTTAGAGTCTGAAGGGACAGAAGACACCACTGAACAAAGGCCTTCTGAACATAGCACGATCCACACACCTTGATGAGCAGGCACCTTGCTCATCAGTAGATTGTCAACACAAAACAAGTTTGATGACATCCTTTGAGGTTCTTTGTCTAATACTTTTTTGGCTCATAATGCTTTGTCAGAGCTTTTTATTTTTTCCCTGTGTGTGTGTGTGTGTGTGTGTCTGTGTGTGTGTGTGTGTGTGTGTGTATTATGATTTTTGATTTTTTAATGGAATTTCTGTGTTCATTTCTATTTCTATGTTTTGTGACTTTTTTTAAAGCAGGCTTCCTCTTCCTCCTCCTCCTCTTCCTCCTCCTCCTCTTCCTCCTTTTCTTCCTCTCCCTCCTCCTCCTCCTCCTTTCTTCTTCTCATCTTATTACAAACAATTCTTATTGTTTGAATGAATGCTGAGTAATTTATTAAAGTCATGAAGTTGCTTAATATTTGTTTTTGAAGAATATAGATTAACACCAAATATTGGTTTATTCTGTTACTGGTGCCTTTGACTTCACTTAACTCTTATAAACTTAAGAACCAAAATAAATGATGGATGCAGCTTTATAAAATAAAAATGAACAATATATTTAATATAATTATGTTGACAAATTTTAAAAACTCTAAAGTAACCAGCACATATGGATTTCTATGTTTATGGAATGATAAAGAATTCTAAGGGAAGTCTGCTCATGTGGATAGAAGGGTGTGTAGGCAAAGAGCCATCATGGCTGTACGCCTGCTGATGCAAAAGCTATTTAAAAACTGTTTTCAGAGTATTGTTAGTTTTCACAACTTTATCTAAATAATTTTCCAGATTTTTACAAAGTACAAGAAATAAACAAAAACCAAGAATTGCCTTTGAATAAACAGTCAAGTAACTGAAAAGAAATCATTTGATAAAAACCTTACTTTTTGTATTATTTTTATATGTTTTGGACAGAATAGGATATTTAGTCTTTGTGCTTATGATCTTTCACCCCTATTGTTAAAACAAATGAAAAATTTAAAAGAAAAGATTATTTTAGGGTATTTTACCTCTATCTCATAGAAATGATTTTATTCAGTAAATAAAATGCATTTACATCTCAGTGGCAAACTTTTTTCTAAGAGATTTCTTTCTCTCAGAGGATGTTTTCTTTTGTTCTCTTTTAAAGACTGTGTTCTGACTATAAAAGGAGCTTTTTCAGCATATTCCTTCTGCTCTGTAGAACACTGAATCTTCTTTGTGATTTCCTGTTTTTATCTGACTCCAAACAAAGGAGCGCTCATTCACGATGATCTCTAGCACATAGATAATACCTGGCAAGTGGTTTTCTACAATTTTTGAAACATCAGTTGTCTATATATAATGCCACTATATTTCCATACCTAGAGAATAAATGAAATATGTCTAAGCTTACTTCTTATTACTCCTTTTCCAACTCACTCCATATTCTCCAAGACACCTTCTAATTTCAAGCCTGTACTAAAATTTTTGTTTTGAATGAGAATGACCCCCATAAGCTGATGTGTTTGTACACTTTATCCCAACTGGAAGAACTATTTGGGAAGGCTTAGAAAGTATGGATTGCTTGGAGGAGGTATGTCACTAGGAGTTTGGTTTGAGGTCCAAGTGTTGTCTATCTCCGTTTCCTATGTGTAGATCAGGATGTGAGCTCTCAGCTGTTCCTACTACCATGTTATGGTTCCATCATCATAAATGATAATTCTTTGAAACTTTAAGCTAAATAAATACTATGTTTTATAAGCTGCTAGATTCATGATGTTTTTGTCACAGCAATAGAATAGTAAGAAACACACTGTATCTTATTAGCACTGCCTAATTATGCTTGAATATAAGGTCATCTACTAGAATACTGAAAACTACCCATGTCAATTTCATTAATAAAAAATGATTCTCCCTCCCCCAGCAACTATCCACCAACAGTACCTCTTCAGTGTGGTGTGGAACTTTAGATAATCTTATCTTAGACATGTATACCAAGATTTTTGATGGTTTAAGTGTCTGCAGGGTTTTTGCTTGTAATCCTGTGTAATACTGTGAACTAGTAAATATCATAGCAATGTCATGTATACGTGTCAATTTTCATGGCAATCACTTTTATCTTATAGACAGTACTTCTTTTTTCCTTTTTGTGATATCTCTGAGCCTCAGTGGTAGTGGAGGTTAATGTGGATGTAAAATTTAAAGTTTGATACACAATTTCTTATCCTCAGGACTTGGAAAAATTATACATTTATCTGAGAGAAGAAGCATCTCTGACAAAGGTTGAGAACAGACAAGGTCTATAATTCAGGGAAATAATTCTATTTATGACACGTGCACACACACACAAACACACACACACACACACACACACACACACACACACACACACACTATTGGCTGGGAATAAATCTGACAATAATAAAAGACTTCTAAAATGAAAATTTTAAGATAGTTAAGAAAGAAACTGAGGAAAACACTAGGAGACAGTCAAACAGCCCATAATCATGATTTGGAAGCAATAATGTTGTGAAAATAACTGCCTTACCAACATCTATCCAAAGATAGAATGTTTTCCCAGTCAAAACTGCAAAAGCATTTTTCACAGACACAGAAAATAAGTCAAAAAATTTAGATAGGTGTACAAAAAACCATGAATATCCAAATAACTCTTTTTAAAAACAAATACTGTAGAACTATACATTATTTCAAATTATATTGCAGAGCCATAGCAGTACAAACTTTTAGATTCTGTTACAAAAATAGATAGAAGGAAAGAAGAATAGACTTCAAGACCTATATATAAATTTAAGCAAATACAGGTAACTAAGTTTTGACAAGTATGCAAAAAATATACACTGGAAAAATGACAGCACCTTTAATTAATAGTATTCGATTTTAACATGTAGAAAAATGAAACTAGAACCTTATCTTTCATCATCCACAAACTTAATTCCAAATTGGCTAAGGACCTTGACATAAGATTAGATACATTGAGATGGCTAAAGAAAGAAGTAAGGATCAATTTATATGCACAGTAGTCGCTTTCTGAATAGAATTCTGATTACACAGGAACCAATACCAACAGTAAACAAATAGGATCCTATGAAAATAAAAGCTTTTCGAACAGCAAAGGAAATAGAATTGAATGAATAAGCAGACCACAGAAGGAGACTTTTGCCAACTCTTTATTCAGTAGATAGTGAGAGTATATATTATACCAATAACTATATAAACTACATATTTAAATAATAAGCAACTAGAGTGTAGAGTGAGGTATCAACTGATGTCAACTGAATGGAAATTTCTCAGAAGAAGGAATGGAAATGTCCATAAAACTCTTAAAAAGTCTTTAGCTATCAGGGAAATGTAAATTAAAACCACACTAACAGTTTCCTCTAGTTTGAATGACAGGAAAAAAAGTGACAGCAAATACTGGTGTGTGGATCCTATGAAAGGGGAACTCTTATGCACTGCTGCTGAAAGTATAAACCAGGGCATCCTTTGAATAAGTCTGGAGGTCTCTCATAAACTAAAAATAGAACTGCTATGTGAATCAACTATGCCATTCTTAGACTTATACGCACTGAACTCCATATACTAATTCATAGACACATATATCTCTGTTCACTGGTGCTTTATTTACTATAGCTAGGGAATAGAATCCATGTTAATAAACAGATAGATTTATAAGAAAATGTGAGACATACACAAAATTGAATAATTCAACTGCAAGTTGCAGGTAAGCTCATGGAACCAAAAGAACTATGCTGACTGAAGTACCTCAAGACCAGAGGGACAAAGGTTCTGAGATCTCTCACAGACATACCCTAGCTTTAACTTGATTATTTTGTGTATTTCACTTCTCACACAGAGAGAATCCAGGAAAGTAGAAATGGACCTTTAGAGAGAGTGTAGTAGATTATAGGCCAAACAAAAGTAATGATGTGGAACATAAAAGGCCGGCAGGCTTAAGCAGAAGGTGGTGTGGGAATATGACAAATCAGAAAATGAAGGGTGTGCTAAGCCTTAGCACAAAGAAAGACAGTATGAAAAGGCATAAGGAAAACTACTTTCTTATGACCAAACTTAAAAAACAAATAAGTTGAGGGACAGTAAAAGATATGTAAAAAAATAGAAGGAATAAAAATATTGAGGATTCAACTATGAAGTAAAGCGGGGGCAGAGAGGATGGGAGAGCGGCGGTAATGATGGATTCAACAAAACTATGGAGATACGTAAATGTCTATGGAACCTCACTAGTCAGTAAGCTGGTTTCAAAATATAATGAGAGAGGGTGAGAGTGAGAGAGTAAGAGAGAGCGAGAGAGAATGAGAGAGACTGAATAAGTTAATAAGACAATATTGCTTCCAGAAGACATGAGACATTACAATGATCTCAATACAAGAAGTGAGTTACATCCCTAGGAGTTATTGGTACAGAAGTTTCCACACAGCCAAGCTATTCCTGTTGATTATCCACTATAGCTACTACATGGCAGGACTCTATTGTTGAAGACACAGCACTCGTGTGCCAAAGGATTAATAGTGATATTAGTTTCAATCAGAGTGAAAAGCTTACTCCCTTATGACTAGCTCCCACAGTGTTGGAATATACTATGCAAGACTCTGTGTGAGAAAAGACATTCATGGTCTTACCCAGACTGGGTACTTACTTACAATATTGACCTCTCAGTCAAGATATGCCTACTGGTATAATAGTGGGAGGATGTTAGGATATAACTAACCATTTTCTTACTGGATTTGAGGGCTGACTTATAAGAGGAAATTTTGTGCCTGGAACTCTAATTCTTGTCAAGAGTCCACAGCTATGAAGTTGTCGGCTACATTTTTGTATTTTTTCATTTCTTAAGATTTCTAATTTTGAGTTTTAAATTAACTTTGACTTTGCTTTCAATAATATGATAATCAATGTTGGTGGGGTTTATGAAATCCTTAAATAGCATTTGACAGTTGTGTATGATTAGATTTTTTTGAAAACTTACTTTTTTTTTAGGGTTCTTAAATACTTCAACCTCCTTTCTAACCTACTGACCAGAAGTAGAAGAAAAAAAGGTTAATAGAAAAAGGGTGTTCTAGACATGTTTTGAAGTAGTTCCGTGGGGCAATTCCATTCTTTATTGGCAGGATACCAGTAGTCTAACTCAATAGCAACATCAAACATGAATAAGTAGCTATGGCACAATCCAGCAGAAATAACAGGCTCTGTGGAGTTGGCACAAATCAACAGAAGCAGCCAGAATACCTTGAGAAGTTCTTTGGTACATTTCTCTCTACAAAGTGAACACTTACAAAGACCAGCAAAAACCAGTAAAGACCAGCAAAGACTAGAAAAGACTAGTGATGTCTAGTTTAGAAATTTAATGCTAAGTTACTTCATCAGACTTTCCCTGTTGGACAGTCATGTAAAAGGTGTCTGACATAGGATTAGTTTTGAACAACTGCCAAGAAGAACACCAGGAAGGAAAGACTAGCGAAGAGTAGCAAAGACCAGATAAAAGCAGTGGAGCATTGCATGGCATAGCAATGGAAGCATTTCTGTCCTTTCATTGTTTTGGGGGTTCCATTTGTATTCTTTCTAAACATCATGGTCTCTCTCAAATGTTTGTTTTCAGTAAAACATCACAAGATCTCTTATAAGACAGCTTCCAGAGGAAAAAAAAATCACACAATTCATCTATGTGGGTAAAGAAACCAGAAATTTCCACTTCACAATTGTCTCAATGTTCTTTATATTTTGTTTCTTTAGATAGGAGGCCAAGAAAATATTTATCATTTGACAAGTATTACCAAGTATAGAGACAGTTACCCAGCTCAGAATAACTGAGGAACTAGTGTTTTTCTCTGCTTGGCCTCGTTGCCTTTGCCTCAATATGTTTGATAAGTTACTTCATCAGACTTTCCCTGTTGGACAGTCATGTAAAAGGTATCAGACATAGGATTAGTTTTGAACAACTGCCAAGAAGGACACCAGGAAGGACATGTTATTACAGTACTGCTTCTTTTCATTAAGTGAATGATATATAGTTTGGGAGAGCCTGAAAAGGTCACAGACTTAAAATCAATCTTCTTTTACTCATAAGCTTATTCATTTACTTAGTAATATTTTAAAATATGTGTATAATATGCCAAGAATTATAAAAATAGGAAACAAATATTATCTATCTGTCTATCTATAATCTATTATTTATCTATAATCATCTAATGCATCTATGTACCTGTGGATCTATGCATCTATATATCTATGTATCTATCTATGCAGCTATCTAATCTATATAAAAGTATCAAGTAGGAAGGCAGTCTATTAAGTGAATGCCAAAAGAGAAAGACATGTATCATGACAGTGGTCGTGACTTATTAAGTATTCATTTATTTAATAAAGATAAAAACTTAGCTTGGTTTTGGAAAACTAAGGAGAGTTTCTTGTGTTGTCTTTTTATTGTTAATTGACAACTGGACAAAGGAGGGTAATCCATAATTCCAGATCTAGAAGGCGACTAAAATGAAAAACTGAAGTGCATAATTTGATGTAAAATACAGCGTGTCATATTTCAACAAGCTCAAGCCTTACTCTTATCTGGTGATGTCACTAAATGCCAATCAGAAACCCCTGAGATTGATGCTAGAGTGATCACTACATAATCATAAAATGGATATCATCATATGCACTTTAAAGAATCTTATATTAATCTGTAAAAATAACAACTCATTTTAAATTTTTTGTAAAGAGGAGAATTGGTAAATTAGAGTTTAGAATAGGCAATTTTATGTGTGCTCTGACCTGGAGGGGGATTTTTGAGAAGATAGTGTAGAGGCAATTTAGAGCACCTCACTACTAACCTAATATAACATATACTTTAGAATAAATGGTGTTGTTTAAACGTAAGTTAGTAAAAGTTTGCTCCATGACAGGTAACTTTGGCTTGCCCTACACTGATTTATATGATTACTTTGTTAAACTCTTTTCTCCATCACTCTCATATAAGAGTCATAAACATATTGCACTTGGTTTCCCTTACTTTCTTGTTAGGGTTTGCTAAACTTAAGTTTTCTTGCTAACTATGACCTATGGCTTTGATATGCATTGATCCATGTCCTCCCAAAAGGATTGACTGAATTCCTATTGCCAGTACTTGAGATAGTGGCTTTTTTTTTTTTTACATATGTGATCTTGATAAAGGCCGTCTGTGTCCACTACAATGTGCTCTGTCAAGTAAGCTCATTGCTCTGATAACAAGAGTAAGTTTATGCTATCTCTGAAGTAATAAATCTACAATCTAAAAACACTGGAAACTAAAAGAAGTCAAGAAGGAGATTTTCTTCTTTTTCTTTCTTAGAGAGCATTGCCCTGATGGCACTGAGATTTTCAGTCTCTCTCTCTCTCTCTCTCTCTCTCTCTCTCTCTCTCTCTGTGTTTGTGTGTGTGTGTGTGTGTGTGTGTGTCCCTGTCTCTCCCTGCCTCCAAAACTGTGAGTCTATAAACTTGTTTTAAGAAACCAAATCTCATTTTACATTAGTTCTAGAAAACTACTATACTTTTTCTTTTTACTAATATTAAAGTTGAAAAGATTTATAAATTATAAGTGTTAATAATCAAAGATGGTGGAGGAAGGACTCCAAGCATAAGGAATAATGTATATATCTTAATATATCTTAGCTAGAATTACTCTCAAGATAAACTCAAGTGAAATACTTGCACAGAGTTTTTTTATTTAGGCAGGGATTCTAGGGGGCAGAAGTAAGCGGCCAAGCAGATGAGTAAAGCAGAAAAGAATAAAAGACACACGGTTTGTTTTATGCATGGGTGAGATGCTGGCATTGTCTCATGAAATTCATCTCAGGATATTCTTCATAGTTATGCAAAACAAGAGGCTCAGAAGCAGCATCAATGAGAAGCAGAGTTTTGAAAGCAATAAGTACTGTTCTATCTCTGGACAATTTTATCTCTGGGCCATCTATTGGCCAGTGCTGCCCACTGTGAGAGCAGGTCTCCCCACTTCAGTCAGTTCCTGCATTCTCTTTAAAGACTCTTACAAAGGCATGTTTGTGAGGTGATTTTGTATCCCTTCAAGTTGTCAATCATGATTAGCTATCATATGCATAAAGAACATTGTTCTATATCCTTGTATCCCAAAGAAGGAAAAACTGAAAAAAAAAACAAAAACAAAAAGGCTGAGGAGTCACCATTAGCTTTAAACATCCCCAATTCCAGGAAATGTTACTACAGTTAGCATGTTGAGAGGAATGGATGAGAAAAATGGAAGTGTTAAACAGAGAAAAACTTTTAGAAAGCTATCAAAATTTCTCATTGAGGGAAGATAGGCACACAGTCTCTGATGGCTGGGATGGAACTGGAAAAAAATTAGACTCAGAAGATAGTAGTGTGTAGTAGGCAAAGTGAGGCACTTGATAATGGGTTAGCTATCTAGGAGGAAGAACAGTTAAAGAATGATGTGTTGAGAATGGTGCACAAGTATTTCTCTTGTGTAAATTGATGAATGCTGGCATCAGTCATTGACAGCAAGACTAGAGACAGAGCCATATTTAACATAGAAGTTTGAGATGCATGTAAGATATCTAAGTTGCCACATCATGCACATAGGTGGGCATATAAACATGTTAACCAGAAGAGAAGAATGATTGGAAAATGAGAAAAAAAACATTTTCACATAAAAAGGATTAAAGCTGTATTTCTAGATAAAATTGGTGTACAGGAGGAGAAAAGAAAATTTTCAAGGACAATTCTAGAGAAATTCTAATATTGATGATGAAGGAAAAATGCTGAGTTTTCAAATATAAATATGAAAAAGTCAAAGAGATAAGAAGTCAGTAGATTATAAAAGTCTAAAAAATATTTATGAGATAGGAGCAGTGAATTAAAATACCAGAAAAAATGATTTAAGTTTCAGAAAGAAACAAAGAATGACTTCTGGTTTTTTAGTCTGCATGAAAGGGAAGATCATTGCTGTATATTAAAAAAATGAGTGAGTTTTGAACATTTCAAACTTGAGGTAACTATGAGGCATTTAAGCATTTGTTTCTAGAAATACTCCAATAGATACCAGCTTTCCACAGAATCCTTTTACTGTGCCAGACATGAAGCATGCTGACTATACACTGTTTGTCAATGTTTTCATTCCAGAGTGTAAGAAAGCTTTTCACACAAGTCTGTCTGTCTGTCTGTCTGTCTGTCTGTCTGTCTGTCTGTCTCTCTCTCTCTCTCTCTCATACACACACACACACACACACACACACACACACACACACACACACACA
>JANHMN010000013.1:64725213-64747611 GCA_030674055.1 Rhabdomys pumilio
ACACACACACACACACACACACACACACACACACACACACACACACATCCCACACAAATAGGTTCATTTCTTATAGGTAAATACCCAGGGACAATAGCCCAGGCTTCCTATGGGCAAATATTAAAAGGCTTATAAAAGCCACTCTGCAGGTTTGGAGTCTTGACTCTGTAAGTCTTATTTCTACCCAGCAGAGGGACTTTGAAAGGTGGCTGGTCCCAGGTTGGTCACCTCAGCAAGGTGACAGGCAAATCCCTGAAGGAGATGTGTTTCTAAGAAGGAAACAAAGAGAAAACATGGTCTGTTTGTGCCAGTGTCTTCCCATTTATCAAGGCTTCCTAATGTTATTCTCGAAAAGTACCAACACTGGTTCCAAGTAAAGCTACATAAAGAATCCCCAATATGAGGCCTTACTTTACACATTTCCTGATGTGAATGAGCTGAAGAGCAGAATAGATAAAGTAACTATACTTTATTGTGTTCTTTTTTCTACCTCCCTACACCAACCCTATACTTTCCGTCTCCCAAAACTTGGTAGGAGAAAAAGGAAAAGAAAAGGGAGCCTCCATCTTGTCAGACTATGTCCTGCTGTTTAGGGGTATCAAGTTCCTTCTGGGCAAGTTTGATCTTTTTCATCAGGATATCTTCAATCTGCAACCAGCAACAGGAGCATCCTACAACAGCAGCAACCTGCCAGAGCATTAACAGTGGCAGCAGGGGCTAAAGGGGCAGCAACAGCAGGAAAGCAGCTTCCACTTTAACCTTTCAAGGGTCCCCAGAATTCCAAACATAAACTATTTTCAGCTGGCAAAATCATGCCCCTGCCAGATCATGTGACAAATCATAGTGGCTGTGGACCAATCTGAAACAGCCATATCCCACATCTAGGATTAAAACAAAAACATTTCTCTGTGTTTAAATAAACCAAAGTTCTCATGACACATAATACTGGGGACAGCATACAATGACAAGGACTGTCTGCAGTAGGCCTGGATGAAGACATTTCCGAAGCCCTCAGCAGCTCCTTGTAAAGAGAATGGCGTTTGGGACCCTGAGAAGCAGGAGACACGTCCTTCCAGGGTACCCGCCATCTGGGGACTGCCTGCAGTAGACCAGGATGGAGACATCTCAGTAGCCCGCAGCAGCTCTTTGTAAAAAACAGTTGTCCCCATTTCTCCTAACCTTAGCCCTGGACAATGGCTGTATAGATTTTATTTCAGTTGGCCTTGGTGTGCATAATTATTCTATTCTATCTGACTTTCTTACTTCTTTCTCCTTCTGCTCTGGTGAATTCTGTGAAACTAGATGTTCCTTGATGTAATGATTCTTAAACAATTAAAAATTGAGGCACAGGGCACAGCACAGTCCTAATGACCCAAGTGCATGCTGTGTGTTTTCATCTTGGAAAGAATGCAATAACTGCATAATGGTAGTTCCAGATTAATACTTGACTTGCAAAGAAAGTTTGAAGAAATTATTAGAAAATGAAATAGAGCCAACACTGGGACCCCAAGAAAGGAAAAAAATCTATTGAAGTTATGAAATAAGTTTTGCACAACATTTAAGAGTGGTTTCTAGAAAGGAAGTATAGAATATATGAAATCTTATTCTAGTACAAGTAAGTCAAAACACTGGAACTCTTAGGAGAGTCATTGTGTGCAATGCATAGAAGTAGAAAACTAGTGAACTATTGAGTTAAGGGTTAGTTTGACTCTTTCTGGCCACTGCCTGGCAGCTTTGACCATGTCATTTGTCATTAGAGCTTCACAAAAATGCAAGTAGCTGACCTTGGAGCTCTGAGCTCTGAAGTATAATAAGTTAAAAGTTAAAGTTTAAATAATGATAAGTTTGCAATTATTATTATTTTGGCCAAAGGCCTGTGAATAGGGAAGCTTGAAAGTTTGGGGAACAATTGTAATTCTTAATTCTTTGTGGGACTTGGTTATTCTTTTGAATTTGATTTGGCAATGATTACACAATGTCTTTTTTTTCCTACCTACTTTTGGAGTATCAATAAAAGACTGGGGCAAGAAGAAGGTGAAGAAAGCACAGTAGCTAAATGTGAGTAAGCTGTGATGGATGACTCGCCATTTTCAGTTAGCTTTTTCTTTTTCTGTTGTCCAGATCTCAAGCCCATGGACTAGTGATGCATTTGGAATGGGTCTTTCTACCTCACTTCAGTTAATCTAGAAAATCCTCTACTGGTGTGTCCAGTGGTTTTCCTCTTCAGTAATTAATCCTCTCAAGTTGACAGTTGATATTAACCATTACATCTGAAAAAAGTGAGGCTTGTGGGACTTAAATGGCTTGAAAGGTAAGGTATTTTTTTGAATAGTTATAAGGAATAAAGGAGAGATTTAAGCATGTATAAGCGTGCAATGAATCCAATGGGATGGCTATATTACAATTCCTTTGAATGTCTGTATTATTGGTCTAATCTGTGTGTTGGTTTAAGTTTAATTTATAGAGAAACATTCAGCAACTCGAGGCTGTTTTCAAAACATGAAATAGTATTGTATAGTACTTATAAGACTGATGAATGGAACTTTGTTAACAGGAAACTATGAATGTGATTGGAAGAGAATGTGTGCACTCATTGACAGGTTAGTTTCAACAGAAAGAAAAGAAGAAGCAGAATTTGGAGGGTGGTTGAACTCATCTTGAAAATATTCTGTCAATCAGCAGAGTGATAACTTTTGAGTTTGATGAATAGAGTGTGCTGAGAATGATGTGCTTGTTCTTCTGGAAAGAGAAGGAGTTTTCATCCTGAAGAGTCCCATCCGTTGAAGACTTTAAAGATGGCATCACCAATTTTGACCGTTTACGTGGGTTAAATGGCATTGGTGTTGTCCTTCTTGATGTTCAGCTTGAGTAACCTACTAATCATCTGGATAGCCTCTTACTGTTGCACTGAGAAAATGGAAGATTGGAGCAACTTTCTGTAAACCATTTGTTTTTATTCTTAACAGTTGACAGAAAACTGGGCGTCGAAAGTAAGACCTAGACTTTTGAGATTGGTGTTTATGGTGTTTGGAATCTTTTCTTTGTCTGTAAACCACAATAAGCTACTTCCTCAAAGGCTCATTGAAGTGACATTTATTCTACCGAAAGGATTGCATCTCTTTTATTTTTCTTTATTTTTAAAAATCTTCAAGGAGTGATGAAAATGAAGAGTTACATTCTCAAATATGAGACTAGGAACATTTATATTTTTGCAAGTAAACTACTGCAATGAAGAAGGGAACGATAGGTTAGCTTCTTCCTTTTGGTCAATACCAAAAATAGTAGCACTCAAGCTGTGTGCAAAATAAAAAATAGTGATCTCATCTTTAACAACTTGAGTGGCTGCTTCCTCCAATGATGAGGAGTTAACATGGCTCTGTAAAAGTATGAATTTGACATGCACTCTGATTTAAATCACAGCTCCTTAGCTTAATAGCTATTTGACCTTGAGCAAATTAATTAACCTTACAAATCCCAAGTTTCTGAAGTACCGAACAAGGCTAATAATACCTCTCTTGGAATCACTGTTAGAATTAGACTTAATAAGCTAGGAGTTTAGCTCAGTAGTAGAATGCTTGCCTAAATCTAGTGTATGTCCATCAAATAAATACACTACAGCCTTATCCATTGTTGTACTGATTAATCAATACATTTGTTTTAATTAGAAACAAAAGCAATCATTTGTAATGGTATTTATTTTATTTTTGAGATTAGCATATAATTAAAACACTCTCCTTTCCCTTTCTTTTCTCCAAACATTTCCATATACTCTTTCCTACTCTCCTTCGTTCTTTTGGACTCCTTTTTTTATTATTATTGTATTATTATATGCATATTAATATACAAATGTGATATACATATATATTTCTATATATAACCTGTTTGGTCTATATGTTATTTGTATTATGTTTTCAAGACTAACAATTTGATACTGGACAACAAATTGGTCTTCTCTTCCCTAGGGAAAGACCTTCCTCGTACTTCCTCAGTTGTCTGTCATTCTTTGTGTATGGTTGAAGACTAGTATGTGTTTCCCCATGGACTTTGGCATGTCCTTTATTATTGCTATTTCTGGGCTCATGTTTGGACAGTTATGCTGTTGAGACTTTATGAGTGTAGGATATTATAGAAGGCACAATCCCACCACAAACCCCTTGATACTCTGACTCTTAAAATCTTTTCATCCACTAACCTCAACATTGTCTGACTCTTAGAAAAGAGAGATTGCTTTGTAGGTGCATTGGGGCTGAACTCTACAAGTCTGCATTTTGATTGGTTGTAATTTTTTGTAGTGTCATCTGTCTGTTATAAGTAACTTTAAAGATAATACTCTGTACAAGTTTGTAGGAGGTTATCTTGATTATATTAATTTTTCTGGGAAAACCCTGGTCAGGGGGATCCTGTTCTGTTGAAATTGAAGAAGGGAATTAAACAACAATGTATATATTTCTTTGCTGCCTATATTGGATTGTGGGTCACATGTTACCAGCTACATTCAGCTCCTGAGGCCTCGGTTTTCCTGTCATGATGTCAGACAGCCTCTCTTAAATTTCTTTTATCAGAGAATCCAACAGTGAAAGAAAGTAAGGTAATATTGCTTTACACCATTACTCAAGACATAACATACATAACTGATATAGCCTTTCTTTATAGCTATCAGGTTAAGATCTATTAATTTTTTGAGTGCTGTCTATACATTTTAGATATTGGGTATATTACTTAATCCTTATGTTTCAAGGCATTTGCTAGGTCTCAAACATAATGAAATAATATTTTCTAGAATTACCCTAACATAGTGATAAGATGTTTGAATGGTGAAAATTCCCAAAGTAAGTGTTATAATTCTCCATATGTTCTGGTCAATCTGTGTGGTCCTCCCTAGTGGGACTCCAGGGGTGCTTCTTTAAAGTAGTTGCTTCTTCATTTACTGTTTCCTGGTTGTACAAGAAGATACAGGCCATATGCATAGACTTGGAAAATCTGGTTATATCTAGGCTTCTATATTTTTTATCTTGTTTCAAATCTCTTTATCAAATACCTAGTCTTTTCTTTCTTCACTTTTAATTATAAAAAATATATTTCATTCCTTAATAGTTTCATCTCTGACAAGCAAATTTTGCCATTACTAATGATTAGTATTTAGAAAGTCACAAATATTTATGTTTTCTCCTTTCAAGTGCATATAACCCTGCATAACTCTATCAAATCTTCTACAGTAGAAAACCCCCTACAGTAGAGAATCTCCTACAGCACAAATGCCCATCCAGATTCTCAGAGGAGGAAGAGATGGTGCTTTCTTTTTTTTATTTTTGCATGCTGAGGTATCTCCATATTTTTCAATGAATAATGGTGTCTAAGTGCAATATCTTCCTGAACGATAAAAACACCACAGTCATCTTCAGTAACACCTCAACAGTAACTATGGGCACATCAGATTGCAGTCCCAAATTTATGATCAATTTTCTTACATTTTCTCTCAAGCAGAATATTCTGTTCTAAGATATTGAAAGACAAATATAGTCTAGGTAGAATTACAGTGACTTTTAAGGTGTATATTTTTATCCCAGCTTCCCTCTACTTGAAGGAAGAAAATGTTCTCTAGGAAATACCAAATGGGTCTTTGGTCTGATGTTAAAAAAAATGTAAAGTTTGCCAACAGGAGTGGATTAGTCTGATCAGCTCCACGGAACTGTTTTATATAGACAATCTTGCTATCTCTCTAGGAACATGGAGGTAGAAATGACTCCTATTTTGTATCATCTTGGGCATGACATGGTTCAAGCTTTAGCTAATCATTTGAGTGCTTATACTTCAGAAAGGCAATGCAAGCTGTGTTCATTATAACCTAGAAAAAAGCTGAAAAACAAGACTTAATCACATAATCAGGTCAAATCAGTTCCAAAAAAATTATAGCCAGAGGTCAATAAAAAAAAAGCCTTACTCTGTAGATTGGATGAAATTGTACATCAAATTGCATCATTGTTCAATATTTTAAGTTTTCTAAGGGATGTGATCAAAAACTTCTATAAAATGAACAAACCACAACAAAAGAACACCAACAAAAAATGATGTTTGAAAACGATTAGATTAATGTGCTTTGGCTGGGATAGTGCTAGGTAAGTGGAGAGTGGGACCTTAGAAAACAGGTCCAGATACTGAGTTTAGCCAGAGTAGAATCTTACCACCTAGGGGAGTCTAGAAACACCATTAAGAGCTGGAAGGAGAGACAAGATCTCAGCCTGGGATTTGGAAATAGGATTTGACTTGGTCTCATTCACTTTGAAGAATCTAGAAAGGATGAAGGAAAAGAAGTCACACTGGACATTGCTGTGTTCTGATTTCCTGAGGGTTAAGAGGGACAAATGGAGAAATGCAAGTGAAGAATTTGATCATTTGAAAACAGTAGTCCTTTATTCTTTAACAAGAAAAACAACAAAAGAATATCCCTGGACATGTTCCTTTGTCTTAAGCACTGAATAGACACTGGAGAAATAAAAATATTTCAAACTTTTCAAACCTCATCCCATATGACTCAGACTCTGAATTCCAAATAAAAACATACTTGCAAATCAATGGTCACAGCAAATATCTTAAATGGGTGATCAGATTAGAGTTTACTTTTTAAAGGAGAAGCTTGAGCCAAGGAGTGCCTGGCTCCATATCGAAATAAAGGACATGTCACAAAGCTTTTGAAGACTTCCATATTGACTGACCAGTGAAATATATTTTTCTTGATAGAAGAGATAGAGTCACAGTTAGTGAGCCAGGACCTCTCGGAATTTACTATGTAGCCTAGGTTTGCTTCAGAACTATAATCCTACTGCCCTACTTTCTTTATTACTGGAGATATGAAATGTATTAAGAAGCCTGGAAAATATTTTTTGAGGATTTATGGTAGCCTCCATGTGAGATAAAGTAAGTTTTTCATTTAAAATTGTAAGTATATACATTGTGTACCCTGCCAATTCCCACCTCCCTACAGTCTGTGTGTGTGTGTGTGTGTGTGTGTGTGTGTGTGATTAAAATCTTTGAACAGATATTAAAACAGATGTAAAATTCAAGAAAGAAAATTTTGATTGTTCTGATGGAACACACACATTAAAAATTCACCTTCAAATCTTGAAAATTCTTGTTTTCTTATTACTCTGAAATTAAGTAAGTTAAGATAACACAAACAAATACTTGTATACTAACTATGGCTGTTAGTAATATGCTAGTTGTTTTATATGTTTAAATTTGTGAATTTTTAAATTTTTTAATTGGGCATTATATTTACATTTCAGATTTTATCCCCTTACCCCACTTCCTTCCACCACCCAGAAACCTCCTATTCCATCTCCTCTCCTCATGCTTCTATGAGGCTGTGCCCCCACCTACCTCCTGCTCCCACCTACCTCCTGCCCCCACTACCCCCTCCCCACCCTCACATTTCTCCCAAACTCTGTGTTTGTTTTTTCATGGGACCAAGAATCTCCTCTCCCACCTATGCCCAAAAAGGCCATCCTCCCCTACATATACAGCTCAAGTCATGGGTCTCTCCCTATGTGCTCCCAGGCTGGTGGTTTAGACCCTGGGGAGCTCTGGTTGGTTGGTATTGTTGCTCTCCTCATGGAGTCACAAACCCTTCTGCTTCTTCAGTCTTCTTTCTAACTTCTCCATTGGGAAACCCTTGATCAGATCAGTGGTTAGCTGTGAGAATAATCCTCTGAATGTGTCAGTCTTTGGCAGACCTCTCAGGAGACAGCTATATCAGGGGCTTGTCAGCATGCACTTCCTGATATCCATATCAGCGTCTATCTTTGGTGACTGCACATGGGATGGCTACCCAGGTGGAATGGTCTCCAGATGGCTCCTCCTTCAGTTTCTGTTCCATGTTTTGTTTCCATATTTGTTCTCTTGAGTATTTTTGTTACTCGTTCTAAGTAGAACTGAGGCAATCCCACTTGATCTTCCTTCTTTATGAGCTTCATGTGGTCTGTGAGTTGAGTCTTCACAATTCCAAGCTTTTGGGCTAACATCCATTTATCAGTGACTAAATACCATGTATGTTCTTTTGTGATTGGGTTAACTCACTCAGGATGATAATTTTTAGTTCCATCCATTTACCTAAGAATTTCTTGAATTCATTATTTTTAATAGCTGAGTAATACTCCATTCTGTAAATGTACCACATATTTTTGTATCCATTCCTCTGTTGAAGGACATCTGGGTTCTTTCCAGCTTCTGGCTATTATAAATAAGGCTGCTATGAACATAATGGAACATATGTTCTTGTTATATGTTGGAGAATCTTCTGGGTATATGCCCAGGAGTGCTATAGCTGGATCCTCAAGTAATGCTTTGTCCAGTTTTCTGAGGATCCACCAGACTGATTTCCAGAGTGGTTGTACCAGCTTGCAATCCCACCAACAATGGAGGAGTGTTCCTCTTTCTCCACATCCTCTCCAGCATCTACTATCACCTGAGTTTTTTATCTTAGCAATTCTGACTGGTGTGAGGTGATATCTCAAGGTTGTTTTGATTTGCATTTTCCTGATGATTAAGGATGTTGAGCATTTCTTAAGGTGCTTCTCGGCCATTCAATTTTCCTCTGTTGAAAATTCTTTGTTTAGCTCTGTACTCCACTTTTTAATAGGGTTATTTGGTTGTCTGGAGTTTAATTTCTTGAGTTTTTTGTATATCTTGAATATTAGCCCACTATTGGATGTAGGATTGTTTAAGATATTTTCCCAATCTGTTGGTTGCCGTTTTGTCTTATTGACAACGTCCTTTGCCTTACAGAAACTTTGCAATTTTATGAGGTCCCATTTGTCAATTCTAGATCTTAGAGCATATGCCATTGACTTTCTGTTCAGGAACTTTTTCCCTGTGCTAAGTATTCAAGGGTCTTCTCCACCTTCTCTTCTATTAGTTTCAGTGTATCTGGTTTTAAGTGTAGGTCTTTTATCCACTTGGATTTGAGCTTTGTACAAGAAGATAAGAATGTATTGATTTGCATCCTTCTACATGTTGACCTCCAGTTGAACCAGCACCATTTGCTGAAAATGCTGTCCTTTTTCCACTGGATGAATTTAACTCCTTGATCAAAGATCAAATGATCATAGGTGTGTGGGCACATTTCTGGATCTTCAATTCTATTCCATTGATCTTGCCTGTCTCTGTACCAATACCATGCAGTTTTTATTACTATTGCCCTGTAGTACAGTTTGAGGTCAGGGATGGTGATTCCCCCAGAAATTTTTTATTATTGAGAATAGCTCTCGTTATCCTGGGATTTTTGCTATTCCAAATAAATTTGCAAATTGCACTTTCTATCTCTATGAAGAATTGATTTGGAATTTTGATGGGGATTGCATTCAATCTATAGATTGCTTTTGGCAAGATGGCCATTTTTACTAAATTAATCCTGCCAATCCAGGAGCATGGGAGATCTTTCCATCTTCTGAGATCTTCTTCTATTTCTTTCTCCAGAGACTTGAAGTTCTTGTCATACAGATCTTTCACTTGCTTGGTTAGATTCACTCCAAGATATTTTATATTGTTTGTAACTACTCTGAAGAGTGTGATTTCCCTGATTTCTTTCTCAGCCTGTTTATCTTTTGAGTATAGGAAGGTTACTTATTTGTTTGAGTTGATTTTTATCCAGCCACTTTACTGAAGTTGTTTATCAGGTTTAGGAGTTCTCTGGCAGAAATTTAGGGTCACTTAAGCATACTATCATATCATCTGCAAATAGAGAAATTTTGACTTCTTCCTTTCCTATTTGTATCCATTTGGCTTCCTTTTGTTGTCTAATTGCTCTAGCTAGGACTTCCAGTACTATATTGAATAGGTAGGGTGAGAGTGGGCAGCCTTGTCTAGTCCCTGATCTTAGTGAGATTGCTTCAAGTTGCTCTCCATTTAGTTTGATGTTGGCTACTGGCTTGCTGTATATTGCTTTTACTATGTTTAGGTATGGACCTTGAATTCCTGCTCTTTCCAGGACTTTTAACATGAAGGGATGTTGAATTTTGTCAAATGCCTTCTCAGCATCTAGTGAGATGATCATGTGGGTTTTTTCTTTGAGTTTATTTATGTAGTGGATTACATTGATGGATTTTTGAATATTGAACCATCCCTGCATTCATGGGATAAAGCCTACTTGATCATGATGGATGATTGCTTTGATGTGTTGTTGGATTCGGTTTGCGAGAATTTTATTGAGTATTTTTGCATCAATATTCATAAGAGAGACTGGTCTGTAGTTCTCTTTCTTTGTTGGGTCTTTGTGAGGCTTAGGCATGAGCGTAATTGTAGCTTCGTAGAACGAATTGGGTATTGTTCCTTCTGTTTCTATTCTGTGGAATAGTTGGAAGAGAATTGGTATTAGGTCTTCCTGGAAGGTCTGATAGAATTCTGCACTAAAACCATCTGGCCTCAGACTTTTTTTGGTGGGGAGATTTTTAATGACTGCTTCTATTTCTTTAGGGTTTATGCAACTGTTTAGATGGTTTATTTGCTCCTCGTTTAACTTTGACACCTGGTATCTATCTAGAAAACTGTCCATTTCATCCAGATTTTCCAGTTTTGTTGAGTGTAGGCCTTTGTAGTAGGATCTAACGATTTTTTTTAATTTCCTCTGTTTCTGTTGTTATGTCTCCCTTTTCAGATTTTATTGATTTGAGTGCTGTCTCTGCACCCTTTGGTTAGTCTGGCTAAGGGTTTGTCTATCTTGTTGATTTTCTCAAAGAACCAGCTCCTGGTTTTGTTGATATTTTGTATAGTTCTTTCTGTTTCAACCTGATTGATTTCAGCCTTGAATTTGATTATTTCCTGCCATCTACTCCTCTTGGGTATATTAGCTTCTCTTTGTTCTAAAGCTTTCAGGTGTGCTGTCAAGTTGTTAGTGTATGCTCTTTCCATTTTCTTTTTGTGGGCACTTAGAGCTATGAGTTTTCCTTTTAGTACTGCTTTCATAGAGTCCCACAAGTTTTGATATGATTGTCCTCATTCTCATTAAATTCTAAAAAGTCTTTAATTTCTTTCTTTATTTCTTCCTTGACCAAGTTATCATTGAGTAGAGCATTGTACATTTTCCACGTGTATGTGGGCTTTCCATTGTTTTTGTGCATATCAAAGGTGAGTCTTAATCCATGGTGATCTGATAGGTACAAGGGATAATTTCAATCTTTTTTTATCTGTTGAGACCTGTTTTATGACCAACTATATGGTCTATTTTGGAGAAGTTACCATTAGGTGCTGAGAAAAAGTTATATTCTTTTGTTTTAGGATGAAATGTTCTATAGATGTCAGTTAAGTCCAATTGGTTCATAACTTCTGTTAGTTTCATTGTGTCTTGGTTTAGTTTCTAGTTCCATGATCTGTCCATAGCTGAGAGTGGGGTGTTGAAATCTCCCACTGTTATTGTGTGAGGCGCAATGTATGCTTTGGTAAAGTTTCTTTTATGTATGTGATTGCCCTTGCATTTGGGGCATAGATATTCAGAATTATGAGTTCCTCTTGGTACATTTTTCCTTTGATGAATATGAAGTGTCCTTCTTTATCTTTTTTGATTACTTTTGGCTGGAAAACAACTTTATTTGATATTATTGCTACTCCAGCTTGTTTCTTGGGACCATTTGCTTGGAAGATTGTTTTCCATCCTTTTACTCTGAGGTAGTGTCTGTCTTTTTTCACAAAGCTGCGTTTCCTGTATGCAGCAAAATGTTGTGTCCTGTTTATGTATCCAGTCTGATAGTCTATGTCTTTTTATTGGAGAACTGAGTCCATTGATATTAAGAGATATTAAGGAAAAATGAGTGTTGTTTCCTGTTATTTTTGTTATTGGCAGTGGAGTTATGTTTGTATAGCTACCTTCTTTTAGGGTTGTTGGAAGATTACTTTCTTGCTTATTCTAGATTGTAATTTCCCTCCTTGTGTTGGAGTTTTCCCCCAATTATCCTTTGAAGTGCTGGATTTGTGGTAAGATATTGTGTAAATTTGGTTTTGTCATGGAATATTTTGGTTTCTCCATCAATATTGATTGAGAGTTTTGCTGGGTATAGTAGTCTAGGCTGGCATTTGTATTCTCTTAGGGTCTGTGTGATATCAGTCCAGGATCTTCCAGCTTTTATAGTCTCTGGTGAGAAGTCTGGTGTAATTCTTATAGGTCTGCCTTTATATGTTACTTTACCTCTTTCCCTTACTGCTTTTAGTATTTTTTCTTTGTTTTGTACATTTGGTGTTTTGATTATTATGTGGTGGGAGGTATTTCTTTTCTGGTCTAAACTATTTGTAGTTCTGTAGGCTTCTTGTATATTTATGGACATCTCTTTCTTTAGGTTAGAGAAGTTTTCCTCTATAATTTTATTGAAGATATTTACTGGACCTTTAAGTTGGAAGTCTTCTCCCTCATCTGTACCTATTATCTTTAGGTGTGGACTTCTCATTGTGTCTTGGATTTCCTTTATGTTTTGGGTTAGTAGCTTTTTGTATTTTGCAGTTTCTTTGACAGTTGTGTTAATGTTTTCCATGGTATCTTCTGCACATGAGATTCTCCCTCTTCTATCTCCTGTATTCTGTTGGTGATACTTGTGTTTATGAGTCCTGATCTTTTTTTTTTTTTTTTTTTTTTTTTTTTTTTTTTTTTTTTTTTTTTTTGGTTTTCTATCTCCGAGGTAGTCTCCCTTTGTTGTTTTTAGATCTTGGATGGTTTTGTTTAATTCCTTCACCTGTTTGGTTGTGTTTTCTTGCAAGTCATTAAGGGATTTTTGTGTTTCCTCTTTAAGGGCTTCTCTCTGTCTACCAGTGTTCTCCTCAAATTCTTTGAGAGTGTTATTTATGTCCTTCTTAAAGTCCTTTATCATTATCATGAGTAGTGATTTTAATTCCAAATCCTGTTTTTCCGGTGTGATGAAGTGTTCAGGGCTTGCTATGATGGGGTAACTAGGTTCTGATGATTCCATTTAACTTTGGATTCTGTTGCTTACCTTCTTGTGCTTGCCTTTCACCATCTGGTTAACTCTAGTGCTACCTGTACTCGCTGTTTCTGACTGAAGCCTGCCTTTCTAGTTATCTTGCTTGTGTCTGATCTCCTTGGGGTCCAGATGTCTCTGTGATCTTCTCCAGCTGCTCTGAGTACAGTGATACCTCTAGGATGCCTCAGGCTATAGTGCCTCCAAAGTAACAGACCAGCTAGGTGTCTGCTGCTCTGGGTGCAGTGTCTCCTCTAGGATGTCTCAGGATCAGGTGCCCACTGCTCCACGTGCAGTGTGTCCTCTATGATGTCTCAGGATAAGGTGTCCACTGCTCTGAGTGCAGTGGTTCCTCTAGGATGTCTCGGGATATGTTGTCTGTCGCTCTGAGTTCAGTTGTTCCTCTGCCACTCTGGGGTCAGTGGACCCTCTACCACTTTGGGTTCAGTACACCCTCTATAATGTCTCGTTAGGAGTCCGTTGTCCAGAAAGGAGCGGACCGGTCATGGGTCTGCACCAGGCCTCAGATCCAGGAGAGGGGCCGAAGGGGAGTGCCACTCCTCTGGGTTGGGATTTGAGTTTCTGCTGGAATCTGAGGGCTCCCTGCACCCAGCTATGGACGTAGGGCACTGTGTGGGTCTTCTTACCTACCACTCTGAGTTCAGTGGACCCTCTATGACATCTTGGGAGGAGTCCGGTGTCCACACAAGAGTGGAAAGGGCGTGGATCTATTTGTGTATATTTTATTAGTAAAAATAAAAGAAGCAACCTAGCTTTCAACTATTGTTCTTTCTTTAAAAAAAAAAAGCAAAAAAAAAAATAGAGTAACAAAAAAAACTACCTTCTGTTTTTCTTTGGAAACTCTTAGTTTTTCTATTGAAGTACCTTTTTAAAAATTGTATTTTTAATTCATTCTTTGAAATTTTATATAATCATACAATTAATTTGGTCATATGCATCTACGATTACCTCCTTCTAATTTCTTCTTATGGCCCTCACTTCTTACCTTCAGTCTCTTCCAACATTACCTCCTTTGTTTGTTTTTAATTTTGTTTTGACACAGAGTCACCCTATGTCTCTCTGCCTACTCTAGAATTATTGATGTAGATTAGGGGGCCATTAAATTTGCAGAATCTACTTGCCTTTGCCTTATGAGTGCTGTAATTAAAATTATGAGCTACTATGATAGGCTCATGAACTCTTTTTGTTTTTGTTTGGAAATTTCCTGGGTCTAATTAGTGTGATTTATGTATGCATAGATATGGGACCATCCTCTTGCAGACTGGCAACCTGCAAGGAGTCATTTCTCAGAAGGAGAAGAGTATAGCTCCTCTGCCAAGAGTGACAGGGGGCAATGAAAGTGATGTCAGGTTTCTCTAAGGGTTACAGGTTAAAGGGGAAGATAGGACCATTAGAGCAAGGAAAAGTTAGAAGGTGGGTTAAAAAACACTAAGGCTACATGAAGAACCCTAAGGAAATACAGAGTTTGCAAGCTAATTCAAACTAGTACACAGATGCTGCAAAGATGGCTCCACTTCTAAGAACATATACTACTTCTCCAGAGAACCAGAGTTCAGTTTCACTCACATTAAATAAATCATAATCACTTGTGACTCAAGCTGCAAGGGATCTGATGCTCTAATTTGGCCACTAGGGGAACCATGGTCATGTGCACACACTAGGACACACAGGCATACACATCATTTTAAAATAATAAATTAGGTTAAATTGTTTGTGTGTGTGAACAGAAGTACCCTGCACATATAGGTAGAAAGCATTTCTTCTAGAAAACATGGGGTGTTAAATGAAATTTTCAGTACCAGATTCTAGATACTTCAATATGAGTTGAAGTGTCTCTAACTTTTCTTTTTTGTATTCTGTCACTAAATTATCAAATAAAAGATATAGCCATTGGATGAACGGCAAATGATTTGAATTTGCTGGATCACAGACACAGATATGTATTGGTTTCATGTTTCAGAGGCATAGTTGTTTAAGAAGGTGTGTCCTGATGCTTCATGCCAACCCTTTTCTCCATATGGGTACAGTTTTCTTCAGAAATCAAAGCTGTGTTTGTATTTATAGCTGATAGGAGTGGCTTGATGTGAGGAGTTATCATAGTAAGAATACAGAGGACTAAATATAAATTATTCATTCAAATATTATCAATTAGAAGAGAAAAATTTCACCAGTTGGGTTTTCCTAATGTTCCAAGACCAAAGGATTTAAGATGGTAAGTGTTTAGGAAAAGAGTCTATAGTCATTTATTGATTATTCTATTAACTTTAAGGAGATGAAGCCCTGCATTCAAAATGTGAAAGTGATGACTGAAATCTCTAGTATATTTCAGTAACAAAGACATTCTGAAACTTGGTGATTCAATACTAAGGAATCTTTATTCAATTTATGCATAGTTCAAGTCTACTAGAAAAGACAGTTGGGAAAATGAACATTACCTCACAAGACACACAAGGATCTAACTTGGTTAAAACTGCTGATGTCACTTTATCGTGTCAAGGAAGTCTATAAATTGAAACCAAAAAACAAAAAGAGGCAAGGAACACTTGGGCTGAGATTGGAAGAAACATTCAGAGATACTGGCTATTATTACTGAACCATACCTTATCATAAGGTCATGCCTAACTACATAGGAAAATTTAGTCTATCAGTGTGTCTAAAAATAAATCAATATTTGGAAATCATTCTCCAGTATCTAGCACACAAATGACTAGAGACCTTGCTTGAATCCTCACACAAGGGTCTTCAGAGTTAAATGAGAAGCTACATCATTTGTGCATCTGATGATGACTTAGCAGGCTTGATGAAGGCTGATTTTTACTAGATTTCCAGATGCCATTGATTCTTCCCACCCGCAGGCTCCAGGATTTAAATAGTAGTTAAACTGGTAATTATATGAAAAACAAAAACAAATATCCAAAATAACATGCAAAAATCAGATTATGCTAAATTAAATATGACTATATATAATATATAATAAAGTGTTTTCTGTCTTATTTATTCCCTCTTTGTGCCTTGATTCTGAGATTTTGCTAAACAAAGTGAGCAGATTTGTAAGATAATACCTCATTTGTAAGATAATGTCTCATCTGTGGAGAAGTATTTGAAATATGTTATGAATTATATTATGGATTGTATGAATTATCAGATTGTCATTGGCTGGAGCAATTGAATAATCTGTTGGGAATGAAGTACTACATGCTCCTCTGAGACTCTAAAATCCTGGCCAAGGAAGAGGAATTTTCTACTGCACAGGACACTTTTTTTTTTATTGGCATAGATGTTTATTACTCTTTCTAATCAATTTTTTATTACTGTTATTTTTTTTTACAGTCCAACTGTTATCCTCCTCCCAGTCCCCCCTCCCACAGTTTCTTATCCCATTTCTTTTCCCTATTGTCTCCCAGAGGATGTCCCCCTCCACCTACCAGGCCTCCCCACTTGCTGGTGCCTCAAGTCTCCCTAGAGTTAGGTTTGTCTTCTCCCACTGAGGCCAGACCCAGCAGACCTTTTCTATATATATATATATGTGCCGGGTACCTTGGACCAGCTTGTGTATGCTGCCTGGTTGGTGACTCAGTGTTTGAGAAATCTCAGAGGTCTAAAGTTGAGACTGCTCGTCTTCCTATAGGGTCACCCTCTTCCTCAGCTTCTTCCAGCCTTTGTCCCTGCATTTCCTTTAAACAGGAGCATTTCTGGGTTAATATTTTTGAGAAGAGTGGATGGCCTTGTCCCTCAACCAGTGGCTATACCTAACCACTGGATATTGTCTCTACAGGTTCTCTCTCTTCTTTATTGGGTATTTTGGCTAATGTCATCTACATTGGGTCCTGGGAACCTCTTGATTCTCTGGCATCTGAGACTTTCTAGGGCTACCCTCAGTTCCCCATTCCCTACTGTTACACATCTCCATTCAGTTTCCTGACCTTTCCATACTTCTTCCTCATGTCTCTTCCCACACCTGATCCATTCCCCTTTTCCTTCCCCCTCCTCTCTCCCTCCCATGCCCCTCCCTCCCTCTAGCTCTTGTGATTATTTTGTTCCCCCTTCCAAGTAGGACTGAAGCAGCCATACTTTCATCTTTCTTCTTCCTGAGCTTCATATTGTCTGTGAATTGTATCGTAAGTATCCTGTGCATTTTGGCTAATATCCACTTATCATTGAGTACGTACCATGTGTGTTCTTTGGTGACTGGCTGACCTCACTCAGGATGATATTTTCTCAAATCCATTCCATCTTCAGACACCAAACCCAGACACTAATGCTGATGCCAAAAAGTGCTTGTTGACAGGAGCCTCATATTGCTGTCCCCTGAAAGCTAACTCCTGAACAATACAGATGCAGATGTTCACAGCCAACTATTGGACTGAGCACAGGGACCCCAATGGAGGAGTTAGGGGAAGGACTGAAGGAGCTTAAGGGATTTGTAAACCCATGGGAAGAACAATAGTATCAACCAACCAGACTGCCCAGAGCTCCCAGGGTCTAAATCACCAACCAAAGAATACACATGGAGAAACCCATGGCTCCAGCTGCATATGTAGCAGAGAATAGCCTTGTCTGGCATCAGTGGGAGTGGAGGCCCTTGTTCCTGTGGACGCTCAATGTCCCAGCATAGGAAGATGCTAGGGCGATGACGTGGAAGTGGGTGGGTGGGGACGCACCCTCATAGAAGCAGGGGAGAGGGGCACAGAATGGGAGTTTGTGAAGGGAAAACTGGAAAGAGGGACAGCATTTAAAATGTAAATAAGTAAAATAATAAAAAACAGCTAGAGAAAATAATGAAGGAAGAAGAAAAGAAAAACCAAGAAGCACATATATCCCTTTATTATCTACTACTGGAAGCCATCTTGTGCAAGTTTTAGACATAAAGAACTGATAGCTTCTTTTCCCTACAAGAAAACCCCACATAAAATATTGGCAAAAATAAAGATTTCATATACATAATTATTCATATCGTTCATAGAATTTTCCAATAAGTTAAAAAGAGCTAACTTTGAGAGATGTTAAATACAAGATTTTGAATATTGCTATCAAAAGTATAATAAGTACATTTTTAATTCTAAAATGTCAGTTATTACAAAATATGTGTACTATGTAACACTGTCAGTAAGTAGCTCACGTTAAAAACATAGTTTTGAAAGTTTGAATTAATTCCAATTTTGGTAGCATTTCCTGAATTATTCAAAAAGTGTAGAATTTCATAGGAACAAGCATAAAACTATCTCCACAGCTGTCCATCTATGCACAGTTTACTAGTGTAGTAGCAGTAATAGCTCAGTGCAGTGATGCTCATCTAATTTTATGAATAACCTCTCTGAAAGAAATAAAAGGCTGCTTGTATTGTTCCAATTTCATTGATGAGGAAGACAGCCAATTTAGATTTTAATTCATTCAATACTAACTGGAACCCAGTTAGTCTGTCAGAGGGAGAACCCCAATTTGATTTCCTGATCCTCAGATCAAAAGAACCCCGGAATAATTTGATTAAAAAGTTAAAATTCAATTTTCTTTTGTTAAGGTAATTGTTAATTATATAAAGTTATATACGTTCAGAATTTTAAAACACAGAGTACAGGGTGCTAGTTTGTATAAAAAGGATATGTATGTTAAAAATCTCTCCTGCCTCATTTTCCTATAGTTTGTATAAAAAGGATATGTATGTTAAAATCTCTCCTGCCCCATTCCCCTATAGCTTGTATAAGAAGGATATGTGTGTTAAAAATCTCTCCTGCCCCATTCCCCTATAGTTTGTACAAGAGGAAATGTGTGTTAAAATCTCTCCTGCCCCATTCCCCTATAGTTTGTACAAGAAGGATATGTGTGTTAAAAATCTCTCCTGCCCCATTCCCTACTAAGTTAAAGTTGATTCTACTTCCTAACTTATGCAACATTAGCAATTTTCAACTCAAACTCTAAGAATTTTCTGTGCCTAGCCCAATGAAGAAATATCTTCAATTAACTTTCTAGCAATCAATCCTGTTTACTCCTGTCCATATTATGTAGGTTACTGAGGTGGATACTCATGGAAATAACAAAAGTCCTCCTAATTTTTTAAATTGAACAGGACCCTTTTGGTCTTTGCTTTCTAAGGGGAAAATTGTATTTGTATTGTTTTGGATAAGCTTCATTTAAGTTTTTTATTCCTACCACAGAGCAGCATGGTTACAATTATTCTTCTGTCATCCACAGAAACACACCTACACTTATTCCATGGTCTCTGTAGGAACTGGTCTCATTTCAGCTCTTTAAAATCAGAAAAGCTGCTGGGCGAATTCCCTTAATCACACTGCTCTTCTCTGAAAGGCAACAGATGCTGAGCACATCGTCCAAATTACACCAGTCGCTGTACGGAGTGCTGTGTAGAGTGCAGGCACAATGAATTCAAATCCCATCCAAATACAGCTTGAAAATGTTGTTTTGACCCCTAATTATCTGGTGCATGTCCGTGAGCCACCCAGAGAGGCTACAGGGGTTTCGAGGAGGCATTATTCTTTCTCAGCGAGCCTTTTCCCTACCTTCTCAGCAGACAGATGAGTCTCTTATCAGAAGGAGCAGATGGCTGCACGAGTCTGTTTGAAATTTCAGACATGAACTTGGAGAACAGTTCATGGAATTTTCCTGTTAGCGTGTGCTACATGGGAAGACAATTGGAGTGAGAAATCTGGGATAAGACTTCTGAATTTTGGCTTAGAAGTACGCCTAGAATTATAGATGAACAGTTCTGTGATGTTGGGATTTAAAGTGAGACAGACGATCGACCTTTGGTATTCTGATATGGAGGATATGGACAATCATCTCACATTTAATAATTCCTGAACTTTGCATAATGAATGATAGTAGAATAAATAATGAATTCAGAGTTTTAACAGTCTTGCAAATGATTTTATATTCAGGATGTCATTTAATTCTCAAGGTGAATTCAGTATTTTTTTTTATTTTTTGATAAAGGTTTTTTTTTCCTTTCTTTTTTTCTTTTTTCTTTCTTTTTTCTTTCTTTTTTTTTTTTTTTTTTTTTTTTTTTTTTTTTTTTTTTTTTTTTTTGGTAAAGCAGTGTTCTTTAAAGGCAAAATGGCTCATTCTATAAAATAGGATTAACAAATAGCAAGTCCACAAATGAAAGGTACTACTCAAGATAAACCTAACAAGTTCAAGATGTGCTTAACTCCCCTATGTCAGTCATCATCTTAGGTGCTTAGCTGTGTAATGCTGACTTAATGAGATGAGCAAAGATATATTCATTTCTCTGCTTCTACTTTCTGGAAGACAATGCAGAGAATCATCATACCATTTCCCTTAAATGTCTGATAGATAGAGGTGTCATCTTTTTTGTTAGGTAAGATTTTAAGTTATGAATTCAGTTTCTTCTTGTGCAAGATTATGGGGTGCTCACATTTGTAAGAGTGCATGTATGTATGCATGCATTCTTGTCTTTATATTTGGGTGTGTGAACATTTGTGGTGGTGTATTAACCTCACGTATATGCTTAAGAATGTTGTTTCAAAAAGCAAAGATCCCAACTCTCTCCAGCACTTCATAGATGAGGTAGATTTGGACTTAAAGTCCTGGATTTGGGTGGGTAGTAGATAAATTCATCAATCCCCAGTTGTCCCATGACTGAACCACCAGGGTAGAAAAAGCAACATGTCTGGCAGGGCTCTGGGTGTCCTGTTCTGCTTGAGCTGTGTGGCATGGCTCTGGGCAGGCCTCTGAGTCTATAGCCTGACAGTGACACATGGCAGTGGGCTAGCATCTGGGTGTGCTCTGCTCACCTGTGCCTTTACATGGGGTGAAAACAGGCAGGCTTCTGGGGGGGGTCTTTGCTGTCCACACCATGGGGCATGGTGTCAGGCTACCTCTTGGTGTCTTCCACCTGCCTTCTCTGAGTGGAGTGGTGGGTGAGCAGGAGATTTTTAAAGGAAACTGAGATAACATAAGGGTTGGAGGTTTACACATTGGGGCATCTATGTAAACGAGGTAGTCATCATGAGGAATCAGTGGTCCTGACTCATCATTTTTATTCAGACCTGGTTCTTCAAAGTGTTCTAGGGAGTTGGTTATTATTGTTATCATTGTAGCGGAGTCCTTTGTTCCTCATAACAGATGGTAGTTGTTCTGTGTTGCTCCTTCAGTTCCAATATTTTGGTGCCTGCTCCAGTTAAGGTTGTGTAACGCGCGTGGTATCCCTGCCCGCAGGAACTCACACGAACACGTGGGGAATCCTTTCGTGGTGATTTTATTCTTTTAACCTGAGTGGGTGAGACAGAAAGAGTAAGATAGAGGAAGAACAGAAACACAGAGAGGGTTACCCGCAAAGAGGGAGCCGCATGGCGCGTCTCGTTTTTTATAGCCCGTGGGCGTGGTCATTCATGGTTAGCTGTTCACTCAAATTCCCAGGTTCCTTTGCGAATATACATGCGCAGTTCAATGGCGTGACGCCGGGAGGTAGGCGTGCCCTAAGACCCTGTGCCCACAGCAAGGACGGCCCTCTACATCCGCCCCTTTTTGTTTATTGAATGACTGGATGGCGTCTGGTGCGACTCTGAATTATCTCTCTTGTAGAGGAAGGTAGAGGTCTAGTCCCTTGTGCAGAATATTGGGATATTGTAAAGAATTTCCACCCTGGTCGTTGATTCTATGAGTGTACTTTTATCTACCCATCCCCATTGCCTTTGACAGGGAGAGGATTTTGGCAATTCGACCTCTGTGCAACTAGACATGCCTTCAAGGAATCTATCTCTGAGGAACATCCTTTGTACATCACAGCGTACCTCTACCCAGAGATGTACAGAGCGCAGGCTTTTGTCTCACTGATCCAGTGCAATGGGTAGAACCCGTGGAGTGCAACAGCTGAGACCTCAAGCGCTAGTTACTTTGTAGTACAGACAGCCAGACCTTGGGGGAGAAACTTTGTTTTAAGGCAACAGGTACTTGGGCAATTATCGCCTAATTACACTTCTGTTGGGTTTTTTGAGTTTGCAGACCAACCAAGAATGTATTTACAGCCCAGGGTTATACTAAACAGGTCTGTTCTTCTCCACACTTCCCCTGATAAAGAAATCCCTTTTATCTTTATTAACAACAGGCCTATTCCCACCCAATTTTAATAGGAGAGGGCTGAAGATCTCTCAGGTTTTCCTCGAACTCTGGGGTCCAGTTGTGCAGTAAAACCTAGAAAAAGGGGAATCTCCGTCTCAGCTCCGCCTGTCCCGCCATCAGGAGTGACAGCAGGAGGGTCTTCATCTCTCTGGGCAGCAGGATCAGGCTGAGACTCCAAGATTCTTCGTGTCAGGCGTTCCGGCAGCCAAAATGGGTTGTCTTCTTCCTGTGGAAACACACAAACAGCTCCCCGGGACCGTATTAAGATAGGATCCGGGCCTTTCCATTGTCCAGTTAGAGCATCCTTCCACTTGACCATCTCTTTTGG
>JANHMN010000013.1:64747621-64771975 GCA_030674055.1 Rhabdomys pumilio
AGGCGTGCCCTAAGACCCTGTGCCCACAGCAAGGACGGCCCTCTACAAGGTTGATTGTATCATGAGCGATCTTGTTGTTTGTTTTGTTAAGTTACTTATTAGAAAATCTCCAATGATTAGGTTATTGTTGGAGTTAAAGGTAACTACTAGAAAGTCTCTGAAGGAAAATCTCAAAGGAATATGATAGTGCCCAGAAGGCTCAAATGTATTTATTTAGACCAATGGAATAAATTATGCATCTATTAATGCTCTATTTATCTCCAACACTGAACTGTTAGTGAATGTTTTTATTTATTTGTTGTTCATGGTTGGTTTGTGTCTATAAAATGAGTCTTTAAATGTTTTATTTTTATTTTTGGTTTTTAATGCCTATTTATTTTTTATATTTTATTCTCTTCTTGTATACTACATCTGAACTTCACTTTCCACTTCCTCCCCTCCACCCACAGTGTCTCCACCCCAGATCATCCCCAATCCACTTCTCATCAGAAAGAGCAGGTCTTCTAGGGACATCAACCAAACATGGCATAGCAAGTGATAATATGAACAGGCACAGAATTTCACAGATGGACAAAGCAACCCATTAGAAGGAAAAGGGTCCCACAAGGAGGTAAAAGAGTCAGAAAAAGCCCCTGCTCCCACTTCCTAGAAGTCAATGAAAATAAATGCAGACCACACTGAAAATTACGGGACACAGTGAATGCAGTGTTAAAAGTTTATGGCACTAAGTGCCTTCATAAAAAAATTGAAGAGATAATACACTAGCAACTTAAAGCCCATGTAAAACTCTAGAACAAAACCAAGCAGACACACCTAAGAGGAGTGAATGACAAGAAATAATAAAACTGAGACAGAAACAAAAAAAATCAAAGAAAAAAGAAACAAAGAAAATAATACAAGGAACCAATGAAACAATAAATCATTAAATTTTTAAATGTATAACTTGAAAGAATATCGAAATTTATTTTTATATTATAGTTATAGGCCATTTGGCCTCTTAAAAATAATTTTTATGTTTTCAAATAGGAGGGAGCTTTCAGTACTATCATTCCTATAGAAATGGTCTGTACACAGAAGATGGGAAGATTTAGGGATGCATCACATGTTGCCCTAGTTTTTGGTAAATATTTCTGTGTTACCTAAAAGAAGTTGCGTAAGCCTGCTTGCGTGAGTATTTCACACAGAATGTGATCTGGTGCCAATTAATCTTAATTTTTTATCTTCAGAATATCATCTTACTATCTTTTCTAAATTTCTTCATGTTAGTGTGTCTGATTTTCTTTCTCTCTTTTTTCTCTATGTAAATTCTTTAAGTCATTTATAAAAACATTTTAACTTTTCTTTCACATTCCAATATTTTTTTAAAAATATGACTGTTTCCAGAGACTTCTTCTCTCCTATTTTCATGTTTAATTGTTAAAATTATTTTATATACATTAACTTAATAGTCATACATAGTCACAGTGAGGGAAAGTTTTAAATGTTTTTATTCTCTGTGCTTCCTCTGAGATACAGGCTCTTAATATCCCTTGATGGCTGGTTTCGTGAGTATTTCTTTTCTGGTTCTGCTTTGGTTTGCAGGCATTGCAGGTTCTCCATCGATGTGGAAAATATGAACCTATAAGAAGGTGTGATGGTTGTGTGACAGGCTGCACGTCTCAGGTCATCTCTCTGGTCCATGAGTGCAGTCCACCAGACTTCTGGCTCTTGCTTTCTGTTCAGGACTCAACCAAAAATTTTAGAGACCTCTGTAGGCCTCTGAACTACCTTCTTTTAGGACTACACCAGTTCTTTTGCATCACTTACCTTGGGTCTTGGACTCTTCAAGCCAGTGAAATTGTTAATTAGTGCTTGAGATCTCTCTGTGGTTCACTTAACCCATGTGAGATATTCTCTTGGATAAAAAATGGGTCTTACCAAGTGTCATCCTCTTCTCTTAAGGGTCACTTCTCTCCAGGTTTTGCCACTTAGGACATTCACCAGTATCTTCAAGAGGCTACTTTTTATAACCTGGTACAGTAAATATCTGTGATGAACAGGAGGACTTGTTTAGTACAGTTTATTTCACCCTAATCCTAACCTTAAATTATTTGGCCCTTCACTGGTAAATACAAGAAACAGCAGGCTGACATCTACTTTCAGCTCTTCATTTCTACCTGACTGAGCCTTCAGTTGGAATACTGCTGAGTAACAGTTGCTGTATGACTTGTCTTTAGTTATACATCTACTGGGTCACAAATGTCAAAAATTTCCCCCCCAAATTGTATTGTTTAATATCTTGGAACCACATTCTAAGTGTATGACTTGGGAGCATTTTCACTGTGTATTAATGATTTACACAACAAACAAACAGTAGACTATGACATTCTCCTGAGGCTGAAGTAGAGGGATGAAAAACCATATTGGATGTACTTAAGTGTTCATTCACTTCCCACTCTCTAGCCATCTCAGTTCCAACTCCATGTCTACACTACATATTCTACATAAGTGAAGTGACTTCTCTTATTTGTCAGTTATTTCTTATCCATTTAACTTTCATAATAGGAATGTATCTTGGTCAAGGCTACACTTCTCAAGTAATATGGAAAAAGATAAATTGTCAATCAACAGGATATTGTCTCCTGTAAACCAAGTATTTTTTTCCCAATTCTCTTCTAATTTCTTAAATTACCTTGAAGCATCATACAACTCTCTCAATTTTCAAGTTTAAGATATCTCACTTGGAGAGAAAATAACTATCAAATATGTGTTCTATTAATAAAGGATACTCTTGTTCTATTATTTAATGTTAAATAAGGGCAGATTAGTTTAACTTTATTTCAAATGTAAATTAATGACCTAAAGTATGCAGATTTTCCTTGATAAATAAAAATAATTTTAAATTATTTTTACAATGTTTTGGTATCGAAGGTTAATTTGCAAAAATAAAAGTACTTAAGCTGCACAGGATTGATGATACTCTCATATGCATGTAAAATGAGAATAGTGCCTATTAATCCTTATATTTAAAATCTAAAATATCAGAAATTCTATGGATCTAAGTGAGATGTTTACAATAGAGTAGATGAAATAAATCTTTTTTATCAAATTATAATGGAGACCAATGCTAACCAGGACTCTAAGTATATATAAAAGTCCATTGATTCTTTAAAATATAGATGGTTTCTCACCTTACAATCAATTTAATTTCTTGACTATTATTTTGATCTATACACAGACATTAATACATTGAAAGCCGCAATCTGTTGTGAGACTAAATCTTTCTTTTCAAAAATTATCTATCATCTATCTATCTATCTATTATTTATCTAATCTATTTATATGGTATATGTGTACATGTATATGCAGTATACACGTGTGCATGTGTTTGTGTAAATGAACATGTGTTTATGGATGTGAACAGATGCTAGGAGAGGGTATAGAATCTCCCAAGCTGGAGTTAAAGGTGATTGTAAGTTGTCTATGAGGTGTTCAGAGTTGAACTCTGATAAAAGTAACAAGTGCTATTGTCTGGCTCTAAAACTCCATCATAGAACACAAATTCACTCACTACTAACATTATGACTGTGTGACTACTCTCAGGTCAGTTTGTGAGATCATTACTATAATGCAAATATAAATTTGGGATCAGATAAAGTAGTATTGTAGAAGGACTAGAATATAGTTACTGTTTTCATTAAAAGTCAACAATCACATATAAAACAAGGACGGCAGAGAATATATGATTGATAAACTTGAATCCCAGAAACAAGTTGTTTTGGAAACATATTCTTGGATGTAAATTTCTCTCTATTGTTTCATTTTTTCTTATTATGGTTAAAGATGATATATATAATTTAAAAATTATCAAGTAATTGGTGAAATTTTGGTGTCATTCAGCTTATGAACTAATATTAAATTATACAGTTGATAAAATGCAAGCTTTGTAGGCTTTACAGAGTTTGACAATAACCATGCTCTCTGTTACTGAGAGTGCTTTTTATTTTACTTTAAATAGAGTAATTTTAACATATAGTTAGTCACTAGTGTGAGGACCTGACCATACTGTTTGTTTGTTTGTTTGTTTGTTTGTTTGTTTTTTCACTACAAAGATCCACTTGACAAAATATTTATGGAGTTTATTGAACTGTAACTTTCAATTGTTTACCTACTAAAATTGTTCCACTAAAATGACTATATTTAAAATTCTCATTAAGTCTGTAGTTACTCTTTATGGCCTATTTCAGTGGTTCATGACATCTCTGATAAAAATCTGTTTCCAAACAATATTTACAATTGACAACAGTAGCAAAATTATTGTTATAAATTAGCAATAAAAATAAATTTATAGCTGGGGATTACTACAATATGACAAACTATATTGAAGGGTCACAGCATTGGGAAACTTGAGAACTACTGTTTGAACACTAGTATTCCATAGTGTGACCCTAAACTAGCATTGCTCTATATTTACAAAGACAAAAAGAAACAGTGCTCTTAATAAGTAGACATTTCCTCATACTCTTGGGTCATTCAAGAATATCACCCTAAAGTTCCATCTTCAGGAATTGTGGAATTGATAAACTATCATGTCCATACAGACACAACTGGATCAAAGCTATGACAATTCAAAATCTTGTCTTTTCATATCTGGAACTTTAGAAATATGAGATTAAGTGCTCTCTTACATTTTGTCTTTTATGGGTTTGTGAACAGTATATTAAGATGTATAGACTTATTGTAATTCTGGAAACATTAGCTACATGACTGTCAGTAACAGGCTTGGAAACAAAGGGTATAACTCAAAAGTGTTGAATAGTTCCAGTCTCTATACTTAAGATGGTTCTAGATTGAGAACCATAAGCAGAATTGTCTAGCACATGAGTAAAAACATCTTTGAATTTTATAATTTTCATCAATTACATATTATCTTACTCTAAGTATTTTGCAAGACACCAAGTGTTGAATCTGTTACCTTATTTCAAAACCACAGCATCTGTAAATATTTTTTCTTTTCAAACAAAAAAAAAACATAAAATTACTAATGAATGATACATAAGAAGTGAAAGTGTTTGTAGCTTGTAAGTTGCTCTTTATTTGATGTCTTGTTTGATGTCAACTGGTATTGGTCAAGCCATTGTTTCTTGGTAGCAGATGGATACATGGGAGTTTTCAGAAACATGTACCTTTGTACACATGGTCTCTGTTCCAATTAAAGACCCATCAAAACACAGTTTGCACTTCCTTTTGTCTGACAGTGCACTCTCCCATGTTGCTTGGCAGAGTCTAGGTGACTGAACATTGCTGATCAGAGAAGCAATACAAAGTTGAGAAATCCAAAGAACTTTTCCTTCACAGATCAGAATGGGAAATGATAAACAACATGTGTATTTCTTCTTCTTAGAAATCAGGCATCGGGCTATGTTCTAAAATGATTTTTATTTAATCCCTTAAATAATGTATAACAAGTTTTTTTACATTTCACAAATAAAAGTGAATTTTAAATAAAGACTCAGCTTATTTTATCTCCATAGCTAGCACAGGCAAAACCCAATATTTAACTTCATTTTCTTATATTAAAGTGAAGACAGTTTTCACTATCATGATACATATTTGCTAAGAGTATTATAAATGGATAAAGGAAAGGAATATTTTAAACTTAAAACTGGGTATTTTTACTTAATTCTAAAATGATATTGAAATATACAGAAGTAAAAATGTCATCTCAGTTGAGACTGAGGGACAACTCTTTGTAGCTGTGACAGCACTAATTTGATCTCAGTAATCAAATAGAACATATTTTAAGATGATAATTAATAATTCTTTTTGTGGTCAATTAAAACCAGTATTTCTTGATGGAAAAGAATACTCAATCAATTTACAAATCGTTTTTTCTCAGTTTGTAATCTTGTATTCATTCCTTAAATGCATCATCTTTACTAATATTAGTTGTGGTATAAACTGTTTGTTTTATGTGGGCACTGTGCATTCCCGTTCACAAATATGTGTGTCTCAGTTGAACATAAAGGTGTGTGTGTGTGAGTGTGTGTGTGTGTGTGTGTGTGTGAGTGTGTGTGTGTGCGTGAGTATGTGTGTGTGTGTGAGTGTGTGTGTGTGCGTGAGTATGTGTATGTGTGAGTGTGTGTGAGTGTGTGTGTGTGTGTGTGTGTGTGTGTGTGTGTTGATTACTCGTATTCTCATTTACTCCTTAGTTATTATTTTAAGTTTTTAGCTTAGCTGGATTTTTTGTTATTTTTTTAATTTATGATATCTTTGCCATTCTAACACAGAAAAATCTAAGAGCGAGGATGGCTTTTTCTATTCTCTGATGCGGATATAGGAAGTTGTGCAGATGTGATAAGGTAGAGATGTATATTATAAAAGGATATTTTCTAACTGGAGCGTTTTGCAGAGCTGCCACAGCCTTAGGGGAACATAAGCGGATAATGGTCCTAGTAAGAGGAGATCTGGAGTCAGTAATACTTTGTTCCAGAAGAACACGGGGAGAGTTCAATTTGATCAAGTTAAAGATGGTCACCTGTGTCTGAAATTGCTTCAGGCTATCCATAAATAAATAGCAATCTATACTAGTTAGACAGAGCTCTGACTTGTAACTAGTTTAGGATGTGCTCTAGCTGTCTCTTCATCTGATATGTAGCAGGAATAATAGCATGGGCTGAATTCTCAGGGTAGATCATAGTCTGCAGCTGAGTCAGGACAATGGTTCATCTGAGACTGCAGTGAACTGGGACCACAAATCACAGGGGAAGTTGACCCGCTAAAATAGCATCAATATTATGAAAAGTAGACAAGAAACCGGAATAAAATATTAGTCTGTGAGACATTTGAGCCTCCTGATATTGTTCAATCTGTGATAGAAAATATCCTCCAAATTTTTGTTTATCAGGGCCAGGCTCAGAAATCTAATAGAGCATCGTGCAAGTGATTTAGTCTAGAAGGCCCTGTTTTCCATGGCTTTTGCACAGAGAATTGAATTTATGGACTCTTCACGCAGCAGTGGCTATTACATGCAAGGTGCCAATGACTACTTGATTATCTCGGAAGGCCCTCAAAGCTAGTTGGGCATGAAATAGAGGACCTCTTCAAATGAAAAGGATCAGAATATTCAACACAGTTTATAAAGTGTGACAATTCTATTATGTAAGTTTGAACAGCAGCCACTGCTGGAAAAAAATACATGAGAATATCCAAAGGAAAAATAGCCTGGCAGAGTTTAGTGTCCATGACAAAATATAGGCTCCATTTCCAGCACGAGAAAAATGTTTTATTTTACACATGGATACTCATTCCTGAAAACATAAATTCTTCTGCATAGACTGTAGGATAGTTTCCTATAATGCTAACCTATTATGCAATAGATAATCTTCATAATGGATGGCTTCAAACATAACATAAAATAATTTCTCCATGATTAGTATCTAAAATTATTGATAATATCTAGGTGTCTTAAAATTAAACCCATGGTGTCTTTTTTTCCATTTTAAATAAGAAACAGTTATGACAATGAAATAACAAAGGTAAGTCTGTTCTCTCTTAAGGGAACAAAGGATGTCTTTTACTCTGAAATGATTTGAGGTAAGTTCTCATTCACAGCTCTCTATCATCTGCTCATACAAAGACTCTATGTGCTTTTCACATTCAAGAAGTCTCATCAGTTACATGGAATTCCTTTGCACTGCATAATTATTCTTTTTTCCTTCATTTCAATTAAAATGGTTGTTTTTTTCTTTATAATGAATGGGCTTCTGAATATCACATTTGTATGCCAGACCATAATTCAATGCAATTGTACTTCCATTATCTTTGAAATCAGTTTAGCTTTGTCTAACTTTGTTAGCTCCATTAATTTGGCTTTTACATACTCTGTCAATGTCTTATGTTGTTCTGTATTTGATTTTCAAATATGCTTGTGACGCAAGAAGATCCAGACCAACCTTGTATACTTCCTTCATTAGTTCTAGAACCTATTTCTGGAAGGGTTCTGGGCCTATGTGTTTGTTGGCTTATAGATAAAGTCTTTCTATGCATCACTGGCTGGTCTCTAAACACTTTATGTAAACCAGGTTGGCCCTAGACTGAAAGATATTTACCTGCCTCTACCTCCAGAGTGCTGATATCAAAGTTGTGAACATGATGTACACCTCTGGGACCTTTTAAAGGAGTACAGAATTGGGAGAAAAAGTACTGGTGGTAGGTATGTTCATGCCAACTAGAGTGTAACTGATCCAAAGTTTTCTCCTCTGACAAAGAAATGTTACTTGCATGTGTCTGTATAAATACTCCTCTTAGCAACAGTTCTGTGTTCAATAATCTTTATAATTTTAGGTTGAATACTAGTTTGTTCCATTTTCTGCATCCAGTACTTCATAGTACTGTTCAAAAAATTGCATATTCACTGCATATCTAGGTAGTTTCACAAACTTATATTTATATTGCATGGTTTTGCAATATTGTTGAAAGCAAAATAGAAATATTTTCTATGTGAATAACAGACTTTCATTCTTAGTGTGTTTTTCATGTGTTTTACCCTTAATTGTAGGGTCAAAAAATAACCTGTATCTTCTGGTGGTTCGAAACATCTGTTTTTCCTCTCCATCTAGGAGTGGCTGTTTGTTGGACCATTAATGTTTTTTTTTCTTACTTTGGTCTTCATCCGTAGAAGTCAAACTGTTCTTTTATTGTTTCTATTAACTTTGCAGAGTTGTTACTGATATGTTGATTACACACCTGACTGAATGTTCTATTGTCTGAGAAACTGTTTTTAAGAAGAACCAACATGATCCTAGTACCACAGGCAAAATGAAGCTTTTATACCACAAGACTCTGAAGTGATACTTTTGAAAAACTACCTGGTTGCTTATATTGTAGCCTAGAGTTGGATGTGACGCTAATACAGATCATCTTCAACATCCTTTTCATCTTAAGATTCACTGATTATCTAACTTTCATTAATATAAGCTCCCTGTCTTTTATTCCCATTAAGATGCAATACAAACTACATAACCAGTTTTAAAGGTTATTTGGTACCTGAACAATCAGATTATAAGAATTTGTTTTGTTTGCTATGGGCTTTTTGGTGTCTTGGCTACTTACAAATTTAATTTTAAACAACAATCTTTGTAGCAATTTGGGAAAATAAAATTGAAGTAGGCCAATTTTATACGTTTTTTCCAAAGTCCAATGCTAAGGTCCACTATGGTAATGTGAAATGCCTCCCATATTGGCAAATTAAATACTCTTTGTTGACCTCCTTTGAGATAGGAAGATTCGGTCCTTACAAAACAGAGTTTGCTTGTCCCCATTTTAGGCAGGAGTATCAAAAACAAAGCTGCCAAGTGGGCTGTTCTCAGGCTCTTAGGGGAAGACTTTAAAGAACACATGAATAATTTATTTTGGTATTTTGTAAAAACTATTTCCAAGGCCAAGGAGCACTCCAAGTTACTTATTACAATTATTAAACTGGAAACACAGGTACTTGGATTCTAATTCTGAGAATCTACAAAAGCTCTTTTGATGGGAAGGATACCCTCACAGTTACGTGGGCTCTGGTTTCTCCATCTTCAAACAAGTGCATTCTTCTTTCTCCTTAGGATGTTCAGTAATGCATGAAGTAACCTAAAATAAGGTACACTGGACCCTATAGTCTCATATATTACTGAGATAAATTGTTTCTTTTCTCCATAATGTACTTCTACTATATCTGACCAATGTTTTAAGGATTTATCCACATCTTGCTTACTTTTAAAGAAAACTTTTATTTTCTTAAAATTTTAAGAAAATAAAATGCTTCTTTCCTCTTCCATTTCCTCCTAGTTGTCCCAACTTCATGCTTCCATGTTTCCTGAGTACTTTCTCTTTCTCTCTCTTTCTCTCTCTCTCTCTCTCTCTCTCAGACAAAAATGAAACATAAAATGAAACACACACACAAAAAAACAAGCACAGACAAATAAATATTAATACCAAGTAAAACACACACAAAAAAATTGTGAAGTTCTTTTGTGTTGGCTGAGAACTCCTGGAAAGTGGGGGTTAGACTTGCTCTAGAATGTGGTTGATACAGCCAATGATACTTCCTTCAAAAATAACCTGATTTCTGCTTTCCCAGTTTATGTCAATTACAAATAGCTTCTCAGTTAGGAGTGAGACTTGGTGCCTCCTTCCTCTTCTCAATAACTGGATTTTATCTGCTTTGAATCTTTTTGTGGCTAGATGACACTGTATCCTTGAAGTCTCTCATTAGTCCTGGGTCTTACAATTGTTCCATGTCCTCTTCCACATAGATCCCTAAGTCTTCAGGGGAGATATTTGTTAAAGATACCTCATTTAAGTTGAGTGTTCCCAAGTCTCCCATTCTTTGCACATTTTCCTGTTATGAGTCTCCAAGTTAACTATCACATACACTTTAGAGAAGCTTTCCTAATGAGGGCTGAGGGATGTACTCATCTATAGGTATAGGAGCATGCCATTTGGAGTCATGTTGTTGCTATATTTTTCATTAGGCCAATAACCCATCTAATGTCAGGTCACTTTTTTAATGTCAGGACTGAACTGAACCTTAAATCCAATTTTAAAAAGTAAAAGTTTTAAAATTATCTGTCACACCCACCACATTTATGCCACAATTGCATTGGTTTATCTTGCAGGTATGTCTCTGCTATAGTGTAGCTGAATGAAGATTACCTTCCCCTTCCAGTTATGTGAAGTGTAACTTATAGCACCATGAATTGTCGTCTGTAGTGGTGAAGCTTCTTGTTGGGAAGTAGCTTAATTTCCATCAAGTTGCAGGTGGTAACCCACAGCCTTGATAATAAATAACCAGCAATATTTAAAGAGCAAGAAGACTAATGAACCTTTCAATGATTCAACAAGATGTAACCCATTCCTGGCAAGAGAATTTCTCTTGGTAGTAGAAACTGTTTAGTAAGGGCACCACTTGAATTACGCTCATATATATTCTCATATGTATTTTTCTAGATTTCAATATGGCTTTTAAAATGGGCGTTAGTGTTAGTTATCCTTCATTTTATGATCCTTCTTTACCTTGTCTTCTTATCCTTTTCCCATTTCTGGTTCTTTACTTTATCTTTTTATATAACCATATTTTATTTGTTCTTCTTTGGACAATTCTCTAGCTACCTAATTCCTATGGTTATTCAGATTGAAACTAAATGTCTAAAACTGAGCCTAGGCTAGTTGTCATCAGAAAGGCTGGCCGCTGATAGGATAAGATATAAAGACCCACAGTCAAACATTAGGCAAGAGAGAGTCTCTCCCCTCAGAGGTCTAGGAACGACACTGAATAGTGGAAGCATGAACTGTAGGAGCTAGAGAAGTCAAGGATTCTGGGAAAGCATGATTCACAGAATCAACTAAGCAGGGCTAATCAGGGATTACAGAGACTGAAATGGCAATCATGGGAGCCTGCTTGGGTCTGCATTAGTTTCTCTGCAAATATGCTATGGTTCCTAGCTTGGAGTTTTTGTGGGACACTTAACAGTGGAATCAAGCAGTGTATCTTTGACTCTCTTGTTTTTTCTTAGAACCCTTTTGCTCTAACCACGTTGTCCTGTCCAGTCCTAATATGAGGGTTTGTGCCTAGTTTTACTCTTGCTTATTATGCTATGTTCAGTTGATATCAGCGGGGTTCTGCTCTTTTCTGAAGGGAAATGGAAGAGGAATAAATTTGGATAAAAGAAAGGTGAGAGGGGAATTGGGAGGTGTGGATGGAGGGAAATCTACAGTGGGGATGTATTGTATGAATGAAGAAAAAGAAAAAGGAATAAGAAACAGTCAATATTTGTCTTTTGGGGTCCTGGTTTATCTCACTCAGTATAATATTGTTTCTAGATACATCCATTTATCCACAAGTTTAATACTTTCATGTTTCTAAATAGCTAAATAATATCCCATTATATAAATATGAGTTGGTGGAAATCTGGGTTATTTCAAATTTCTGGCAATTGTGAATAGAGAAGTAATGAACAAAGATTAACAAGTGTCTCTGTAGCAAGATATGGAATTATTTGGGGATATACCCAAAGTAGTATAGTGGGATATTTTGTGAGAATGATTTTCAGCTTTTGAGCTCTACATTGATGTCTGTAGTGTTTATAGAGGGTTATATTCCTATCAAAAATGAATAACTGTTTTCCTTTCCCTACATCCTTTCCACCAGGTTGTGCCAATGTTTCTGTGATATGGATTATTCTGACAGGGGTAAAATAAATCTCAAAATACTTGTGAACATTTATGTGTTGTTTTATTGTTTAACAACTCCCTGTTAAGTTTTGTAACACAGTTGTCAATTGTTTTATTTGTTTTGGAGTCTCTCTGTCTGTGTCTGTGTCTGTGTCTGTGTCTGTGTCTGTGTCTGTGTCTGTGTCTGTGTCTGTGTCTGTGTCTGTGTCTGTGTCTGTGTCTGTGTCTGTGTCTGTGTCTGTGCCTGTCTGTCTCTCTCTCTCTCTCTCTCTCTCTCTCTCTCTCTCTCTCTCTCTCTCTCTCTCACTCACTCATTCTTCCTATACTGTTGCTTGCAACACCAACTGAGACCCTTAGGGGTGGGGATAAGAAGGCTCAGAGTCAATGACACAGACTCTGGGAGTTAGGTGAGTGGCAAAAGCAGACTTGTTTATTGCAGAAACTGGGCAAACATTTATACCCCTATTCCACATCTCATGTATTAGCTCTCAAGTAACTAGATGTTGCTCACTTCATTGCCTGACTCAGCATCAGCGGACTCTAGCCATGCCTGCAGGTCCTACGTTGTCTCAGAGAGGAAGTATCAGCAGCATATGGGCCAGCATTGCTGCTGGGCCTGCTTGGCTAAGTTCCTCCTACACTATACTTTAGATACTGACCCTTTACCAGATGTATAATTGATAAGGATCTTTATTTTTTATTATTATTCTGAATACAGCTACTTTGCTCAAATAATAGTGTCTTTTACTTTATAGAAATTTCCCGGCTTTATGAGGTGGCATTTAATTGCTAGCCTTAGTGCCTGTGCTACTGTTGTCCTATTCAGGAAGTGACTCCAAGGATGTTACTCACTTTCTCTTCTATAAGACTCAGGGTATCTAACATTGAGGTCCTTAATCTATTTAAAATTGACTGTTGTAAAGAGTGAAAGATAGTAATGCATCTTCATTCTTCTGTATGTAGAAATCTAATTTGACCAGCACCATTTGTTGACAATACTGGTTTTGAGTGTATAGTCTTGGCAGTTTTGTCAAAATCAGATATCTTTCAGAGTGAGGAGTTATATTCGGGCCTTAAATTCTATTTTATGGATGAATGTGTGTGTACGGCAATGTTATGCAGTTCATATTACCATAGCTCTATAAAATAGTTTGAAATCAGAGATGGTCAATTTCTAGAAGTTATTCTTCAGGAGCATTTACCTGTCTTGACATTTTTGAGTTTTCACATGAAGTTAAAGATTTTTTTTCACCTTTTTAATTTCTGAAAAGAATTGTGGTAGAATTTTAGTAGTGATTGCATTTATTTTGCATTGTTAGATTTTTTTTTCATAGGCATCTAATCATGTGGGGTTTTTTTTTGTCTTTCAGTATGCTTATGTGGTGAATTGTTTTTATTGATTTACATATGTTGAATTATGACTACATTCTTGGGTGATGCCAGCTTGATCATGGTAGAAAATTTTGTGCTCTTGAATTTGGTTAGCAATTATTTTATTGTGATTATTTTCTATCTATGTTTGCAAGGGATATTGGTTGATATTTTGTTGTTGTTGAGTCTTTTTATAGCTTTAGCATTAGTGTAATAGAAGCTTAATAAAATGAATTATGAATTTTTTCTTCTGTTTTTAATTTTGTGTAATAATTTGAGAAGTATTGGAGTTATTTTTTCTTTGGAGGTCAAATAGAATTATGCACTGAATCCATCTGGCCCTGGGACTTTGCTCATTAAGAGAAATGTTCATTACTGCTTCTCTTTCATTAGGAGTTATGTCTGCTTAATTTGTTTTTGTGTGTTGTATATATGAAGATATCTATTTATCTAGATTAGTTTTTTTCTTTTTTTGTAATCAAATCGTAATTTTTACTTTTTCATTAGGGGTTATAAACACAAAAAGGCAGGATGTGGGGAAGGGGATGACACAGGAGCATAGGTGGTCAGGGGGAGTACAGATATCTTTCAGAACAGGGTATCAGCTGGGGGAAGGTTCAGGGGACAGGTCACTATGACTCTGCTATGATTCACTTGTCCTTATCTAAGTTGGTACTATCAACCAAGGCTGCTTAATTACAAGGTCTATGACTACTCAGGCTGGTAAATTTCCACAGAAGATGCCTGCTTACAATAGCTTATAGCCATAAGTGTTTTTCCCACAGATACCCAAGACTGTGTTAGTAGGCATGTATGTCAGGCCTATTGCTGATTTTAGGCCTATGGCTGATTTTAGGCCTTCAGTGTGTACGCAGGGCTGCCCTTGATAGCTCCTCCCTTCTCCAAGTATAGAAGAGCCATGGTGATTCTAATCTTGTGAAGGCGGGGATAAAGGCCTGATCTCCAGTAATTAAAGAGGACCTTGTAATAGCTCCAGTCCTCCTGTCATTGTCCAGTGAGGCATGAGGGCCATACCCATTCTGATGTCTTTTTCCTGGAGAGGGGATACTTTTGACCTCAACCCCTATGCAGTCAGTCTTGTCCCCCAGGGAACTCAGAAAGATATTTTTAACTTTTATTTATATTCCCTTGCGGTGCTTATCCTCGCAGCCTAAGCAAGAATTCAGATTGCCATTTTTCTGGGTGGCCCCTCTCTGCTTGGTCTAGGGGTGGTAGTCCCCTCTTTTAGGTTGGGTGGAGGTGGGTTTTGGGAACACCCTGGATAGGATAAAAACCTCATCTTGAGTCTCGTGGTTCTCCATAGCTAGCTTATGATAATGTATCTGACTAGGTTTTGCTACCAAATTATCTATGTGTTGTTTCACAAAGTTAGTCAGACTATTTAAGGCCCAGGGACCAAAAGAAATAAGCAAAAAGAACCCAATTAATGGTCCCAAGATGGAAGAAAGTAGGGTTGGCAACCATGGAGAGGTTGAAAGCCAATTCTTGTAAAGAGTGCATGAAAAAGGTTAGAGAAGGCCTTGAGAAAAGACAGAGAGATAAAGAGAAAGATGAGAGCTGGTACAAGATTTTTTTTCCAGTTTGGTGACATACAAATTTTAAAAGTATGACCTTATGATTTTCTGAATTTCTTTGATGTCTATTATAATATCTCCCTTCAATGTTTAGTTTTATTAACTCAGATACTTCTTTTTTGGGGGGGTTGGGGGTAATTTGGCTAAAAGTTTGTTCATTTTCTCCAAGAACAAATTTTTAATTTCATTGGTTCCTTGTATTTTCTCTTTGTAGTCTACAGATTTTAGTCCTTAGTTTGATTATTTTTCTTTTTTATTTTCTTTTAATGAATAATATTTACTCTTCTTTTTCTTTATAGATTTGAAGTATGTCAATGAGTAATAAATATGTGATCTCTCAAGATTTTGATGTTGTTTTGTAGATATTTACTGTTATAAACTTGCTCTTTAGAACTCGTTTCACTGTATCTCATAGTTTTTTGTTTTTATTTTCATTTAATTCTAAAACATTTTTATTATGCTCCTTGATTTCTTCCTTGACCAAACTTTCATTCAGTAGTGAGTTAGGCTTCAAACTGTTCATTTTGCATTTTCTAATGTTGTTGATATACAGTTTTAATTCATTATCTTCAGATAGAATATAGGGCATTATTTTAATTTTATTATCATCATGGATACTTGCTTTGTTTTCCAATGTGTGATCAATTCTGAAGAAAGTTTAATGAGGTACTGAGAAATAGGTACATCCTTGAGTGTTTGGGTACAATGCCCAGCAGATGTTAGTTAGTTTCATGCAATTTTATGTCACTTATGTCCATTGTTTCTAATGTTTATATATATCACATTGTCATTGACCCAGAAATAAACCCCAACACTTATAGACATTTGATTTTTGAGAAAGGAGTGTAGAACCATACAGTGTAGAAAAGATAAAAAACCTCAGTCTATTGCAGCTGCTGTTGAGGATGTGGAGAAAGAGGAACACTCCTTCATTGCTGGTGAGATTGCAAACTAATACAAGCATTCTGGAAATAAATTTGGTAGTTCCTCAAAAAATTAGAAATAGTCTATCTGAAGATCCAGCTATATCACTCCTGGCAATATACCATGTCACAAGGTCATATGTTCCATTGTTTTCATAGTGGCCCTATTTGTGATAGCCAAAAGCTATCACAAATACCCAGATGTCCCACAATGAAACAATGCATACAGAAAAATATGGTTCATTTACACATTGGAATACTATTCAGCTATTAAGAATGAGGACATCACGAGTTCTGCAGGCAAATGGATGGAACTAGTAATTATTCTGAGTGTGATAACTCAGACCCAAAAGGACATGCATAGTATGTACTCAATTATAAGTGGATATTAGCCATAAAGTATTGGATAGTCACATTAAAATTCATAGTCCCAAAGAAGCCAAATAACAAGGAGTGCCTAAGGGAGAAAAGGTATCTTTGCTCCCTTCCTGCCATGATTTACCAGGCTAGGTTGTGAATTTCAACATAGGCCAAAAAGCGTAGTGCAGGTCATATATCTCCTCTGACACATACAGATTTCTAACTCTGATTGACTTGATGGACCACGTAAGGAAGAACCCAGAGGACTGACATAGGATTGACAAAGAGAGGTGATACACCTCCTAGAAATTATACATTCACCAAATAGCTATCACACTTCACTATTGAACTGTGCATAAATAACATACCTCACCCAAATGTGTTAATAATACAAAGTTCCAAATAATTCATCCAGCATCCCAAAACACCCCTAATTATTTAATCTTTGGCTTTGATCTTTGCTCATTTAATTCTTAATAGCTGGGTCCTTGTCACTTAAAATTTCTGTTCAGAATCACATTGTTTTCCAATCCCAAACAACATAATTGTGTGTTAGAAATAAATACTGCCAACTACTGAAACATCCTGAGTTAAGAGTATTTAAGTCCTATAAATGCAGCAGTTTATTAAGGTTAGATCTCCCATCTAGCAGACTGATACCTGTTTATCACTTTATTTCTGTATTGAAGCCATGACCATAGTTTTTCTGTTACATTTCTTCTAAGCACATTCATTTCTCCCCATTTCCTACCAGTGTTCCCCTTTCTACTGTCATCTTTCCTTGTTTGGAAGTACGACGGGGTGGTACAATCTAGTCTCCCTGCTTTTACTCTGGGGCTTACTACATTCTCCCCATGTCATTTGATGTCTTTCCCTTTGCTCTAAGGATGCATGACAGGGACATAATTGTTGCTACAATGTCTTACATGCTCTGGGTTCTGATGCTCAGCTATAACTACCACTATTCCTTTTGGCACAGTTCAAGCCCTCTAGGTAGAACTCAGTCCTTTGTGAATCTTCAGAGGGGATGCTGCACTTCTGAAATGTCTTTTCTTCTGTGTATCTCCATCATTACAGTTAACCTTTGTTCATTTTTCCCATTTCATCACAAATAGCATTTCAGCAATAAAACTCCACTTGTGTTTCCCTTCCATTACACATAGATAAACAGTATATGGTTAATTGCTACTGTACTCTGTCTTTGCTGTAGCTCCTATCACTCTTATCTCTTAGTGGTTAGTTTTCAAAATGAGCAACTAAGCATTAACTGTAAATGTTAAAAGGATTTAGATTCTCTCTCACATTCATATAACAGCCCTGACAGCTGTACTCTTCCTGACTCTTTGCAGTGCTTCTCTTTCTTTGGGTTTTCTATACCTGTAGAATACAGCTTGAAAGAGATAAGACTGAATCTGTTTCCATTGTCAAGTTTCAGAATGTTGTCATAATTCTACTATGAGGAATTAATACATGAGGCAGAAAGAGTGCTTACTTGTGACTTGCCTACCTGATTGATCCCTGAACTGGTAGAACCATGGCTGCTAAGTGAGTGCTGGAAGCCAGGGAAGAAACTAAATATGAATGGGACATTGCTTCCTAGGCTTTGACTGGCTAGAAATACATTACCTAGAGATGGGCTTATGGTGGAGAAGATTGGAATTGCCTTGACAGACTCCAGAACAAAGGAAGTGTTAATGTACTAAATCCAGCTATGGAAAAAAACCCTAATATTGTGTGTAACTATCATGGGAACATTGAAATGAAACAGTTTGGAACCTCATAATCTGGATTTATGTCCCATGGAACTGACAGCAGGCTCATGTCTACATTTGCCATCATGGTGACTTAACTGTGATTATCAAAAGAGAATCTAATAAACAAGTCAAAATCATTTGCTAGAATATATGCCAAGTTAGGAATTCTGCAAGCATTCTTCTGAGAGTTTTACTCATTGCAAAGAGTCTCTCGGTTGTTGTTTTTTTTTGTGTGTGTGTGTTTGTGATCCACTTTATATAAAGAAAGCATTTTTGCCTGTATCAAATATTTTTTATTATTTTATTTTTCTGGGTTACATTACATTCATATACGTATAGAATGTACATTGAAGATTACCCCAACTCCATCTATTCTCTTCCTCCTTTCCCTAACTTGTTAGTTCCATAAGGAGTTTATAAACATGAACAAGACACAGTAAAATAAACTAGTGAGTAGAAGTTACTATCAGCAATTTACTTACCGATCACCTTAAGAAAGGGCTTAAAACAGTCCATCTAGTAAAATTTCCCAATTTTTTTGGCCACTGAAGAATTTTAAATGAGCTAACAAGGGAGAAAAAGCTGTAAATATTTCAGCAACACACACACACAGAAAAACTTTCTAAATGTTACTAGTATAATGCAAAGGCAGAAGAAAAAACATTTCTTGAATGCCAATTATATGTCTCAGACTCTAATGATTTCTGTAACTTTCCTTTGTGTCTTGTTTTAGTCTTTAATGTATTTTGAAGGAATGTATGACTGTTTCCAGTTCGCTCTTGAAGCAAAGCAATCCCAGTGAGTAATGATGGATATACCTGGCACTTGAAAGCAAGTTCATCTTCTAACAAAATCTGTGTTCTGAAATTTTTCCCAAAGGTCTTAAAAAATTTGCAAAGTTTCTTCAAGTTCTAAAATTCTAAAAATATATTTAAATCAGAGCATTAGCCATCTTCCTTCTAGCAAAACTTCAACATGGCTAAATGCCACTCTACATATATTTCTTCCCTTCACTGGGAAACTTAAAGTGGATTGAGAACACCTTACAGATGTTGAGTAGCCTTCTTACAACTTGATGCTTACAAATCTCATGCGATTGCTTTAGATTTAAACTTGGTAACGTCACTCTGCTACTCAGCTCTTTCTCACCTACGCCTCTTCCCTCAAAACTCTGGACCTTGTCTCCTCTTGATTCTCAGTTTCTTAATAAATTTTTCATTCATGGAGAATTTAAGAAAAATCACATCTGCATTTATATGTGATCCAGTGGGTCTGACGATATTTTATTTTGTTTTTCTTATGTCACAATGGACTACCATAGACTAATAGTGCCACCACTATCCCTGCTTCTGATGTAAACCCCTTATCAACTAACAGCGTTCCTTCCTTAAATATTTCATTGACTGTCAATTACTGTCTGGAGTTAAAATGTACTAGAACATTATAAGGAATATATACATGTGTATATATGAACATAGACACATATGTACCTTTGTGTATTGATTCTTTACTCTGTAGTAACAAAAGGGAATGAATTGATAAGTAGACTCTATTTTTCATAGCTCTAGAGCCTCTTGATCTTCAGAATTTGTTTTGCTTTGAGGTTATTATTTTCAAACTAGATCTTTGAAAATGTGAGAGCCAAACAACACACACTGAAACAGGTGTAATGTTTTCTTGACCCTGAGCAATGTGATGTGTCTTTGTTTTGTTTATCTCACAGCAATAACTATTCACAGGTATCATCTAAATCTATAAACTTAGCAATTTTTCCATTTTCTTCATGGAATTTCATAACACATGGATGCTACTTGAGTGGAGTTAGGAACAGCTCTGTTACAGAATATGATTTGCTCTATTTTTGGATGTACAAAAGTGTTGATACATCGGTAATAATCTTGTGGTCAATATTCTAATAACAAGCTAATGTTATCCTTTAGGTTTTCTTTCGAGGTACATCCAGACTCTTGGTTGGGGACATTGCCCTTTAATAATTTACTACTATACAGGTTAATTTTTTAAAAAAACAGTTAATATGCAAATGATAAATAAAGCAATGAATATTTATATATTTATATATAGTTCATTAAGTGGACCATATATACTTAGTCGATACTTATTTTTCACAAATACATGTATGTGTATATAAGATAATTAGATCATAAATTTACCTCATAGACATATTTTCTATAATTGAGACATAACAGAAAAAGAATTTCATGTAGTAATATTGTTTCATTAGGTTGCATTCTGTTTTTTCCTCAAGTAAGACATCAAAGTCACTGTCATGCTGTCAATACAATAGGAATTGACTTTTGCAGACTCTTAACCGATCTTAATTTGTCATCCCCATCTTATGTAACCTTGATAGAGTTGACTGCCCATCCTTAAGTTTCTCTCTTTAGTTGTCATTTCAGACACTAGTTGGTTTCTGGCAACTTTTCTCCTTGATAAGTTTTGCACACACTGGTGTGTAAATATGCTCTGGCTCATGCAAGTGTGTCAAGGGATCGAATATCAATAATATTAAGGGATTCATTTTCTACATATTGTGTCTGAGGAGATGAGTTCATGATGATTCTCCTTTATTTTGTTCCTTTACACAATCAATTGTATCTTGCTTTATGAAAATAAACTTACATGTTCACAGAGCTCATGATGGTCCAGTATCCTAAAGTACTACAGAGCTGTATAGATAATATTCTGGTGTTGAGGACACAGGAGGCTCTAAGTAACTAAGCAGTGGTTTTTCCAATAAGGACAAGGCCAGGTCTCACTATTTTTTACTTTCAACAAAGGTGAAAGAAATAAAAGGAGTTGTTCTTCTTTAGAATCTTATGAGATTCAGAAACTATCCACCATGACAAAGAGTTTGGACATGGAGGATTGAAAATCAGCCTTAACTCTCTATGGGATTATGACTTCTCTATAGACATATAGATAATTCTATACTAGTATTATACTTCTATCCAGATGTTAAGATGCAACAACAGCAGCAGCAGCAACAATAACAATAATAACAATAATAATAATAATAATAATAATAATAATAATTATGATAATTGATTAATAACATACAATATTTACATTCCAGATACTTTATCTTGTTTCTTAGTCACCTCTTCATTCTCATAGCTCCTCTTACTTCCTCCCTTTCTGAACTAAGCAAGCTGCTCTCATCTGTCTAGGATGCAATTTCTCAGGGATCCACAAGATGTCAGTCTCTCCAGCCTTCTGGATTCTCTGTCCCCATTCTCTAAGCTTGTTACTTGCTTAGAACTTCCCATTCTGCCATAGAACCCATCCATATGCTTTAGAACACTTAATACAATAATGCACTGACTGCCATGAGATGTATTTGCTTTCATTTTATTATCTTGTCTCTCTTCAACCAAGACAGTAAACATCTGAAGATAGGCATGGTAGTAGATAGGCAGCCTCCATTTTTTGAGAAGCCCCACCCCAACACATACACTGCATATAAAAGGGACCTCCATTTTCACTTTCTAATAACATTCATCCGGTTTCTGTACTTTGTCTCTTTTCTCATTTTTAAAAATTCTTTATCTTCTGATATTAGGAACCAGAAAGAGCAAGTAGAAGTATGTATCTTATCTATCTCTCTGGTATAGTCTTTACTGGTTTTACTAGCCATAGATTTTATAGAAAAGGGGATCACATTTTCTGAAGGAATTGTCTTTGCAGTTAAGGAAATCTGAGTCTCTCAGCTAAATTGGATTTTTTTAGCTCTGTGTCCAGCTTGTTGCAAGATGTTGGTCATGGTAGTGGTGGTGAACTTTCTCTCTTGTTTGTATTTTACTAACAAGGCAGATCCTGATTAGGCATTGGCCATCATGTGATAACTTAAAAGTATTTGACCTTTATAATATTTTACTTTTTTGAATACTTAAATTCACCAGGAAAACTTGGTAGTCTGATGGCCAGCTGCATAGTGTAATTCTTGAAAATATTATTCTAAAAGGAGGAATGAAGAAAGTGAGGATCAAGGAGACTTTGTCATTTCTTGGATGGAAATAGGAGAGGAATACTGTAAGTGCAGTGAATTCTGAATCAAAATAATCATTCATATTTGTTCTGAAACATATTTTTTACAATTATTTTATGTATCAGTTGTCATTGAAATGTAAGTAATGCTATAATTTTAATTCCTAATGTATTATAAGATGCTGTAATTTCTATTTTATGTCAGTATTAAAAGCAGCTAACACATACTATCACTTGTACTGTGCTTTATTAATTAAATATGAGTATTTTGAGTTTGTTACATAATTTTCTCCTTTCTACTTTTTCCAACATTCTACTATCACTGTCACTCAAGCAGGGTAGTGTGCTGAGGCTTCAAAATGTGTGACTGAATAATTGTGGTGCTCAGTGTCATCCCACATGTCAACAAACAGCCACATAATGTAACAATGCGACATCCAACTGAGATTTTGTCCTGGCTTAATCAAGGAGCATTTGACTAAAATCAGTACTGATTTATTCTGATGAACAGCTTGTATTGTTTAGAATTTGAAGTATTTTTCAATCTGTAATTTATTCAAAATTTGTAAATTTATTGAATATCTATTACCATATGCCAATCATGTTGAGAGTTTAAAATTGACAATGATATCAAATTGCAGTAGACGGGGAAAAGAAAGAATATTTGTGATTGCCAGAAGAACACTGAAAATATTACTTTAGTCAAAAAGAAAAAAAGAAAAATAAGAAAGCAAGCTATATTCTTTCTTCTTAGACAAAATTCATTAATGTCTAGATCTATAAAATCTTAAGTCCCTATTAGAGACCTCAAGTGCTTTGTTGGAGTCATTTCCTTAAATACAAGTCACACCTATTAATATAGAGGTTGTTGAATGTAGGCACCACTATTGAACATTAAATAAAATGTCACAAAGTGTTTTTAAAGTTTATAATTTATCATCTGCCAATTTCAGCACTGTCATTAAGTTTAGAGGTAAATCTCATTTATTTATGCACTTATTTGTTGAGTCATGCATTTACCGAGAACCTATTACTGTATTATGTACTAGAAATAGTGATAAGCAAATGGACCTGCCCATCTTTCCATGAGTTTGTAATATTTGAGAGAAAATCTTCATTAGATAAGTTATGAGATAAGAGGCTTAGATTTAAAATTTATAAAAAATTATGATGACAATATTTCTGCTCAGTAAGTAAAACCACTTGATGCTAAATTGTCAAACTGAGTTTGAAGCCTGGAGTTCAAATGAGGAAAGGAACCAACTGACTCTTGCAAGGCTGTTCTCTGACCTCAACATGCTTGCCTTGGCATGTGTATACCTCCACCCATCCCCCAAAACAAATAAATGTAAACATAGTGCGTCAAATTATAGAATATGTAAGGGTACTTATTGAGGAATGTTTTAATTATTACAATGTATTATCATAATCTTGGCACTGACAAGCATTTGATATATGTTGTTTAAAATAAATGTTTATTATCAACATAATCCTTTGACGAAAATGTACATTCACAAAATTTGGTAAGTATCAAGTGTTTAGGAAATAACTATTAGTCTTATATTGTTAGAGAAAATAATTTGCTTTCACTATATCGTATTTTCAGATATAGTAATGCTATTTTAATGGTAATTCTTGAATGTACCAGTAAGCACTTTTCAAGTGTACATATATTCAACATTAATTTCTCTCTTCTTCAGGGAGAACATTTTACATGGACAGAAAGACTGTGTGTCAGAATTTTATCCCTTTTCTGCCATGATAATCATGTACTTGTTAATACCACACTAGGAATGAAGTCTATCCATCTTGAGGCTTTCTTCCACAGGGACTTCTACTTATGGTTTTAATGAAATTCCAATCACCTAGTGTAGTGACACTCTAGGTTGATCACCACTGTCCAAACATTGCTCTTCTTGTATGTTTGTTTACAGTAATTAGTCTGATTTGATTCAATGTAGGGTAAGATAACAAACATATGCAAATTAAATTTAGAAGGAATAGAATTAAGATTAGTGTTCACGATTCTGGGTTGCATATTGAGGGATAGCTTCTAGTAAACTGGAAAACACGGAGGATCAACCTGCGTCATCCTCTCTTCAGCACCTGATTTTTCCCAAGCATACATTGTAATTTTTTGTTTTTATC
>JANHMN010000013.1:64771985-64813241 GCA_030674055.1 Rhabdomys pumilio
ATCTATATCTATATCTATATCTATATCTATATCTATATCTATATCTATATCTATATCTATATCTATATCTATATCTATATCTATCTATATCTAATCTATACATAATTTGTAACCATATCAGATTCATAGCTATTTCACCACCTCTACCAAATGAATGAACATCTATCTCTATGTTTCTCAAATGTAATGTTACTATGCATTTTGATAAATCACAATATTATGTGGTCACAACAGTCATGGTAGAACATTTTCCAGAACCTCCAATGATTTCCACATGTCGGAATACAGTAGCAATCCTCCCCAAGTATCCAACCTTCTGAGTAACAATCAACCTTACGCAACTATAGTTTTTCCTTTTCCAGAATAATAGGGTATACACAATATGTTTCATTCTCTTTGATAAATGATCAAGTATGAGACTTGTGACTTGGAATAGATACAGATATCCATTCATCAGAAACTCTCCAAAGGTTTTCATTTTTTTCTTTCTAATCTATGTAAATTACTGGGTCTTGGGTGTAATTAAAAAGAAAACATCATAAAAGACTAAGGTAGTGGATTAAATAATAAAGTATTATTATTATTTACAGTTAAATTGGTTAAAGTTATAAGTAGATTCATTATTCAAAAACTAAAGAAAATACATGTAAATTATGGTTTAATTCAACATGTTGTTTTACTGTTAATTTCTGATATTTGACTGTTTTATTACTTGTAATTCTCTGATAAACTCAATTTCTCCTTGTTATTGAACCCTTAAAGTTTATCAAAAATATATGATCAAACCTGGAAATTAAAACCTGAGGAAAATGGTCATAGGAAAATAACATAATGTATTCTATGCATATTTATTAGGGTTTCAGATATTCCAGCCATCTTGAAGTAATCTGCAAGGTACAGGTTTAGGAAATAGTGAAGTAGTTTGAATGACATGATGGAAAGCATTGGTCCTACCCTTCAGAGGTCTAGAACAACTAGGATGTAGCAGTGGATTTCCAAGTACACAGATTCTCAGATCTCACTTACTGTTAGTAAATAAAGATGCACCTACACATATGTGTGTTGTATGCACATGTACTTTTTAATGCAATGCTTTCTCTATTCAATATTCTGTAGTTTCTATATATTATTTTCAAGCTGTGGATGAAGTCCTTAGGGAGTCACTTTGTCTCCAGGTTGTGAAGTCAGTATCACACATATTTGAAGAGGTGCTGAAAGATAGAAGCTTAAAATAAAAGAAGATGGGTATTGAACTAGTTTCTTCCTATTTTTGTGACTTAAGCATGTTCATAAGCCTTCATAACACTTCTGAAAAGCTGACACATAGTGTGAGATTAAAAGAAATTGTTGATTTTTGTGCCTTAAAAAGAGAGAAAAAAATCCCCTAAATCAAATGGCAAGGTTCCTTTTGTGAAACTTCAAGAGGCAATGGATTCCACTACTAATCTCGAATGAAGTAAGCTTTTTCACTTTTTTCTTCTTCTCTAATGACAATTGGCACAGTGCCAATTCTTGCAGGTACACAGTAGGTATTTGCAGTAACTAAAGTCAGATCAGTTGTATTAACCTGGGCTTTGAGAGTTGCAATGAATTTGAGTCATAGCAACAAAGGGTTAACTAGCAAGCTTTGTGATTTTGATGTGTGACTCTATTTCCAGGCTGTAGTTCTCTCCTGAAAAACAGAGCACTGATAAGATCCTCATAAGGATAAATAAGATAATATTTAGTTGTGCAGTCTATCGCTAATTACTTAATATAGGTATTTATAATCTTAATATCAATGTAGTTCATGCTATTAGTCTTAGACTACGAGATTCACAAGAATCAACAGCCACTCCATTTGCATTTGCCTAGCAATTTGTCCAACCTTTGTAGATGTTGTCCCCTTTGTGTTAAGGGGACTAACATGTAAAATTCTCTTCTCTGGTCCCATTCTCCAGCTGAATGCTTGATTGTCTTGTTTTATCAGTTTTTTCAAATCCCTTTTTCTATTGTTGACACTCCATTCTTCATTTTGCCGTCTCTGAACTGCCGTGCTCCTCTGCCTTTGTGGCTTGTTTGCTTTATTGAAGCAGCTGCTGAAACATCATTCATGATGTCATTTAGTAGCACTCCTGTCGCACTACCTGAACTAAAGCCTAGCTCTCTCCACTGAGCACAGCTTGAAAACTGTGTCGTCACTGTTTCAACACTTCTTCATCAGTCTGAAAAGCTGAGGGCCTGGCTTAACTCCCTTTGCGAGGTTTTAATCAACTGGACACCAAAATATAGGCTTGCAATATTGTATTTATCATACATCGTACCTATATAGAGATAGTAACTATTGTATTTGTAAATGGTCTTGGAAGTTACTTTAACAAAGTTCCATGCAGTAGTTCCAAAATTTTCAAATCTAAATGTTGGAGAGATGCTCAGTGCTTAAGAGTAAACACTGTTCTTGTTTACTCAAGAAGGATCTCAGTTTGGTCTGCAGCATCCAGTTATGGCACATCACAGCTGTATCCAACTCCAGTTCCAGGGAATCTGATGTCATCTTCTAGCCTTAATGTGCCCTTGCACCCACTTGTCTCTACAGATAATTAAAAACAGATGTCTCAAGCTAAAAGTTTAAATTTTTCAAAACTAATGCTCATTTTATTAGACAAGCATTTTAAATCGACATATGGTTGCATGTACAAGTTATCAGAAACACTTCTATTTATAATTGTAAAATAAAATATATGCTAACTAAAAAAATTCTAGATATCATGCATTGGTCCTCTGATAGACAAGTCAATGTAAAACTAGTTTGAAATACAACATGGCATTTGAATAAAAATTTCTTGAGTATGAATAAATAAGAAAATAATAAAAGCTACAAGAAATTCTTCATAACACATGTATTGGTTTAAGAAAGTAAAAGTGAAAAATACCAGAAGCTGTCCCTACAAAACTGTGGAATTGGAGGATAATAAATAATAATAGTATACAGAAAAGACAGATTATATTGCTTTGGTTACATAGCAGATGACAGAAATAAACACATAACTTTTTGTCATACTCTTAAATGGTAGAAGTAGATTACGGATGTGAAGAAAATGAAGCGAGTATTGCAAACAATATAGACTCTAAACAAGATGATTTCCAATTAATCCTCATGTTTAGTCATAAGATCAGGCTTCTACCAAAAAATTACAGAACTCAAATCAGATCTTCATACTTGTATGTGTTAAAAATTATGGCAAGGTGCTGCAACAAAGTGTGAGCAAAGTGGTTTAAACATAGTAGGTTTTACTTCTTATGGTTCAGTGTAGGGATGAACATCCCAGGGTAAATCTTAAGACTCAGCAAAGGACATGTGCCATTGTGGGACAGTGGGGGCATTAGTTCCCAGCACTAGCAAGTAGGGAAAAGAAGACCATAGAAAGAGTTCTGTCATGAAGGCGCTGATACAGAAGGTGCATGCAGCTTTTACTGTTTCTGATGTCACTAACCTGAACTTATACACATGATTTCCAAGACTGGGAAGGAGCCACTAGACTAATTACACCAAGAAGAATCAGATATCTCTGCCAAAACCCTACCTACATATCCACACTGAGGAAATGTCGATTTCTATAAGTTACAAAGGTTTTAGAGGTTAGATGAAAACCCAAGAGGAGACCAATAACAGTAGCATGGGCACTCTGGAGTGTGTAGGTTAAACTTGGCATAAAGTCAGAATGGAAAACAAGCACAAAAAGTCTCTACACAAAAACTCACTGTTTGGATAATTTAAAAATATGTATACATATTTAATTACATCTTTACTAAATAATTATAATGAGAACTATACATTTTAAGTCCCTGATAATTTATTACAGCCTAGTTCTATTGTTAATCAATTAATAGACCTTCTATTTCTTTCTTATGTATTTGTAATTAATATTTAGCCTTTTTCTCATGGCTCTACCTCACAAAGACACCTGTTTAAATTGAATTATGCAGTTGGAAATGCTGCAATATTAAATTAGTTTCCCTCAAAGGAGTGGGTAGGCAAGTTTTAATTGTGTCCAAAACCTATCATAATTGAGTGCATTAAATCATGCTTTGTCTCAAAATCATTGTTAAATTAACTCCTTTGGAATTATTGGCTAATATGTTTCATATCCACTTCAAATGGATTAATCATCCAAATTGATATTCCATGTTTATATGCACTCTTACATTTAAGCATTATATCTTTAATTGGCACATGAACAGAAGAAATATCTTTCCATTTTTGTATTTGTGTACTTATCTCTTTGTAACTGTAGCAAATATAAAAGTTTATTTATCAAGCAAGATTTTTTCTAAAATATGATTACTGTTAAATTTCTTGATACTTGATTCTCATCCTTGAAAAGACATCATTTGTCATTTCAAATAGACATTAAGAACAAGACTCATCATTTTATTACATTTCTACTTATTAAGTTTTTACATGATTATTAACTGAAATGATCTCCATTAGAAATAAAAAGTCTAAGGATCACTGTAGACTAAATTATTTATTATGTCTTTATTATTTTTTCACGGTTTAAGAAATGTATCAACCACTCCATAGGCTACATTAATCATGGCTATCATTGGTAACAATTTTTAGTTAGTGAAGTCTTTAACTAAAGCCACTGGTGGTTAACTGAGATTAATGAATACAGAAACAAAGTCTAAATAGCCTGTTAATGTGGCTTTAAAACCTCCTCAGTGATTCACCATCTATTATCCATACATTTGTTGAATTAGTAAAAAATATTAGAGGGAGTTTTATATAAACTAATATACAAAGGTTATAAAAGTTATTGTCTACTTCATAATCATGGTTAGTGTTTCAGTTTATGTCCTACAAGAATTAGATACGAAAATGGTATCATACGGTCAGAAAATGTGCTAGAAAAATAACTGTGAAGCATAAAGGGGAAGGACAAACTGCAAGGACTGTCATCTTAGAGCAGGGTGTATGAGAAGTGTCAGAGGGAGGAAAAAGAGGTTGTGGGTATTATAGTCCTATTGGCATTAAATATACCAAAACATAAAAACAAGCAAACCAGCAAGACATGAACTGTCAACCACACACAATAGTTCTTATAGCCTTCAATAAGGAAAACTAAGAAAAACTTCTAAGAAAGTACGTGGGACTACAGATATGACAGGTCCGTGGGAAATCCCTGCTGAAACCATCTGCAAGTATAGTCCTTTGACAATCTGCATGACTGTGGTTGTGCCTTGATTATGGTCTGTGAACGACAGGAACTATTGCCAGTTCATGACACCAGCCTATCTGATGGCATGTGGTATATAAGAAAGCAGATAGACAACTGAGGCCAGAAATGTGAAGTAACTGCAGGAGTTAATCCAGCAGTCCATCCCCATGGCTCACACCATACTGTTTCTGAAAGTGGTAATTTCTCTATGACCTTTAAAAAAATAATATTAAATTGTAAATCTTCAAGCACAATTTTATTTCTATTTTATTTCCCTCTCTATGGCTTTGATTCTTTTTTCAGCATTGTTCACTAGCTAAGATGGGGAAGTTCCACAGAGTTCTCTTTTTAATTAGAGTATCAAAGAATTCAGGTTTTCATATGTAATGGAATATTCTTCAGTCTTAAATGAAAATTGTGCTATATTAATAAACATGTTTATATACAAAGTATATAAAACTAAAGGGTGTTATGCAATGGAAAGTAAGTCAGGCATAGAAACAAGAATACTATATCATTTTATTCATATGAAGTATGTTTCTAAAATCTCAGATGAAAAAGACAAAATACAGATTAATGGCTAACCAGTATTGAGATAGATAATGCTGTAGAAACATAAGTCAAAAGGCATAAAGATTAAATCATGTAAAAATTTATAGAGAGCTAATTCACAAGAAGATTATCATTAATAAATATTGTGTTAGCTGGTACTATGAAAACAAAGTGGATTCTAGATGTTCTTATTAAAACACCAGATGAAAAATAGAAAGAAAGTAAAAGGGGAAAGTAAGTATGTGTAATGGAAGGTTTGCTAATTTGCTGTGCTATTAGGGATGAGATTGTTGTGTGATTGTAAAACAAATATTTAGAATCATATTAAACACATACAATGAAAAATCCCAAGTATAACAAAACTGATTCCCCTCTGTTCCAAAAATATGAAATATTACAAATTATCTTTCATTGATGACTGCTTTATACCAATGCCAGCAATGATTTGCAATTATGGTGATAGTTCAATGGCCATCACATAGTGTACTCCCAGAACACAGCCTTCTGAGATCCGAGTCCCATGAACCACCAGCATTTCCCAAATTAGAGCATATGGAAGAGCTACCACTGAGCTTTCTCTTCTTCTCTGTTGCAAAGCACTCAGTGTTCCTTGTGAAATACCTGTTCATTCTTAATGAAGACATCACTTTTTAAAGAGTAATCAGTCCATTGCTCTGTCATAGGATTGAGCCATATGTGGTTCTGGATTGTTTGTGTACAACTTGTGAGAGTGAACGCTCAGCATGTGCCAGGACTCAGAAATCAAGTTCACAGTCATATTTAGACTGGTCTTGTGAAAAACAGTGATTTTGGTATACTCCATTCTTGAAAGGTTCAAGAGTCCTAAGGGTCTCTGAGTGTCAAGGACCATTCCAAGTCTTCCCAGCCATATGCTGTTAGGACCAGTAGACGTCACTCCTGGGCTTCTTAAGTTACAGAGTTAACCATTATGTCATTGTCACAATTTTTAAGATTCCTGGAGCCAGAAATCTTCCTGTATTACTTAGTAAATGAGATAAAGTCATTGCACAGGGTTCTTTGAATAATAAAATAAAACAATGGTTTAATTTTTTGATACATACACATGACATTCCATTTCTAGGTTGGCTGAGGCAGGGAAATTGAGTGTCAAGATAATCTCTGGCAATGTAACAAGTTTGAGACCATCCTTAACTACAGTGACGATGAGAGTAAATTTAAAAATTAGTATGTAAGTTGCTGGAGAGATGACTAAGTTGTTAAGAACGTTAGCTACTCTTTCAGAAAACTGAACTTCAACTCACAATTTTCACACGGCAGTTCACAAGCATCTGTAACTCCAGTTTCAAAAGCTGATGTGTCCTTTTCTGGCTCTGACCTCCTACATAGCACACAGATATACTTGCAGATAAAATATCTACACACATAAAATTAAAAGAAATTTAAAAATAATATTTTAGTTCTTGACCAATAAGAAAAATTGAATATAATTAATTGCAATGAATCATTACAAAGTACTTTACAGAGGTACTTTTTTGACATCATATAATAAAGACAACTAGAAAATAAACCATAGTATTTACAGTTTTAGCACCCAAGTTAATTTTACTCTACTAAATGTTTCAAGGGTTATGAGTGACCTATACCTGAAATGTCAGCCATTTGTTGATGGCTGATGGGACGCTTTCCAATTTGAAAACATGGCTTAATGTTTCTGATAATTATCATGAAAGACTGGTGAAGTAGAGGAGGAGTACACAATTTCTTAAATGCGCTGAGGGGAATGGCACAGGTCACTTATACATACATTCTTTTGGTGAGATCTTAATTCCACACACACACATGTCTGTGCATGTGGTGACTTTTCTAAACACGAGAAAAAGCAAAAGAGATTTTTGCTCATATGGCTTCACTCTCATGAAGCTTCTGACACTGCAAATACAGTATTTTCTTCAGATTGCAAAATCACATGGACTTTTCCACATTATTTCAAATTGAGAATAAGAAAATTACAGTTTTACTTGAGTTCTAGAATATTGTTTCTTATCGTGAGAGCCAATATCCATTGTAACTTTACCTCCTGGAGAACTTGTTAAAATTGCAGATGTGGACTTCCAGCTGACTAACTGGATCAGCTCCTTCAGGGCATGTTGTGTAGCTCTTTCTTTCCAATTGAAACAGTCCCTCCTGCAGGGAGGAGGGAAGTTTAGAAACTTCTCTAAGTTTAGAAACTAGAGGAACTAAAAAACTCAGGAAGCTCATCAAATTTATCAAGCTCAGAAAATTAAAAATGTACAAAATTTACAAGGCTACTTGCCAAGTTATCAACACAATTTCTGGTACAAAGGAGACTCTTTCCAAGACATCTGCCTGCATGTTTCATTGGGGTTCCAGGGAGGCAGGTTTTCTGAGTTGTCAACAATTATGAAGTGGGCTTTATGAGGATACAGCTGTTTTTAAGTCATCAATATTCCTTTGAGTTATCTTAAAATAGACTAGGCTGAATTGCTTCTTGGGTCTGTCTGTCTGTCATCAATTCCTATTTGTGGTAAACAAGATATTTATTTAGGTTGCCCTCAAGAAAAGTCATGCAACAAGGCCTGATTCTTTTTGTAAAAATGTAATTTCTTTCCATTATGTTTTAATTTTTGTAATTATGCATTTCTGTATTTGAGAATAACCTGTATATCAATACAGGTTTGTAAGGAGGGCAGCCACGTTAGATCCCACTTTAGCTGAAATTTCAGGCAGCTGTGAGCCACATGTATAAAAGTAATTGTAGTCTTGGAGGCTTACATCCTTACCAGCTTTTTCTGAACTCAGGCTAGCTGGTTCAATTCAGCTGTTCTGGCTCAAACTTCTTTCTAAGATGATTGATTCCAATTAGTTTCTTTTGGCTCTGACTGAATTACTCTGCTTGGCAAACTGCATCTCCACTGACTACATGGAACTTAACTGAACTCCACTCCACTGAACAGTTCTGCACACAACAGAACTCAACAAAAGTGAGTGACCTGACCTGTGCTGCTCTTTCAAGTCACCTCTCTATCTTTTCCTTTCTCTCGAGAGTTGGGAGTATCCTATCTCTGAGTGATTCAGTCAAATCTTTCTCTGACTCATCACTTTGCCCCTCAATTAGAGATCACTTTCAAACACACTTCCTTCTACAAACTAACTTTCACTTCATTGTTTGTGATTAAACAATGTTTGTACTAAGACTGTGTATGTATTCCAGCAAGAGGGATTAAAGATGTATAGCATGTCTGCATTCCCCCCAGATAACACTACCTGGAAATTCTTTAGATGTAATCACTTGCCAGAACAGCCATGTTGCTGAACTAAAATTCCTCTACACATGACCTGAGTGCTGGGAATGAGACTAAGGTCCAGTGTAAGAGTAAATTTTCTTAACCACCGAATAATCATTCTGGTACTAAATTTAATTTCTTAAAAAATAAACTGGATGAACATCACATGAATTTGAGAATTATGACCATAAAAACTAATATTGATACTGTCAAGATGTACAAATTAATATTGATCCTGTCATGAGAAGCACTGACTCATTTCAATGAATATTTGCAACAGAAGATATGTGTGAAGATAGGTGTGTGGAAGAACACACTGTGACACACTATACCTTCCATAACAAGATGTTTTCTATGCTTTGTTTTTGTTTGTTTGTGCTTGTTTTGTAAATTATTTTGATGGAGGAGGTCACAAAATTGAAGGGCAGATATGAAGGGATAATGAGAGAAATGAGCCTAGGGTGTATGATGTGAAGCTCACAAAGAATCAATAAAAAAAAAAAGTGAAGAAAATCAAAGGTAGCATTTTATCGGAGTCATCTTTGATTATCAATTCTACTTTTTCTAGTTTTTTCTTTAATATGATTATGTTGAACAAACCAATAAAACCCACACTCATCTTAGTTCTTTCTACATATTTCATGAACCTCCATTCTACACGACTTCACAATCTTTTAGATCATTGTAAGGGTTATGAATTAACCATCATTATTGTTTGCTATCTTATCATCTACATCCTTTTATATCCAAATCCAAATGTTGGGAATCGCAAGACTATGACAAGTATTAACTATATTTGAGATCAATACTAAACTAGGTTCTTCTACTAAGGAGAACTTTAATTTTGTCATTAATCATTCATTCATTTTCATTGAAAGTAAATAAATTATCTGGCCATACTTCAAGTTTCTATTTAAGCATATTATATAAGATGATTATCCCTTAATTGCTTAAAGTGTATCAAAGTTAACTTAAAAATTAAGGTACCTTAGTCACAATCTAAGCATTCAAATATAACCTATTATTTTTTCAAGCCAATACTATTGATGGTGTTGAAATATATGATGATTTAGTTGCATATTATCATACATTGTTTGTGCCCTAGTAATTTCATTTGCTTACCCTTAGATTCCTATTTTCAAAACTGCCATTCCTAATTTTGAAAGCATTTTATTCCCATTTGTGTTCTGAAATCTTTCATCTTACACTAAGCTGGAGAGAGATTAGGCCTTTTCATTTTTTTTTTTTAATAGAAAGATTAAGCTTTTAGTAAATGTGATGTGACCTTTTTCACATTTGATTTTTTTTATTCACCTAAGAACAGTAAGTTTGATATGTGTTTCTGTTGTAAGCTGTATCTGTGTGATTTTAACAAAGGATGAAGATGACTGTCCTGTATATGCTCCTGGCTCCCTTGCTGTTTTTATTTAATATTTTTAACTACATTTTGTTCTCAAGGGAATTTATAAAATTTTTTATTCTTCATATTTTCTTCTATTGTTCTGAAGTTCTCATCAGATTTCCTTGGCATTTTGGCCAATACTGACCCACATGTGGACGTTATTTTCTTATGAATATCCTTGAGTGGTTCAGAAGGAAGAGATGCAAAAACAGATTTGTCTTTAATTCTCACAAAATCAAAATGAACTAAAGAATGAATCCCACACACTCATTAGAGAAAATGAACGAATTGAAGTATAGCCAAGAGCCATGTTGATTTCTGAGTTCTGACGTTAGAATCAATCACTGACCTGAACTGGAGCCAGGCAAAGTGAATGTTCCCATTTGTTATTTATAATTAGAAAGCACAATCACATGCTTATATGCTCCAGTAAGAGAACTCAAACTTGCAATTCTAAAGACATGTAGTAGGTGATCCCAAATATCTGATTACTAGAGTATCATTTTATCATCACATCTGTAATTAGCATGTAATTAACATGGATAACTCATACAGTCTGTTAAAAGATCATTTTATTTAACTTAAGGTTGAGAGTATGGCATAAAATTTTGGATTCTACTTATTTGGCTTCTGTTAAAGGATTAGCTGGATGGGAAGATATACGTAATTACCATTGTGTGTGGTTAATAAGTTTCCTTGAATTTTGATCTTAGAAAAAGCACTTATGTCCTCTTAGATGTGAACTCCTAATATTGTTCAGTCCCAAGGCCAAGCATTGTTTTTATCATTTGCAAAAATGTTTCCATCATTTGAAGTAAAAATAAAAATATAGTGTCTCTTTTCTCTGTGTCATGAGAGATGCAAGAATGCAAAGAACTGTAGTGCCACGTATACACCATCCAATTTTAATCATAAAATATTTTACCTCTCTTTTACAAATGAGAATCTCAAATCCATGAAGTGATAGCATATGTAGAAGGTGACATACTAATGATCTAAGAAATGTCAACAAAGAAACCTAGCCTAAAAGATCAGACAGATTCCTAGAACTGAATTCTTTCTAGGAACAACATATTTATATAACATTAAGCTTTGTTAGGAAAAGAAAATGGTTTTTTTTTTTTTTTTTTTTTTTTTATAAAATCAGCTAAAATGGCAGCAGTATAGAAAACTGATTCACATGCCAGACATCCTGATTGACTTGGTGGCACTAAAATATCAGTTCTTAGGAAGTGAATGTAGAAAGACCAGAAATTCAAATGTACTCTTAGTTATTAGCAACTTCAGGCTTTGGCTACACTAGAAAAAATTTAAAATTATAACAGAAAGGAAGAAAACAATAGAGGAAAATGGGAAGAAAGAAATCAAGGAAGAAAGGGAGTGAGAAAGAGAAGAGAGGAAAGAGGGAAAGAGACAGGGAAAGGAGGAAGAGAAAGAGGAACAGAAAAAAGGATGAAATAGTTCTTGTATCTGCTGTCAAGTCATTGTATCATAAATTCCCCATGAACATTGTCAAAATGTCAATGCCAGGACTCTTTCCACTTGGAATAATATTCTCTGGATATGTGTGTTAATGTTTATTTGTTTAGGCATGATCCAGTGCCTGCCTTAGATTTCTCATTTTATAATGACTTACTGACTGTGTATGTGTGTGTGTGTGTGTTTAAGAGAAAAACAGAAAATGAAGAGGATGTCAGAAAGAGAGACGATAATTACATGAAATTAGATAAAAATAAACTTAAAGCACAATTTCTTTTGTGGACCAAAGCTTCATTTGGGGGAGAGATTATATATATGTGCATTTTATTATACATACACATGAATGAATACTCATATACACATGCAAATATGCACATATACATGTATACATATGTACATATGTATATACAAGAACACGTACATATACACCTATACACATATATAGGCATATAGACATATACACATATACATGTATACATATATGGTAGTCAGTTGCACCATACTTTTCTAAAACTAAAACATTGCTGATTAAAAGCTACTCAGATGTGAGTTTCCTTAAAACATGTAAACATGACACTCTCTAATGAATTGTCAAATAGTCGTAGATGTTAGCACAAATTCTGTCTTTAGCCTTAACATATGTGCTTAACCACAGACAAAAGCAATTAGAGTAGAAAAAAAATCAGTTTTTAATCTCTTTAAAATTTCAACTCTGTCAGTTCTAAAGATGAAGAGTTTCCTTGGATCCAACGAGCACCATCCCCATATGTTTTAGACACTTATTCGCTAGCAAAATCTCATTAAACCATGTGAAAAAATTAGTTCTTGTAAAATTCCACATCTAAGAAAAATGACATGTTTTGATAGTGCCAGGATTTATCAGCATAGGAACAGACAAAGTCACAGAAGTGTGGTGTTTTGTATCGTGACAGAGCCGATTGACTTGGGCACTTCTGCCACTTTGAAGGGACTCATACACAACTGAGTTTTCTAGAGGTGACTGAAGAAATGACTGCCAGTATTTTAATTCTAAGAATATTTTGGAGGTAAGAGCATGTCTTCAGTAAAATGGGTATGACAGAATGAAGTCATAGTTGGTAACATCTCAGCATAAAGTCATGCTGAAACTGATATTTTACAATAGCACAATGTTCACAATAAATAAAAATGAAAATTACTCAATTCATCTTACTTTGTAAGTCAGGTCAAATTGATTTTGTATGATCTTGCACATATGTGTACTGTTTTAAGTGATAGTTTTTTTTATATTTCCAATTGTATTTTATTGCAGAGTGGCTACAGCATGCTGTATTTATATGTACAAAGCAATGTAGGTATAAGCAAAGAAGAAGTTAACACAGTTACCAGGAAAAGTGTGGTTTTAAGCAACAGAGGTGAAGCATCTTAGCCCTTCCTGTTGTCCTGATGTACAAACGCCACTAACAGGCACATCTCACAATATTATTCTTTTTAAATGCTCCTATCAACAGCTACCCATAATTTTGAACTCAAAATACTGCTATTGTTCCAGATCCCATGCCTACATTAAAAGCAGCATGAAAGACTCCCAGGATTGTGTTAGGCTTTGGGTTAAGATCTACGCTAGCCATGTTCAACTGTCACAAACTTTTCTCCCTCTCTCCCCTTACAGTCACTATCAAAGAAATGGAAGACACTTTGTTGTACCTGTTTCTGAGTCCATAATTCTTTTTTCTCCAGAAGAAGTTTATCTAGTTGCCCAGGCAAGTAGACCCCAGCAATCAGGAACCATTGGTGACACATATCATATGATAGACAAATAATAATTACAAGAACACATCTTTTCATTCTCATTGTTATTCCAGATTCAGAAACAAATTGGCAGTGAGCATACAGTGTGAAACACTCATTAATTACATAGAATACAGCCTTCTCCTTCTCTCTAAAACCTAAGCCAGGGGAACCCCTCTGTGTGCTGTGGGTTTGAACTCCTTAGAAATCCCAGCATCATGCCTCTTCATGGTGTTAAGAACTTCCAGAATAAATCTGTTACCAAAAGCATAATTGGATTCAGTGTTCCTTTCAGAACCAAAACATTGCAGGCTGTGCCAACTCTGTCTTGTGACCAGCAAACTTCCCAGTACACAGACAGACTAGTGATGACCATAGCATCAAACTGTAGCTTTTAGAAAATATTGCAAATATGGAGAAGAGAAGAGACTCATTGATATAACTGATTATAAAATTTTAATTAACAGATCAAAAAAGAAAAGTATCAGTATAGAAACTATATTTGTTTAATAACATACTCATCTTTTAAAAGAGAAACATTAAAGATTGTAGTATAATTATAATTTCCTTAAGTAACATTCAGAATTAAACCTATTCTTTTCTTATTTCTATTTTAAAAATTATTTTTTTCTAAATTAGAGACCACATATATTTTAGCTGTGATCAGAATTTGTCTGCATTCTTGCTTCGTTATTTGTGCTTTATTTAATAGGCTTTTTGTGTTGAATTATGAACACTAAGCTTTAGGTTTGGAGATGACTACAATGTAGAACTTTCATTGTGAAGAAATCCTCTCAACATTTGCTTTGGGATTCTAATTTCTCTGACCTATTTTCAGAATCATTTAAATCCTATTTTCTGGAGCTAGAGGGATGACTCAGTGGTTAAAAACACTTGCTTCTAATACACAATGAAAATCTGCAAGTACACAAGGTCATATGTAATGCATACAGATATACATATACACAAAAACAATTTAAAAAAATCTCAAAAAAATCTAAATTTTTTTCCTAGAAAATTTCTCAATTTTCTCGTCAGCTGAAAGACTTCATTCTTATTTCCATTGTTGATGCACATTAATTTATTGAACTAAACCAATTGCTTTAAGGAGATCTCACAAAGATGATAGACAAGCACATGTATTTATCACCACAGATGGAAATTTCTTCACAATATTCCAAGTTTTCTTACTGAATGACATTTCACAAGTTTCATCATCATATAATAATAATAAAGTGCTTTGCTGTGTTCTTAGCTAGACCCACATATCAGTATTACACTGTTCAAATCAAACTAAGAGAGGCAAGAGAAAGGCTTGGTTCTAATCATTTATTTATTTCATAAGAATAATTAATATCTTCATATAACTGTAATATATAAAGTCAATAGAAAAATTTCATGAGACTAAAAACTAGTGCATTTCAAGGAAAGAGAAATGCATTGGAAATAGTCAGAAGCATGTCTGTTTGTTGTGGAAAAGCCAGGTGAAACATATGGACTTCCCAAGAACTAGACTGTAACATAGCTTCTTCAGGAAACAAAATAAAATTTTTATTATGAGATGAGTTGTAGAAAAAGTGTCTGTATGGATGCAAACTCTTTTGAGAAATATGATAGAAAAAAACAACAAAACAAAACAAGGAAATTGTAGAGTATTTGAATAGTCAAAGTGGGTAGTAACTGAGAAGAAACGTAAAGTTAGAGTTAAGAAAGAAAAAAAGAAAAAGAAATGTAAAGAAAAAAATGAGGGTTAACAAAAATGGTTCAATGAAGTAAAAAAAAAAAAAAATTCTCAGAGAACCAAGCAAAAAGATGATTTAAAGCCTAGAGTGGTTGCAGACAACTGTAGTCATTATGCTTTGGAGATAAAGGGAGAGAGAAAATTTGAGGCCAACATCAGCTATATGCCAGGCTTTAGGCCAGCTAGGGCTACACTAGACTGAGTCTCAAAACCAAACAGTAAATAACAATAAAAATAACCCCCAAAAATCATAAAAAAATGGGCCTCATTATTCTCCTAGATGAATATTTTCAATCTTGACTTCAGTGAAAAATGTAATTTTGTAACTAAATCTGAAACATTAATTTTAGGTAGATTAAATCCACTGCTTTTAAAACATTGTAAAGTTCACCCACTAATTTTCCTAAATATAGACAGTATGTCAACAACGGATCCAAAGTGAAAATCCATCTGGCAATTTTGCAGTGTACATGTATCAGAAGCTATGAGAATCAGTGTGCAATTTGTATATTTCTATATTTATCTTTAGTTCTTATATACGCATATTCCAAAACATCACGATTCTAATTAATGTTGAATATAGGCAGGCAGGAAAAAATTAATGACAAAAATGGCCTGTCACCAGCACTGAATATAGGTTTGATCACCTGAGACTCATTTTTAATTGATCCCTTAGGGGAAGTGAAATGAGCAGTTATTTACCTGCCTGAAATGTACACTGGGGCAAGCTTACTTTTCCCTGTCTCCTCGACAGTTAATACTTCATTTGTGTTCACTAATGTCTCCAATTTCATTTACTTATTAGATTTGGTTGTTAACTCACCACAAGCAATAATTTCTGAGGAAATGAATACTGAATGGAAATTGCTTAATTACTAAAGTTTTATATGTGCTATATTTATAAATGTTTGACTAGCTAAGACTGAGAGTGAAATGACTTTGGAATGTCTTTGCACAAGTGAAGGAATTTGGTGGGTTATAAGTTCATTAAATAGTTTGTGGCATCATATGAAAAAGGTGGGTGTACTGTCTAGCAGCCAGATAATGACAGCTATAGGTAAGGTCAGTCAGCAAGTCATTTTAACCAGACTACCCTAGAGATTGCTGTTCTGTTCATATGCAATGAATGGCTGGTGGATTCAAGGGGCTGGTTTTAAGAGCTTGTTTATTAGTTTGCTTGTTTGCTGAGATGAAAATGGAAGCAAGGGCCTTATACCTCTTTGGCAAGTGTTCTTTTATGAATCTCCATATTATACAACCCTGCTTTAGAGTTTTTCAAGGAAATATGAGTCCATGTTGTTTATATTACAATGTTAATTTGGGTTCCTCAAAACTGTTTGCCCAAAGAGAAGAGTCCCACATAAAAAAATTGAGAGACCCTTAACTGTGACTGGTAATTAAACATGCCAGCAGCCAACAGTTGGGGAGAAGAGACATAGGCAGGGTTTAGGTTTCTAGGGATTAGAACCATGAGGAGGAAGAGGAAGAGAAGAAGATGCCATGAGATAAAGAAGATGTCCAAGAGAGGAGAAAAAAGAGCCACCATGAGCTAGGGCCCAAGAAAACATGGCCTAGAGAGCTACCTAATTGTAGTTAAGAGCAGTTCAGATGAAACATAGTAAGAAATAACTTGGGTTATGGATAAGAGGGAGATTCTAACAGCATGGTGGATAGGCAGTTGACCAGATCTGGTGCTGCTTAAGGCATATTAAAATATAAAGGCTGTGTGTGTGTGTGTGTGTGTGTGTGTGTGTGTGTGTGTGTGTGTGTCCTTCATGCAGGAATGGTCTAAGCTGGAAAGAAACGCCGTGCTAGGAACTTTAAAAATGTTTTTATTACAGTTCTATACCTGGCAAATTGATAAAGATGTCTTATCATGTGAGGCTGTGAAAGGATGGCTTGGTTTCTGGTAGAGCACTGGCTAAAGATAGCCGGAGTCCCAACAGGTGTCCATGCCTGTGAGGGACAGCACATATCTCACCACACTCCCAGACTCCAGTCTCCATTGATTACCACCTTTCAGTCACGTAGGGCAACACCCCTACCAGCCCTTCCGCAGGTAGAGGAAGTGACTACAAGCCTCAGCCTCAAGAGATTTCCATATTAATGAGATACCTGAAGGCCAGAGGGTGTAGCCAATTAAGTATTCCTTCCCAGACCCTTCCTCCTCCCTATTTAAGTCAGGCTTACCTTGACAAACGTGGAGGTACTGCCAGATTCATCTACCTTCCCGCCATGACAATAAACCCTATAAAACGATGGACTTCTTTGTGTCTTTGGGGCCTGCCATGGAGAACCATGGAGGGGGCTTCCTAGTATCAAGCCGCTGCCTAATTTCCTGTGGAAGGCTTCTTTGTGTTCCAGCCACAAAGGCTGCTGATTCAAACAAGCTAGCTGAGCCACTGAGTCAACCAAGCGAGTACAGTAACCAAGAGTCTCCTTCCCACTGCACCCTGTCAGGGCTTTGTCGGGGGCTTTCTCTCAAGTTCCTCTCGAGTTTCTGTTCTAACGTTGCCCCCAGTGGCATCCGGGAACCCAATAATGGAGACCAACAGCCTCTGGGTCCACTCAGGAACCCTGCCCCCATGGAACTTCAGACTGAAATCTCCCCACACCCAAGTGGAGGAGCCCGAGCAGTTTCTCACAGCCCAGAGTCCACCCAAAAAAGGTGCTGCGAGGAGTGAACTCAGTCAAAATCCCACCATTCTGCTCCCCGGAGCCGCATCTCCCTGAGCTGCCTAGGCCGGAAAACATGCGGGAACCACAACTCCACCCAACAGGACTCCACTTGCACCCTGCCACATGCAAGCTATTAACCCCACATCATCATAATAAATTTCATGTCTTTTTAATCATACCTTTATTTTATCTTTTGGACATGAGTACTTTTTGCCATATTGTTTTTCGGTTAGCCATGTTGTTCAGGTAAGCCCAAATGACTTCTTTGATGGTCTCTAGAGTATATCTACATAAACAATTGATTATGGCAGGAATGTAAAACATTTAGAGAAAAATTAAAACCAAGCCCTAGCTACCATCACTGGTTCCTTACCTCTCAAATACTACTTATTTAAAAAAAACAAAATCAATTCATCATCTGAAGAGAAAAGCATCGAAATTTACACACAAAAGTCAAGAGGGACTCTTTACCAGACCATATATACAAAATTATTGGAGGCTACTAATATGATTTTTATTGTGAATCTAAAAAGTGTCAGTTATCAAAAATAATATGTGAAAGCAGCAAAGATCGGTGAAATATAGAGGAAGATGATCCGATGTGAGAAAACAGGAATTTAAGCAAATTAGTCTTCAGTACTAAGTGGAAAAAGTGTTTTCCAGACCAGTGAATGAAGAAATTTTCTGGGTAGTATTGGTGTAGTTGTCATGTTAGAAGTCTTTTAGTGACCAATGTACTTAAGTGTACACTCAAGAAAGAAACCTGAGGCCTGGTGGAATGAATTAAGTACTTGCCTTCCACTTTAATTATGAGGACGTTGCGAAGATTCTTGCATCCAGATTGTTGCAGGAAGTGAGCAGGTTGGATATACAAGATCAAATAGTGGTCAATACTCAGATGTTTCTGTAAAATTGACAACATAAATGCAGATTAATCACCAGGACCAGATGGTGTCTACCCGGGGGCTTTAAGAAACTCTAGAGTGAAACAGAGACAGTTGGCCATGTGCAGTGAGTCATTTCAAAGCAAAAGTGTGTAAGAAGGAAAGACAAGCCATTTGCAGATTTAACTCCTTCGGCAAGAGGCTTGGGCCGAATACTGTCTCAACAATGAAGAATTATTACCACACAATTCAAAACTGTGAGTTCCACTTACTCAAAAGCATCTGCAAAGCTCACTTATGGTTGAAATAATGTGACATGGATTAGTTTGTAAATTATGTAAATTCCATGAAATAAAATGTATGTATGTATATGTGTCTTTGTATCTCTCTTTCACTCACGTGTGCTGTAAGAACATAAAAAGAGACATGAGGACTAAGAGAGCAACTACGTTTATTATGTGTATTGATGAGGATTAGCTCCACGATTGCTACTATCAGAATGATGTAATACTGCTGTACATTTCATTTGTGTTGCTGGGAAGATGTGAACTGTGTAGGGGAAGGAGATTCTCATTGCTTCAGATGAGAACACAATGTTTCTTCAGAAGGCATCTCTGACTAGAGGATGAACTTGTAATTCTAACACTAAAATTCTTGCTTCATTATCTGCTCATGCATTACAGACATTTCTACAGCACTGAGACAGAACAGAAGAACACCATTCTGCCTGCTGTAGCCTTTGCCAAACTTGCTAATTGGTGTCAAAGAGTGAAATTGTGGCTATGGCAACTATAAAAATATAAAATGCTTGAAAATTAAACTGAGCCTTTTTATTGCCTTGTTATATTCGTGTACTCCTCTTTCTCCTCTTAATATTTTGTGTGTTGAGTAGAGGAATTATACTGTGACATCTAGTACAGTAATATGACTTGGGTGTCTCACCATAGATTTGAGGTGTCTGTTTTCTAGAAAGGGCCTCCCTCACCCATGCCCCGAATCATTTCTTGTTTCTTTTATATTGAAGTTATCAAGTTTATAACTCTTTACTCTGCTCAATTTTAGCCTGATTACTTTTTTTTTCTGATTTTTCTGAACAATGCAAAAGGAAACAATGTACAGTGAATTTCTGCCTTCTCTCATGAAAAACCTACCAACATACCTGCATTTGTACCTATGTGAACTGTTTCCTCCATCACAATGGGTAATGCCATTTTTTTCTTGTCACTAATGTTTTCTTTTCCACTTTCCTACAGATATCATTCTGTTGTTGTTTTGTGTTCTTGCTTTCTACGATGATGGTACCACCTATTTATTGAGCATCTTCCTTTCTGCTAAATCAATGACTACATACTGATGTATACCTCCATGCCACAAACAAATAAACTGAAATATCATGGCAACAAACCCACCAACTACTGTATTACTTTTCAGCAAAATTTTATGAAAGCATTGTTGCTGGGAACTACTGTCTTTCTTGTGTGCAATTCAATTAGTGTTTATGCTCCTTGGTAAAATAGAGATTATTCTTATCAAGACATCTGGATGTCTCCACATTTCTAAATTCATTCATTAGACATTTCTTATTCTATCATAAAATGCTTTATCTTTTTTAGAACATTGACCAATTTTCATCTTTGTGAAAGTTTTTAATTTTGAGCTTTCTATTTCTGGGTCTTCTTTTATTTCACTGGTGGCTTCACATTATCTTTGCCAAGTACTTTTATTCTCACCTCAAACTAAGAATAATTTAAATCTCAAATAGAGGACTGTATTCCCATGTTCACTGAAGCTTTGGTTGCAATATCCAAGACATAGAAAAAAATCTATGTCCATCAAGAGAACAATAGAAATATAGTCTGTCCAGACCAGAAATAATACTATCTATAGTTCAAAGACAATGAATAATTACAATGCTGTAATTATGATGATGTGATAGTAAGTATTCTCTTAAAGAATAGAACTGACAGAATGAACCAATATTAAAAAGAGTTTATTAGATCAGGTCATATGATTGACATATGATAAGTAGTTAAAAAAAGTTTGACTTATGTAAAAGAGATCCAAATAATCTGGTATTTACTCAATTCCTGAGGCCCAAACCCTCAGTAGCTTTAGTGTGAACCTAAAGGCATAGGGGATTCTTGAGTCCATGATGGAATACTGAAAGAGCTAGCTGTAATGTCAGCAATGTATGACAACAACACCACAGAGTGGATGAAATTGGCAATGCGAGTGAAAGCCAAATAAGAAAAAGAAAAAAAAATTGTTAGGGAAAGTCCGTTACCAGTTGCCCTGACCTGAACCCCTGAGATCTCTTAGATACTGAGCTGTCAACCAGGCAGCATACACCAGCTAGTGATACCCCCAACATCAGAGGACTGCTTGGCCTGGCCTCAGTGAGAGCGGTTGCACCAACACCCCGAGAGACTTAAGACCACATGGAGTGAGGAAGTCTGGTGGAGTGGGAGTGGGCTGGTGGGGTCATCCTCTTAGAGATGGGGGTGAGAAGGTATGGGATGGGGAGTGGTCAGGTGGCAGACCTGGAGGGGGATGAAGTCTGGAATGTAAAAAAGGATTAAAGAATAAAAATAAATATATTTAAAAATAAGAAAAAAAGAAAAGAAAAAGAGAAAAAGAAAAGAAAAAGTTCATCTCACATTAATTCTTTTCAGCACAATAAAAATCATAAATAAGAAAGATTGTAAAATAGCACTATGTATAAGACACTTAAAGGTTAATTTACTTATAAACTGTAGCAAAAGTAAAAAGCAGGTGACATCATTTGCTGTGGATGAGTTCCATTCTCTTCCCTCTCTTTCTTATCCTATCGAGTGTACAGGGAAAACTCAGCATGCTGTGCATTAAGCACACAGTATCAGGAACTGATGGGCCTCGATCTTCACTGTTTCTATTTGTGAAAATAGCATTCGATTTATGTTGCCATTTGGCTGGTAGGACAAATTTGTTCAAGACAGATGAAATCATCATGAAACATGACCTCCAAATTGATTTTTCTCTTAACCTGACACTATTATGTTAGAGTATTGTAGATATTATTTTTTTTAATGATATCACTGAATCTGGAGGGAGCCTCATGTCCTAATGGTGGATGAATTGAAGTAGACTGGGCTTCTAACAGCTAAATGGCAGACAGCATAGAAGACTTTTCAGCATAGATTAGATTTGTTTCTAACACAATGGCTTTATTTTATATCAGCACCACAAAAAGAAGAAAATTTTAAATAAAAATGTTAAAAGACAAGAGCAAGATCTTCTTTTCAAAGTTTCCAAGGAAGTAACTGTGATGTAGCAAGTATCATGTGAGAGCAAACCTGGACACTCTTAAATTATGTGTAATTACCAACAATTTACCTCTGTCCATCTTGGACTGCAATAATGAGAAATAATTTATTAGTTATGTTTCAGTAAATTTAATTCATAATCAAACTGAGATTTTTCTAATTGATCTCTTCATAGTGATTGATCTACTTTGTACTAAGGGAGCTAAAGAAAGAGAGATGGGATCTTTCAGATTTCTAACAGTAGGCATTTAAGTTATGGAGGTAGTTCTCTTGAAGATATATATATATTGTATAACTAATGATTCTTGGTCTTGTGATAGTCTCTAAAATTCAAGATCATATTGTCTAGTAATTTTATATAAGTGATAAAACTAGAATGGATTCTAAACAATGCACAAATTAAGAGGAAATTTGTAAAGAAGGAAAGGTAGAACATAAGATCATGGAGTGCCTGCAATGGTCCTTCTTAGAGGAGTTAATGGCTGAATTTAGTCTTAAACTTGAAGAGTAAAGTATCCATGAGAGTAGTTGGAGATATCAATAGGTAGAGGAAAGGCAATTGCAAAGTCTTGAGGCATGGAATACAATCATGAAGTCCTATGCTATTGAATGTTGTTGGAAAAAGAGAATAAAGTCGGAGAGTGATGTCAGGGAAACTGAGAGTTAACTGAGAGTTAATGAGATCATTGGGGGGCTGAGGAAATTACCGTTATGAACTTGGGACTTGATTCAGAATGTCATATTTGCATTTAAATTTTAATAACTGAATAGTAGTATTAAAAATAAATATGATAGATGAAAAATAAAATGAGACAAATGTTCCTTAATATGAACTAGCCATATTCTATGTGAGAAATGATAAGATTTAAACACAATAAGTGTGTGGGGTGGGATCAGCACATTGAGAGATGCTCTTGGTGTTTGGTGAAAAAAAGTATAATTGAGATAGATATTATTTTAAGAAGAATACTCGAATACAAATTCAAGGAAATGCTGACTCAGCAGCATAAAAATGGTCAACTTCTATGTTTAGTAGACATTTGCATATTGTGTTATTTGTTTGAGCAGCAGAATTGTGTAGAACAACCAACTCACTAATATGTGCAATCCATGAATCCAAATAAATTAGAAGCTTGATAAAGAGGTTAGGGGCAAACAACAGCGTAAAGTACTGTGGATAAGCATAAACAAAGCCAGCCAAGGAAATACAAAGAAACAAAGCTAGAAAATATAGACTTATGTAGGATGATTTTAGTGTACAGTAGATATAAAAATGAAGATATAGTATAGTAAAATAAGAGAGGAGAAATTCTTCTCTGAAAATACATGCACTTTTATGGTGAGTGTTGGCACAAAGTGATGTCTTAGACTGGGCACTATGAAGGCTGTATAAGGGCAATATTGGACAAGAGCTTCCTCTATGGCTTCCAAGGGAATGGTGGATCAAGGTAAGACAACTGGATTAAGATGGTCAAAATTGAGTACTTTCCATGGGCCAAGTATTCTGTAGTCGTCAGTAAAATAATCTAATGGAAAGTGAGGCAGATAGATCTTAACCCAGAATGTCAAATCTGTGTATAGCAGCTGACTGCAGAAGTAAATTACAAACTGTACGGTTTGCTTTGAGAAGCAGAATTACTAAAACTCGTGGGTTTTGTAAAGTAGGAGAGCAAGATAAGGTAATGTGGATCTGTGCTTGCATTGTCTAGAATCAATGCCATCAAAGGATACACATCCAGGGCAAGGTGTGAAGTATCAAGCTGACAGAAACTTGAAACAAGATTAATACGAGGATTCTAGATTTGAAGGAGAAGGCTTCAAATGTTTAAGTATATTCACACACAAAAGAAACAGACTACCAAAAAAAATCAATGTTGTAGATTTACTATATGTCAGACATTAAACCAAAGTTCATTAGCAGTGATGAAGATGATGCAAACTCAAAAATGCATAGGTCACACTGCTGACCTCTGACATTTCCTCTTTTCCTTGAATAATAAAGCCAAATTATCTATTCTCGCCTCTCATCAAAATTACTTAGTAGTGTAGTTTATTTAGCTTAGAAGTAGACATGTTAATCAGAAACAAGATGAAGTTGTTAACAAAGGGGAAAGCAGAAACATTTGCAGAAGCTTCAAAAAGAAAAATTGATTGCCTTCGGAAAAGTTTGTTTATTCAGGTATTTAAATGCTGTTCATCATTGCAGCATCTGGGGTGTTTTACATCTGAGAAAATCATTGTCACTGAAAAAAAGCAATTTCCACAACAGAAAGCAAAAGTAATTGAACTAAAGTATTGCCTGCAGGATTAAATGACCCCCTAAAACAAAACAAACTTTCCATGTGTTCAAAATAGAAATATGAGGGAAGTTAACAGAATAAAAACTAAGGCAGACATAAAACAAGATGGATTTATTAATGATCTTAAATAGTCATCAATAAAACATCTTGACAGTGTGTGTCCAAGTTTGTATTATTTTTAACTAATTGAGTGAATTAAGGAATGATCACATCTAAATTTCTCTGAACTTTGTTATTATTTTATTACCTTTTTTTTCCCAAAATGAAAAGTATTCAAAAACTCCAGGGTCCAAAAAGACATTTTATGTTTATTATCACAAAACAAAACAAGTATGACATTATCCTAGATACTCAAATCCTTGCTGAACGATGGACTTGTGTAATAATTACATATAAATTATATTGTGTTTTAAATAAGTAAGTGAGCATCTAATAAGTTTCTGAATAAATTTTGGCCTCACAAATATCTGTAAACTATCCTTAGAAAATCTTATTATACTTACCAGAAGTGTACTACTGGGCTACCACAGTGGGGGCTGTCTTTCATTTCTGGTTGCTTAAATCCATAGTCAGCTTGTACTTTCACTCCAGATGGTGCATCATCGTTGGGATATACCATATGATGACTGATAAGCTAAAATTAGCTGCATGAAGCAGCTACATGGGTAACAACACTCACTTTAAAGTTGAAGGAAGAACAAAATGAGTCAAAGTGAAGAAAATATTGCTGCAAAATTTAAGAAGGAAGAATATGACTTTTCTTTAGAAAGTAGTAACACAGTTACCTTCCATAAAACCAAACCAAAACCAAAACCAAACAAAGAAACAAAAATATCACCAATAATGAAAAAGAATGTGAAGATGGCTTCTAGGATCTTTAATATTAAAAACAAGCGACCATATAGAAAGTACAGTCTTTTCCCCCAAAGTTCCTACTTATGACTTACATGTAAAAAATATCCTAAACCATAAGAGTTATGCTATGCTCACATTATCTCAGCCTAGAAATGTTGCTTTTATTTGACATATTTGTATTATTATAGGCTTTTGAAACAAAACTTTTTATAGGGTGTAATACCAAGGCATATTTCTGCATATGGTAAAAACATTTCTCATTCATATTTCACAAACTACTTGGAACTATATAATGGTTAGTATTTTTTTCTAAATTTATATTCAAAAGATTAAATTATTTATACTTTATTCTCAAAAAAACCCAATTGCATAATTTATATGTTGTTAAAGAATTTCAATTGGTTCTCATTCATTACCAGATAGATGGGATAGTCTATACATAGCTAAGTTAGGAACATTGCTAACAAACATAAAAGATGCCAACTTATCATTAAAACAGTAAGACAAATTATAGTAAATAAATTTTCTGTACAGCAAAGCTAAAACATCTATTTTTTCTTAGTTCTCCAAACTATGGATTCTAACCACAATTAAGGCACAATTTTCTCTAATTAATTTCTCTTATTCATTATTTTTAATAGCTGAGTAATACTCCATTGTGTCAATATACCACATTTTTTGTATCCATTTCTCTGTTGAAGGACATCTGGGTTCTTTCAAGCTTCTGGCTATTATAAATAAGGCTGCTATGAACATAGTGGAGCATATGTCCTTGTTATATGTTGGAGCATCTTCTGGGTATATGCCCAGGAGTAATATAGCTAGATCCTCAGGTAATGCTATGTCCAATTTTCTGAGGAACCGCCAGACTGATTTCCAGAGTGGTTGTACCAGCTCACAAAAACACCAACAATGGAGGAGTGTTCCTCTTTCTCCACATCTTTGCCAGTATCTACTATCACCTGAGTTTTTTATCTTAGCCATTCTGACTGGTGTGAGGTGGTATCTCAGGGTTGTTTTCATTTGCATTTCCCTGATGACTAATGATGCTGAGCATTTTTTAAGGTGCTTCTCAGCCATTCGAGTTTCCTCAGTCGAGAATTCTTTATGTAGCTCTGTATCCCATTTTTTAATAGAATTATTTGGTTGTCCGGAGTATAATTTCGTGAGTTCTTTGTATATATTGGATATTAGCTCTATATCAAATGTAGGATTGGTAAAGATCTTTTTCCAATCTGTTGGCTGCTGTTTTGTCTTATTGACAATGTCCTTTGCCTTACAGAAGCTTTGCAATTTTATGAGGTTCCATTTACTCCCATATCTGATCCTGTTTCTCTTTTCCCCACTCATATCCCTCCCTCCTTACAGCTCCAGTGATTGTTTACTTTCCCCTTCTATGTAGGGTTGAAACATCCTCAGTTGGGCATTTCTGCTTGTTACACTTCTTATTGTCTGTATCCTAGGTATTTTGTCCTTTTTTGCTTAATTCCACTTATCAGTGAGTATGTACCATGCATGTCTTTTTGGGTCTGAGTTACCTCACTCAGGATGATATTTTCTAGTTATGATAGTTTCTAGACATATCCATATGTCTGCAAAGTTCATGATGTCCTCGTTTTTAATTGCTGAATAGTATTCCATGGTGTAAATGAACCACATTTTCTGTATTCATTCTTCAGTTGAGGGACATCTGGGTTGTTTCCAGCTTCTGCCTATTACAAATAAAGCTTCTGTGAACATGGTGGAGCACATGTCCTTGTGGCATGGTGGGGCATCTTTTGGGTATATGCCCAAAAGTAGTATAGCTGGGACTTCAGGTAGAACTATTTCTAATTTTCTAGGGAAACAACAGGTTGATTTCCAGAATGATTGTACCACTTTGCAATCCCACCAGCTGTGGAGAAATGTTCCTCTTTTACCACATCCTCACCAGCATGTGCTGTCACTTGAATTTTTGATTTTAGCCATTCTGATTGGTGTGAGGTGGAATCTCAGGGTCATTTTGATTTGCATTTCTCTGATGAATAAGGGTTTTCAAACAGCCTCAACAGATACAAGAAGACTGAAAAAATCCCATGCATTCTGTCAGATCATCACCGACTATGGCTAGACTTCAATAACAACAAAAACAACAGAAAGCCCACATACTCATAGAAACTGAACAACTCATTGCTCAATGATAACTTTGTCAGGGAAGAAATATAGAAAAAAGTAAAAGACTTCATAAAATGTAAGGAAAATAAAGACGCATCATACTCAAACTTATGGGAAACAATGAAAGCAATGTTAAGTAGAAAATTCATAGTACTAAGTTCTTTCATTAAAGGCATTGGAGAGACCCCATACAAGCAACTTCACAGGACACATGAAAACTCTAGAACAGAAAGAAGGAAACATCCAAGAGGAGTAGATGGCAGGAAATAGTCAAAATCAGGACTAAAATCAACCAGTTAGAAATGAAGAGAACAATATAAAGAATCAACAAAACCAAGAGCTGGTTCCTTGAGAAAGTCTTTACTAGTCTTAAACACTACTTCCTGGAAAATATTTCTATGGAGATGTATTTTTTTCTGAACAATTTTCTCATATTTTGTTTAAAATATCAAAGAAATTAACATTCAGGGAATTCCATGAATTATGATTTTATTTAGGATTTGCAGTACATTTCAGTGGGAATCCAGTTACTACAACATTCAGGAAGGACCAAGATAGAAAATTTTAATGGAAATTTACTAAATAGTAATATATATATATAATTTAGATGGTTCGGTTCAGTGGTCTTAGAAACTTTAGGTGGAACTTTGAGGTGTAGTAGCAATAATTTCAGAATTGAAATATTTCTACCCTAGAGGAAAGTTCCTAAAGGCTTAGAAAGTTTTACTTAAAACATTCTATTCTAGTGGGAGACCCTGAAAGACTCAGGAAGTAAACACTTTTGGAAATCTTTGGAAGTTTTCAAAATTCTCAAGCTCTTCTCTCCATAGGAATATATAAAACGTAAGGTAGGCTGAAGAGAGAGGACACTTTCAGACTCATCTGCCAAGAGAACCATTTGTAAGATGTGTAATAACCCCAATACCACATCTTTCATGAGGTGTCATCCAAGCCATGGTGGTCTTTCCAGTGGTAAGCTGTCTTTGAGTCACCTATCTTTTAAGTCAACTGAACAAGCTTATTATTTTGCCAAGATTGAATTCTGTGGAATATGTATACACTTTGTTCTTTTGTAAGAACCTAAAGAAGTGTTTCAATCTTACCACATCAGACTCAGTCAGTTCCTTGATGTAGAAGAAATTGCATAGTAAATATTCTCTGGAGCTTCTTTTCTGAATTCGTTCAGTTTAAAGAACCATCATAATAAGCCATGTTCAAAAAATCCACTCAAAACATGGGGTGCATTTAGACTCAGGGAGTATCTATTCTGAGCTGTTGTGAAGTGATTTCCTTGTTCAGTTAGGCAAGAGTTTGTCCCTCTCCTTATAATTATTTAGCTCTGAGTCTGCCTTGTTTATGTCAGAAATAGATTATCTTTATATTATCAACTGTCACAGAGTTGTGTTATGCTTTGCTATAAAGTTCAGATACTATGGTACATAACTGTAATTCTCATCTCTTCCCATAAATAAAGTATTGATGAGATTTTGTGGCCTGCTTTTGCTTGTATTTAAAGCCATGCTTCACTGACTTATTTCAGAAATTTATCTGACCACAGTATTTGTTCAAAATGCTGGCCTCTAATGTGTCTATTTAATAAACATTCCTGTAAAAGAAAAATTGCCAATCAAATACATCATTTCATATTCCATGACCTTTGTCATACTGTCTCTTTGTTTCCTAGACTTACTATTCATATAACCTCAATTGATACATATTAGCTGCTTAAAAACTTCAAATTTTTTGATGTTTGTTTCATATTATATTTATTTAAATAATATAAAACTATCTGTCTAACAGAATAAAGATTCTAGATTCAGTGAAAAGTTTTCTTTATGAATGAGTCTGGTGTTAACTATGTCCTGTACTGTTGGTTGTCTGACCCTATTTGTCTTTGGGGGTTGGAGTTGAGGTGATGTGAAACTAAAGGCACAAACTTTGGGAGTAGAAGAACAACATCACGGTAAGTTCATCTGAACATTGCTGAAACTTTTAAAATATCTTTAATTCATGTCCCATTGTTTCCCAAAAGAAGCAATTCTTTTAAACAGCCATTTTCGATTAGTTGTTATTGTCTGTGTCAGTAATTTTTGGTCTCTCAGGAAGTCTTTAATTAGGTCTTCTTTTTAGGATATGTCTTTTTGGCTATGTGGCCCCAGTGTTTATATAAAGACAGCTATGCCCTTTTTTATATTATTATATTTTGTTTTGAGATTTTGACAGTCTAGTGGTAGTTGAAATACCATGGTCTCAACATTGTTGACCCCACCTTGGAGTATTTTTATTGTATTGGACTGTGTTTGTCTTAGGCTGTTTTGTCTTTTAGAATCTTATCTGTCAATGAGCATCAGTCCCCAAAGAGATATTGTTTTGAAGGCATGTTATGTAAGTAGGGGATGAGAAATAACCTATGTGGTAGTCTCCTGGATCTCTGTCTGTCATCTAGGCTTTGACCATTTTTTTAGAGGGGTATAATCAGGAGTTTTGAGAACCATTAGTGTCTGGAGGATCCTCTTATTTATGGAGCATTGTCTGGAGATACATTGTGTGAGACACTTAAATAAAATAATCATTAGTATGACAGACAATTCACCCCAAAATTGGTCTAGGTCATGTATTTTAACCTTGAAGCCATGTGTAACTAAAAGGGTTTTGAATGTCTTAATCTGGAAGTTTTTGATAGTGAAGGGGAGGGAACCCATAACAACACGAGTAAATGAAACAAACAATGGATAGGTATGACGGATATGACAGACAAGGCAATGGGATGAAAAAGACATTTTAGAGTCTATCTTTGGTATCCTTGTCTGGGAGACTAACCCCTATGTCAGGTATAAGAAGAATCTAAGTTGAACATGAAAGTAGCTCATAGAGATGAGCAGACAGAAACAAAGAAGATGTAAAAGATGTTTGCAGGCTCACCCTTGCTGAATTGAATATAGACTAACAGGCTGAGTTAGTGAAAGCACACTAGGCATACATTATACAATGGTCTTGTCTCTTAATCTTCAGTTAAGTTCAAGGCTTTGGTCCCCTTTTTCATAGCTATACTGTACTGTTAAATGAAGAACTCATGGGCGCCAAAGCTTCTGTATCGATCACAATCTTATTAAAACCAAAATGCCATGAAGTGTCTTGTCTGTTTTATATCATGTAAATTAATTCTGATTGATCTTTAATTGTAAAAATTTCAATCTTACACACTCACTTAATGTAAAATGAATAGATTTTAGCATTTTTTTAGTAATGGCTTCAGTAACAGGAATTTTTCAGTTACAAACAATATTCTTGAAGTAATGCACACTGATTATAATAAAGTCATAACTATTTATACATTTATTATTATTTTTATTTTGGAATATATCTAGTATGCAAACTTTGGAAAGTTTTGGAAAGTTATATAATAATATCTATATAATTTAGTCATTTCTTGTTAAATTGTAATGAATACATTTGAATTATGATAATACATTGTGAACCAGTGATTTGGAAAACTGCTTATTGCCCAAGGGTTTCTTATTTATAATACTGTAAACAGTCTTGATATCCCTGTTGAAGTTTCCCCAAGAACCTAATGGCCATCTTATATAAATCACACATAATTATTTTTATTTTTTACCATACTATAATTATTATTTTTTCCATAGAGAATTTTATATTTGTCAAATTTCAATATTTGTGAGGTCTATAACAATTTGATATATGGTCTATAAAGGATTTATATGGAAGTGATAGAGTGATATCTTTACTCACATATTATTTAAATACTGAAATGTTAATAGGTTCTGAGCTGGGGAGATGGCTCAATAGTAACATGATTGACACAAGCTTAGTATCTAAGTTCATACTCCAGATTCCATGTAAATTGAGTAATTCAGTATTCTTAAAGATGGTGCTTATAATAGTTGGAAAATTTTCAGAAGCATGTGACTGGGCTAACCTGTCATATAAAGCTATGAACAAAAACTTCTGTCTAACATGGTGTATGGGAGGATTTCACCTAAAGGTGTCCTCTGATCTCTTCACACACATCATGGCATAAATCCACATTCAAACACAAACACACATACAACACATAACTCTCTCTCTCTCTCTCTCTCTCTCTCTCTCTCTCTCTCTCTCTCTCTGTGTGTGTGTGTGTGTGCGTGTGTGTGTATCTCACACACATATATGAATACACAAATGAAAATATTTTAATATTATTAGTATTTTTCAGGATACTTAAATTAGCTATCTAAACATATCCAACCAGTTTTGTATTCTAGAAGTCTTTAATTTTTATTTCTTCTTGTTCTCATAAATAATTCCATCAAGTTCTCTTCCTATAACATTTGTGTACGAGCTAAGCTAGTAGATTCTCAGTAGCTTCCCATCTATCACTATGTTCACAACTGCTTGCATCATGGAAGCAGATAATTCAAAGGATTTGTAGACTTCACAAGTTATGTTCAAAGGGGGGCTTTTAGTAATGAAGATGGAAGCAGAAAAATAAACACAGCAGAAAAATAATCCTCACTTTAAAGGACACAAAGAGATAGATTCTTCAAGATCTTCTGTATTCTGGTCTTGGCCAAATATGACTGGTCAACTGAGTAACCATTTAATTCTACACACTCTCAGCAACTAATATAGATAGGCAGATATACAGTACCTCAAGCACAGGGGGAATCTTTACACAGTATATTTTATATCTTATGTTAATAAAGAGGCTGTAATGATAAACATTATCTACAAGTGACAAGCTAGAAGCTAACCCATCATTCTATGTAGTGTACAATTTCAGATATCTATTATTACTGCTAACATACAGTGGAGTCACAAAATATGGGCTGCATGATGGATTTTTCTTTTAATTTCAGTGAAATTTAAGATCTACAGACTGTTTTACTTTTCAAAACATTTACTACCTTTGAAAACATGGATTATAGAAGTGCTAGATTTTATGTATATATAACATATATATATACATACATATATATATACATATATATGTGTCTATATATATATAACACATATATACACATATATATGTATATATATGTATGTATATGTATATGATGTATATGTATATTGTATGTATGTATGAATTTGCTTTACCATTTAATGTGCGTATTTCCATGTATATGCAAATGCCTGTATTTGCATCACATGTGTCCTTGAAATTTGTGAAGGCCAGAGGTTATCTGAGTCACTGGAACTGAAGTCACAGATAGTTATGAGCCACCATATGAATGCTGAGAACCAGATCTGAGTCCTCTGAAAGAGCAGCCTGTGCTTTTAACGAATAACCATCTACCCAGCCATAAATCTTTGAAAAACCAGATGCCCAATCCTTTTAGAACCTTATTTTGTCTTTTTATATCATCAGTTAATAAGAAGAGATTTGTTAAAGGATATTTTTTCAATCATGCTACATTTGTCTCTCTTCATGTGCAATTTTTTTCTTACATATTTGAGTATAGCATCACGTACGTACATTTAAGTTTTCAAATTTTATAGTACCCTGTTAAATTAATCAATTATCCCACTATAAATTACTATAATCTTCCAATGCCCAATTTTTGTATTACAATTGACATAATTTATGTAATTTTTGTTATCTTCTAATTTTCTAAAATTTTATTTAAATTTTTTTTTTTTGGTAAATTTGAGATATTATAATTACAACATTTCTCTCTTTCCTTTATTATCTCAAAACTTTCCCATATATACCTCTCTTTTTTAAAACATGATTTTTTTTGAAAATTAGTTAATGTATGCATATACATAATGTATATCTATATATATTTCTTAATACATAAACATGGACTGCTTAGTGTTTATTTTGTTCTTTGTATATAATTTAGGGCTAGTCATTTGGTATTTAGCTAACTATTCATTGTGATAGTCCTTGAGGAAAACTCTTTTAGCTGTATGCTTTCCCAAGTAGCCTGTACTTCTCTGTGTAGAGTTGAGGCTTCGTGGAGTTTTCTTAGTCCACTTTGGCATGTCTACTGGTTTAACATTTAAATTTCTAAAAAACATCATCTATCTTTAGTTTTAAAATGTTAATGTTGTAATATTTATCTTTTATCTAGTGATTGGATTGTTTTATATTGTAGAACTACTTGTTTCTTTCAATATAGTTCTGTTTCTTGCTGCTATGTTTTTTCCTATGTTTGTACTCTTTTCCCCATAGCTTGCTTTTGAGTGGTAGTATTTTACTTCTTGTTTGAGAAGTTGTCTTGTCTTTGCTAACTTTATTTTTATTTTTAACTGTACCCTAATAGAAATAATTCAGGAAAGCTGCTTTAACATTAAACCTGACTACTGTACTCTGCACATTAAGTAATGACACATCTTCCAGAGTACGTGTGTATCCCTGAAAGGAAAAACTCTCATTTCCATGGTTGTATAAGTCAACTTTATTCATGTTGAGTTTTCAATAAATATTTTATGAGATCTCATCTGTGTAAACTTAAATGTAAAATGGTTACAGTATGTCCTGACTTTTTTTTTTATTATTACAGAGCCCACTTTTAAGGACAGTTCACATTATAGTATCTCCTGAATGCCTCAGTATGTGCATGGCTCATCACTGTGCCCATGTCCACATTTCACACAAGAATGAGCTTTCCTTTTTTCTCAATCACATCTTTTATAGTTCTTGAAATAACATAATAATTTCCAGTAAAATAGAAGTTCTCTTCTTAAATATTCCACTTTCAGCTTGCTCTCTGTAACAGGCAGTGATGTCAGAGCAGCAGCAGACATCCTTTATGACAAAATGATACCTTTATTTTTGAGGTAGTAGTTATGTTTTACTTATTGCCCTGATTTATTTTTTCTCCTGCAACCTACTGAATTATGATCCATATAGCGATGTGATTGCTAGTGTTTAACATTGAAACACATTCAACGTGAGCCATTTGAGGGGAAATGAACATGAAAAGCTACAGCAAAAACCTATGTTTTCAATAATCAGAATGTAAATGGGGTATATCAGAAAGCATGTTTTCATCACTTACAAATAAACTACATAATAGCTACAACAGAATGGTTCATATCTGGAATGGCTAAAAATAGAAATGGTTTTCAAATCAACACTTTAAAATGCCAATTTTACCAAAGGCATAAACAGAAATGTTTCTATATCTCAAAGATTAATTTGTTTGCATTGTTTCACTTTGTTTATCCAAATGGTATAGTTTTCACATGGAAAGATCATTTTTATGAAACAAATCAGAGCTGAATTGTCACTTTAAAAGTAAAGGCTTACACAGTTTTATTAATAAATGAAGAATTTATTACTGGTATATCTATTTATTATTTTGGTTCATCTGGATAGCTATCTTGTTTGATTTGGCCTTTGGGGATGCCATAGGTTTCAGTTACTAGAACAATGTAAAATTTGGCAAGTACTCTTCAATAGGAATTTTTACAGCTAAACATATTTCTTGATATTTTTAGTTTTAAATTTTTAATATTTATCAAATTTTACCTTTAATTGATGTCATTGACATGAGTTTTCTGTTTAGCATTTAATTTTTATATTGATTTCTCATGTACAGATGCCCTCTCAATTGTACTACTGAACAATTATAACAATCACATGAACATTTTAAATATAAACTTGTTCAAAAGATGGTCAATTGATTTTAATATTCTTATTTGGGGAATATAGACAATGTATTGCCTGTATAATTGGAAATCAAATTGATCACATGTAATTCATTTTACTTGAAGTTAATGGCTTATTTTTCAATCAATCTTGGCCAATATTGTACATTATTTTTAAAAGTATGTACAGCTTAAATACATCTGGTAAAGTCGATACAATGTAAATTATGCATCTTAATACATCTAAAGTACATGTGTGCATGGTATGTTGTAGAGAGCAGGTATAATCCTCTATCAATCTCTATGTTATTATTATTGTCATTCTTATTTTTGAGACAGAATTTTTCACTGAATGTGGGGCTCAATGTTTTGGTTAAATTACAAGGTCAGAAAGACCCTGAATATGCTTTTTCCCTCAGCTCTGTGTACTGAGGCTCCTGTTGCAGTCCACCACCTTCAGCTTTATATGGGTGCTGATAATCTGTATTCATGGCCTTATTCTTGTGCAATAGGCTCTTTATCTCCTGATCTATGCCCACATTCATTTTTTGTTGAGAAAATGAAAATTAAATATATAACAATTTAAAGAACCACCAAAATGTGAAAAAATAAAGAGTTGTTGTAAACAACTCATGCTATTTGATTTTTCAGCAGGGGAGTGATGAAGACATTGTGACTTTAGGTCAACGGAAATGAATTCTTTATTCATTATTATTATTATTATTATTATTATTATTATTATTATTATTACATTTCCATCTCAGCTTCCTCTCCCTCTTCTCTGAGTCCTTTCCTCTCACTTCCTCTATTGCTTTCTCTTCACAAAAGGGGAGGTATCCCATGAAATATCAACCAGCCTTTGCATAGCAAGTTGTAGTAAGTGTAGGCACATACTCTCCTATTAAAGCTAGATGACACAGCCCATCCCCTCGCTCCCATTCCCTGTTAAGAGAAAGCAATCCAGAGGCAGGACATGGAGTCAGAGAGAGCTCCTGCTCCCACTTTAGTCATTTCATGTAAAAAAAAAAAACCCTTTACAAAGGTTACATGTGTGTTATGGGGCGATGGGGCGAGTTTCTTTCCATGCATGCTCTCTAGTTGCCAGTTCAGTCTCTGTGAGCTTCTATTCGCACAAGTTAGCTGATTTTATAGGTTTGTTGTGGTGTCCTTGACCAATATGGCTCCTTTGATCCTTTTTCACAATCTTCTGCAGGATTCTTTAAGCTCTGCCTAATATTTGGCTGTGGGTCTCTGCATCTGTTTCCATCAGTTGCTATGTGTAGCCTCTCTGATGACAGTTATGTTAGGTTCCTGTTTGCAAGTATAGCAGAATATCATTAATAGTACAAGAAGTGGCATCTTTTTCATGGCATAGGTCTCAAGCTGGGCCAGGCACTGGTTGGCTATTTCCTCAATTTCTACTCAGTCATTACCCCTGAACCAATTGTAGATAGAACAATTTGTGAGCCAAAGGTTCTGTGGTTGAATTGTTTTCTGAATCCCTCCATTGGAAGTCTTGCTTAGTTGATTACAGAAAATGGCTCCATGTCCCCCATTGCTTTAAAGGATGATCTTTTCTTGAAACTACCAGTTTTATAATAATGAAAGACAATTCACTTTAGATAAAAGATAATGTTAACCTTTGCCTGTTAACCTGAGACAAAACCACTTAGTTTGAAAAGTATAACTCACCAATAATCGAGAAATAAAGCTCCCATCTTCCATCTTGGACACGAATTACATTCGGGTTGTTAACACTATCTACACGTTGTTTATTTCAATTGAATGTTGATGAATTGAACATACAATAATATTCATATTTTTATTAACAGATTAGTAGATTTAAAGTTCACTGCATAGTTACAAGTTCTATACTTTGCATTGTGTCCAATTGGGTACTCTTGGGACTGTATTGTAGAATAGAAACTAATGTATACAACACATTTCTGAAGACATGACTTTGGGATAACTGGTATGAAAAAGAAAAACCTACAGTAAAGTAGATTCATTCAGCTCATGGTTGGAAAGCAGAGAGGTAAGGAGATGGTCTCATGTATGAGAGGACCTAAAGATCTTTCACTGGACCATTACTTTTATATATTCTACAATCTCCAGAAGCTCCATATTGTTACCTATGGAGACCTAGATTTTGAGACACAGAGTAAATTCCAGAATACAGAACCCATGCCTTGATTTAACCCTAGGTGATTACTTTTATCTGAGGAAGATTGGGCAGTCTTGTAATTCCTGTGGCATCAGTAACGACAGGGAGATTTCTACACTTACTCTCAGTAGGTGTATCAAGTTAGTTTTTAATAATGAAAACATTGGGTTTGTACTTTCATAGGTTTCAAGATGTGGAGGAAGATTATTGTAGCTGACTGCTTGTGAGTATTGAATTTCCATTCTTTCTCCCATACCAGCTTAATAAAGAACATTCCCTCTGCTGGCCTTAAACACATGCAATTCTCTATGAGCATAAGCAACAATAGAAACAGTGTTCATTATGAGATAAGTGAGGTAATTTCTCTCTGTTTCTATTTTAGTCCATAGTGGGTACTTTGCTTGATAAATGCCATATGCAAATTTAGATAAAAATTGTTAACATGGCCTGTAATTCTTTTCTGAATTATCAAGATACTTGTCTTAATCTCCCTATGTCTCTAGAACATGTATGGATGCAAGCCAAAGAAAGCATGGACATTCCCCTTGATAACTGAAACCAGTATGTATGAATTGATTTGGGGGAAGAATAGCCTCAACAATTAAGTTTGTGTTGTATTAATAAGGTTTAAAATAATGACTTTATTGTCTTTATTTGTTTCAACTTTGAATTACACAATTATTTTCATTTTCTCACTTGCCTCTCCAAATAGCATGGGAGTGTTATTGTAGTAAATCCTCTGTTAGATGTCTGTTTACTGTGAGAACTGATTTTTTCAGGCTCTAAATTATATCATTGTTTACCACAAGAAAGTAATGTTAAATGGAAGACAAATACATATTCAAAAATATCTTAATGATTTTTTTTTTTTTAGTTTAGGTCCCTGGGCTATCTATAATCCAGGCAGTGTTGGACATGGTTTCCTTCTGGTGACATGGGCACACAATTAAACTAGTCATTGCTGGGCCACTCTCACAAGTTCTGTGCCACCATTGCCTCAGCACATTTTGCAGGAAAAATAGATTATAGGCTGAAAGTTTTGTGACTGGGTTGGTGTCCCAGACCCACCAGTGGTACAGATAGTACATAATCTGTTGCCTGGTAACAAATTATGGACAGTTCGAGCTTGATATTTTCCATTACTAGGAGTCCTCACTAAGGTCATCCCTGTACATTCCAGGGAGTTTCCACTGCCCAAGGTTTCCACGTCAGCCCCCAAATGTCCCTGCATTCTGGTCACCTCTCCCATTACTCTCTCCTTGCACCTCTGTACTCCCACCTTATCCCCCTGTTCCCATTCCCACTTGCTCCCAGCCTACCTGCAAAATCTATTACAATTCCCCTTTCCAGGGAGATCCATGAATCCTCCACAAACCTTTTTTATTACTCAGCCTTTCTGGATCTATGGATTGTGGCATAATTATCATTTACTTAAGAGCTAATATGCACTTATTAGTGAGTACATACCATATTTGTCTCTCTGGGTTTGGATTAGCTCACTCAGGATGATTGTTTTTCTAGTTTCATCCATTTCCCTGCAAATTTCCTAATGTCATTTAAAAAAAAAATAAACCAATAACAATATGAGGGTTTGTGCTGAATCTTATTGTATCTTGCTATGCTGTGTTCGCGTGATGTCTCTGGGAGGCCTGCTCTTTTCTAAAGGCAAACAGTGGAGAAGTTGATCTAGTTTAGATGGGAACTGGTTGGAGAAGTGGTGCAAGGGGAAACAGCAGTCAGGATGCATTGTATGAGAGAGGGAGAAAATTTAAATTTTCTTAATGTTTACAAAAAGGAAGACCCAAGTGGGGATGCTTGAATCATGTTTAGAAGGAGGAACAAAATAGTATAATAAGAGGCAGAGGGGGGAGTGAGTGAGAGAGTACTGAACCGGAAATGGGGGTGGGGGGATAAAGGATCAGGTTGCAGAGAGACAGGAGAATGAATGGAAATCTGCAGCTTCTGGGGGTGGGTAATGGGAGGGATCTTTAGGAAGTTCCAGAGACCTGAGATGGAGGAGGCTCCCAGGAGCAGGCGACCTTAGCCAAGATACCAAACAGTGGAGACATGGAACCTGAAGTGGGTACCTCTTGTAGCCAGGCAGTGGAGGTATAAGGACACTAGTGGAGGTATAAGGACACCAACCCACCCACAACGTATTTGACCTCAAATTTGTCCTGTCTAAAAGAAACACAGGGACAAAGAGAAAGCAGAGACTAAGGGAGGTCAACCAATAGCTGGCCCAACCTGAAACCCATTCCATGGGCAAACACCAATCTCTGACATTAGTAATGATAACTCTGTTATCTGTTATCTGTTATCTTGCAGACAGGAGCCTAGCACAACTCTTTTCTGAGAGGCTCTACCTAGCAGCTGACTGAAACAGACACCGATATCAAACATTGGATGGAGGTCAGGAACTCTTATGGAACAGTTTGAGAAAAGATTCAAGGCCCTGAAGGGGATGAGAACCCCACAAGGGGAGCAACAGTCAACTTACCTGAACCTCTGGGAACTCTCAGGGACTAAGCCACCAAACAAAGAACACACATTAGCTTGAATGAGGCCCTGACACATATGTAGCAGACGTGCAGCTTAGTACTTATGTGAGTCCCCCAACAACTGGAGCAGAGGCTCTCTATAAAGCTGGAGCATGACTGTGGTTTCAGTTCTCCAACAAGGCTTCCTTGTCTGGCCTCAGTGAGAGAGGATATACCTATACTGGCAGAGACGTGATGTGCCAGAGTTAGGGATACTAGTGGACCTTGCCTTCTTAGGGCAGAAGTGGAGGAGGGATACAGGATGGGGGAAAGGTCTCTATGAAGGAGGAGGGCACTGTTTGATATAAATATTAATTAAAATATTTTAACTAGGGCCTTCTTGTGTGACTCTTGGCTGGGTATTATTAATTAGAGTCTTCTGTGCTCACAAATGAGTAAATGACTAGATGCTATGTGCCTCCCCTTCTGAAATCTGTTGCAATTGTTGAGGGATCTATTCTAAACAGATTATTCATACTTATAACACACAGGAGCCATTGGGTAGGAGGAGCCAGAAAGAATTCAAGTGATAGAAGATAATGGGAAGTTCTGTGAATTCTGTCTTCTCAGCATGTCACAATCATGAACTCAGCAGCAGCTTTCCCTACTGAAAGTGGGCTGACAAAAGGCATGCCTACCACAGGATGGATGAAGAAGGTGCTCATAGGACCATGCCACTTAGTGTTTGATGACTACTATGCCTTCCTAAATGGGAACCTTTAAAGAATTGTCACATAAATATTTAAAAAGGGTTTCACGAATGCTTTTATTTCTGTGTCAGAGCAAGCCACCCATTCACTGAAACATGAAGAAGCCTGCGCAAACTTGCCAGTCAGTAACTGTCAAGAATTTAAACACTGTAAAATGAATAACACTCCCCAAAATATGAGGAACTACTCAGTATGGCCATGATTGCCCATCTCACCGTTGAAGGCTCATCTATGTGCAGGTAAGAAGTTAAGGCAGCTAGTTTGCAGAAAGAGTTGCATATACATAGAAAATTTCAGAGATTTTCTGAGGATCCATCTGATATTCAGTTGATTACAGTTCAATTAATGGATGTGAGAAAAATAACCAATTGATCAATGAATTAAATGACAGTGTTCTAGAGTTCACAAAGGAGAAAGGGAAAAGACAAGAAGAGACTGCGTCACTGGGGATATCAAGAAATATAGACACATGGACACAAACACACACACACATACACACACACACACACACACACACACACACATGGACACATTACACACACAGACATATACACAGAGACACAAGGGCACACACACAGAGACACATACCACAGACACACACATACACAAACATGCATGAACACACAGACACACACAC
>JANHMN010000013.1:64813251-64879723 GCA_030674055.1 Rhabdomys pumilio
ACACACACAGGCATACATTCACACACCACACACACAGACACAGACACAAGCAAACACACAGAGACACACACCATACACACATACACATATGCATGCACATACATCACACACATACAAACAGACACAAGCACACACACAGACACACACTACACACATACACAGACACACATGTACAGGTAAGCATACACACACACACACACACACACACACACAATTGGCTATAAACAAAATGCCAGGAACTTTCAGCGTTTCAGTTGATAAATGATAGGAATTATTTTATAAGATATGCTAGATAAATATAAATTGCTATGAAAAAGAAAACTATCAGTGAATGCATTACACCATAAACTGAAATCTATTTTAAAATATCTCAAAATAAAATATTTGATATTTAGTATAAAACTTAAAATAATAAAAATTCAGACCAACAAAAACTGAAATCTTTATGAACTGTGTTTGGATATATTTTCTTAGTTATACATTCATGGCTGACTCATAAAATTACATAATAAAACAAAATAAAGTAAAATAAAGCAGACCACCAAAATTGAGAATATTGATGGTAAATATTTCTCGGTTTCATACACTAATTATGTATTAGCTGTACATACTAATGAATTCCACCTTGAAGTTTTCATAGTGTGTGTAATGTGCTTTGATTTCATGTGCCCTCTTCACAAGCTCTTGTCCTCTCTGTGCATTCTGTTGTCCTCACACATACTTTTTTCCCTTGATTTCTCTTAAAATTCATATCTCCTGGAATGACCTCTTCTTTCATCCATTGTCTTGAAAGTGGCATTCTTTTATTTCTCTTTATGGCTGAGAAGATTGTACCATTATACCATCAGATTATACCATTTTCTCTGAATTCATTCTTTTATTCATTCACTGATAAGCAAGAGAAAATCAACAAACCAAAATTTCGTTGAAATTTCATCTGACCCTAATTATACTGATGATCAATAATGACTTAAAAACATCTTGCACTTGGAAGGATTTATGCAGCAAATATCTCTATACACTGCTCATAGGAATAGTGTATAGTTTAGTTCAGCCACAATGAAAATCAGTATGACATGTCTACAAAGATTAAAAGTAAAACTTTACATGATCATGGACTTGACCCACTCCTCCACTCCTGAGCACATATGTAGCAGAAGCGCAGCTTGGTCTTCACATGAGTCCCCATGAACTGGAGTGGGGGGTTGCCCCTAAACATGTTCCCTGCCTATCGATCCCATTCCCCTAACTCGGCTGTCTTGACATGCCTCAGTGGGAGAGGATATTTTTAGTCCTTCAGTAACTTGATGTTCCACCTTGGGGTGATAACCAGGGGGGCCCTTCCCCTTCTCAGGGGAGAAGGGGAGGAGAGTATAGGGAGAAGAGCTACATGTTTTATTTTATCACAAAAAGAAACTGAAATTACGCTATTTAATATATATTACAAGGCTCACAGTGACAAGTATCACATGTTTTTCCTCTGATTTGGAATAAGGGGCATAAGGGCCTTCAAGTAAGTGGAGTCATGGAAAGTGAAAGGGTTGAATTAGAATAAAGGGGGAAAAGAGAAAGTGTATATAATCAAACTATACTATATATTTACATAATTGCATAAAAAGCCTAGCACTTTGTACAAATGATATACACTAAAAATAATAACAATAATTTTGAGGATGTTGATGGTACAAAGAATGTCTTTGGCTTGCCTTTGCAAATTACAAATTGATAAATGTGAGATAAATTGTTCTAGAGACAATATATGAAGAATACTTTAAAATAATAAACTGTTCAATAAAATTTAGTATGGCTCAAAGACACTATATCTCACCAATACAGTTATAGATGACACATATAAAAGGATGCTTACTCAACATTGTAAAATAGTAATGATCTTTCTTATGTAAATATTTGAGAATTTCCTATCTATATAAGATATTTTGGCAAAATCCACTACTATTCTTTACATCCTACCCTCTCTAATTCCTCTCCCTTCATCATTTTTTTCCTTCCCACTTTCATGACTTTGACCTAATGAGTCTACTTATTGCCTGTATTCACATCAGTGTATGGCCCCCTGCTGGAGTGTGGGTAGCTTCTGTCCCTCTCCCAGCAGCCTTCAACTATTAATAACTTCTGACATATGGGCAAGGATTCATGGCTGTGTCTGCCAAGTATCCTTCAGTTTTGACAATATTGATCTTGTTCAGGGTTTATGCACATAGTCACAGTCTCTGCAGTTTCATGAGTGCAGCATCCCTGCCATATGAACAATTAACATTTTCATGCAGATGTCCATCTTGTTCTTACAATCTTTCTATCCCTGTTTTCTTTGTAGTCTCTGTAGTAATCAGCATCTACTCTAAAAGTAAGCTACTTTTCTGAATATAGAGATATACTAATTTATAGGTTAATAATAAAAATTTAGGGCATATTTTATTAATATATGTTTAGCAGAAAAATTAGTATTAGATTCTTCTCTAAGCCTGATTATCCAGGCATTCATAGGTTTTAGAACCAGATAACTATGCCAGGCATTTCAAGGTCTGTCTTATGGACTGGAGTTTAAACCCAATCAGAAAGTTTGTTTGGTTAGTGCTGTGACATTCATGCCCCAATTGCACAAGTGAGCATACCTTGTCAGGCCAGTTATTGTTGTAGCTCATAGAGTCACAGCTGGGTAGGGTTGATGATCAATTTCTCCTCTAGTAGCATAGCACTGCATTATGAAAGCTATTTTGTAGCAATTAAAATGTTGCATTAAAACAAGCATATATGTATACATGTATGTGTGTTTGTATGTATGTGTGTATGTGTGTGTGTATATGATGTATATGTAATGTATATGTGTGTGTGTGTATGTGTGTATGTATCAGTTTTAGAACATAACAGCAGTGTCATTAATCAGTAATGTTTCTGAAGGACTATTAATTCTACTGACCAAGAACTCTCAAAGAACCCCCATCTGGCACTGAAGTAATGACTGGGTAATCAATGGTGTCCTTAAAAGGCATTAAACAGGTGTTACAGGATAACTCAATTTGTATTCCTTTTATAAAAGTATACATACACATTAGGAAACTTCTATAGTAGTAGATTTCCTTATAGCTTTTCAAAGGTCCTTAGTGTTAGGAATCGCTTCCTATACTCCCTTCTCTACCCTGCCTTCACACTCCATTATTTCCCCATTCTTTATCAAAGTAGCTAATTTCTTTCTCTCATTTTTTTTAAATTCACCACTCTATGATTCTTTACTTGTTTCCTGTCTTCTATGGGTACTTCGATTTAACCACTCATACTTGTGGTTAATAATTCTGTAAGTTGGCTATTTATCTCAATGATTGTCTTAAATCAGACCATTTAACTATTGGTGAAGATTCATTGCAAAACAAGAAACCATGAACAAAAGCTTAGCCATTATTTCAAAATCTTGCGAACAAGTTAATATATGATGACACATTCTACTTCTATGCATTCAAATAAGAAATTTGAAAACAGTATCCACTAAAGACATATGCAAGAATGTTCACAAAAGATTAAGTCATCCTGGTCCCAAAGTAAAAACAACATAGGCATTCTGCAACAGTTCTGGAAAAACAACTTCAATGTAGCCTTTTTGGAAGAATGCTTCTTTGTAATTAATGAAAGGAACATGTAATATAAACAGACATGCTGATGGATCTCAAAATTCTGATGGTAACAGAGGCATTTATTTAAAATTCTAATAAATGCAAAATAACATAAAGCAGATTTTACCTGTGAGCTAGGAACAAAGGTACTAGAACAGTGAGAATGATGGACTTTAAAATAGGCAAAGGGATATTTCTGGAGTGACAGACTTGTTTGTGCATTGCAGATTATAGTGATCATTTCTTCTATAGGTGTCTAAACACTACAAGTGCTACCAAATTTACATATAAGTATGTGGAGATTATTTTATACCTTTTTTAATCTCAGCAAAAATAAAACAAAGCAAAAACTGTCTTTGATGGGTATGGTAGATTACTTATATAATAAAGCATTTGAGAGACAGATACATGCTGATCTCTGTGGCTTCAAGTCCAGCTTGTGCTACATAGTGTGAAACTTTTTAAGTTAAATGTAATTTGTAAATCAGTACCTCACCCAGACATCATCAGAGAAATTTCCTCTTGCAGTAAATGGGAATTAACACACAGACACACAATTGGACAATGTACAGAGAGTGAGAGACTTTGGAGCACCTAGTCTTAAATGAGATGTATTCATTTAATTCCTCTCTTCAATACTCAGGGAGCGATGTGAAAGAAGAGATGTAAAGATTGTCACAGTGAGAAGGGATGGATAGTACCAATGAAATCATGTCTTCCAGATACAACAGGACTGAGGCACTTAAGAGTGCACAGAGGCTTTAGCAGCATACGTAGACCTACACAAGTTTAAGTTAGACAGAGTCCCAGGCTAATAGGGAGAAATGGACATAATTTCTTTCCAAATCAATTATATGCATTTGTTTGTGTGAGTACGGTCACAGGAATTCAGGAACCCGTGGAGGCCAGAAAAGGGTTGTGGAATATACTGGAGCTGGAGTTAAAGGCAATTGTGACCCACCTGACATTTGTGGTGCAAACTGAACTATGGTTCTCTGAAAGAGCAGTACAAACTCTTTGAACTACTGAGCCTCCTCTCCATCCCCTTAACTGATTTTTAATGATTGCATTCTCAGTACAGTACAATATTTACTAGCATGTGTTTCAGATATTATTCCAAATTACTTGTGGAAATTTTTGTGTTTTAGAACTATGATTAAGACTAAAGGCTGAAAACTATTTTACAAAAGAAGATTATAATATAATACTTGATTATCTGAGGTCTGTGTATACTCTGACTTACATTGTAGAGAAGTTACAGAAACCAAAAAGTAAAAACTGCTTTCACACTATAACATCTGCTCAATTTTCTACTTCAGTTCATTAATACAGAATTATTCTCATATGGTCTGCTTAATTTTTACTCATTTTTGTCAGGGTGAATTCATCTAATTAAAATCATTTTATTCAATGAACAAAATCAATAAAGCAACTCATTTAAAAATGCAATAACTAAGAATCCCAGTAAACCTGCAGTTATTAGTAGAAGGCACCAGGCTCTGAATTAATCTGGATTATGCCTCAACATACTTTTACTGGCCCAACTCTTATAAAAAGCCATCCTCATTATAAGAATGTATCTAAACAGAGAAACAATCATATGTATGTGTATGTAATATATTTTTGTTATAGATATTGTAAAAATAAATAAATGAAAAAAATACCAGTATGTATGTGTGTGTGTATGTGTATATATATATGTGTGTGTGTGTGTGTCTGTGTGTGTCACACACACACAGAGAGACACTTATGTATACACAGATTCATACACATGTATTCATATAATACATATGTATTCATACACATACTAGAATTTTTTCATTTTTTTCTTCCAATATCTATAAGAAAAATATATCAATATATCAAGTACAATGGCACTCATGAAGGAACTTTATAGACCGAGACTGCTCTACCATGATTGCAGTTCCCAGCATTATTGCCACCATGATCTCCATAGTGTTACTGTATTTTACAATCACTTTCCAAAAATAAGAATTAACTAATACAAGTAGAAATGTGGAAGAAAGAAAAAAGGAGTGAACTCCACTATCATAATATTTAAACGTGTTATTTTACTGGTTCATTTACCTGTTTATTAATGACTGATGTTGAAGATTCAACACAGGTTTCTATGCACACTAAGGAAGCACTCTAGAGTCAGTAAAATCTAAGTCTTGTATTCAAATTGGAAGTTAATCTTTTGTCTTGAAAACTTTGATGGAAATGTGAGCATTCTGACAACCTACATATTTTTGTACCTTTCTGATTTAACAACAAAAATAGAGAGAAATGAACTTAATTTTAAATTTAGCATTAGTAAACTGCCCCTACTGCATCACATTTCATGAAATATTTGAAATATACCCTACAAATGTATTTGTTGTTTATTTTAATGTCAGCTTCAGCTGTACTTTACAAAGAGTTTGAATGTAATCATGTCTTGGTTTATTTGTGGACATGGGATTGAGCTTTTAATCACTGGTCAGATTTTCACCAAATTGTATTGTGCTTAAATCTGGCTAAAATAAACTACAGGTTTAGTCACATATCTTGTATTGTATCTGCAAGTTTCACCACTCCCCTTTGCTTGTGATTCGTAAATGTATAGCTTCAGAAAAAAATTTAGAATAGCTTTTATAAACCATATAGTGGAACAGTTTTATATAGTTAGAAGCTACCTAGCATCAGCTAAGAGCAGAAACAAACATTTTTAGACTCTTTAATGCAAGTCAGTCAAGTTGAAGAAATAATGAGAAAAAAAAATAAGAGCACTGAATCCCAAGAAGAGGCTCATGATGAACAGCATCCACTTTCATAGTGAACAATTTTTGCACAGCTTGCTGTTCCACCACGAGTGTAGATATGTTAGAAAGGACCTGCTTGCATGGTTCTGATTGTCCTGTCAAGCAGAGCTCACGTTGATGAGGATTCTGTAGATTATGAATATGACACAAGTATATAAGAGACAAACCAAAATAGGTTTTATAACCCATTCATTCTGCATATAAATTTTCTATCAGTTCAAGAATGAATCTATCTACTCACAGAGACAGAGCCTACAAGATAATGCTTATTAAAGTTCCCATTAATTCTCTTCTCTTTTTTTTTCCTTCTCCTCCCCTTCTCATCTCCCTCCTCTGGCTCCTTCTCCTTTTCCTTCTCCTCCTCCTCTTCCTCTTCCTCCTCCTCCTCCTCCTCCTCCTCTACCTCCTTCTCCTTCCTTCCCTCCCTCCTTCCCTCCTTCCTTCCCTCCCTCTCTCCCTCCTCCCTCCCTCCCTCCCTCCCCCCTCCTCAATTCTCTCAATGTCTATGCTAGAATCAACTACAACTCCCTGACAAAGTTTCCAAAGTACTGGAATAACTAATGTGTTCCATCCCTCATAGTTAAATTCACCTCAGAAAACCTTACGGTGAACATTACAATTCAACTCATGCTTTGCTGAGTCAGGGCAGTGGTCTCTGCAAACACCAGGGACAGCCGAATAAAATCTATGGGAGCAAAAGAAGGCAGATCATTTCATTCAACAGAGTTCAGTATCTGGTGTTGGTTCAAACTTTGTGAATATGTTATTTTAGAGAGATTTAAGTACAGTACAATTTGGTGAAAACTTGCCCAGTAATAACACACAATCTCATGTGCACAAATAAATCTTAAGCCATGACTATAACAAAACTCATTGTAAAGTGCATGTAACATCTTCCATAAAATGTGTTCTATAAATTGACTACATCTTCCGTAAAGATGGGTTCAATAGATTGAGATGCTGGTGATAAGAGTCTTGAAGAGGTTCCAGTGTGGTAGTGCAGAGTCATGAGGCTATTAACCATGTCTGCTCTCAGCCTTCTGGACAGAAAACAAGTTATACACCTCTCTTTTTGTATGGGCAACCCAGTGTGTTTAACATTCATGATTCCCCTAGTGCTTAGCACAAAGACTTCTGTGTCTTCCACAGAACACTGCAACTTTAGCACTATTGATACCAATTTGTTTTTAACTGGACTTACGGAGATAGTTTACTAAGATATAAGATTTTTTTTCTCAAATATATGAAATGCAAAATGAAGTGCATTTGCATGATATCATATCTTATAACTCATTAGAGTTTTCCTAATCAGCTCATCTGAATAAGAGATGATGATGATGATGATGATGATGATGATGATGATGATGATGATGATGATGAAATGACTCAGAATGAGTTTGCTGTTAACATAGATGTGTGTGTTAGCAATGGTTTTGTTGCCATGAACAGACTCTAGGATGAAGGCAACTCTTATAAAAACAGCATTTAATTGGTGCTGGCTTATTGGTTCAGAGGTTTAGTCCTTTATCAAAAAGGTGGGAGCACAACAGCATTCAGGCAGCCATTGTGGAGGAGGAATTGAGAGGTCTACATCCTTCATCTGAAAAATACTAGGAGCTGACTGACTGACTTCTGAGATGTGGATCTTAAAGCACACACCCTCAGTGAATACTTCCTCCAGCAAGCCCACACCATTTCCAACAAGTTCACATTTCCAAATAATGCTATTCTCATGGGCAAGCATATTCAAACCACCGAAATATAGATAATGTTTCTATATTTAAGTGTGTACTTAAATAGGTATATGAGTATTTGCTTCAGTACTATGTCTTTAAACATTTGCATATACATGTGAGTGTGCATATATACACATATGTTGTGAAATATGACTTCACAAAAACATACTTTTAGAGTCAATAACAAGGGTAAATATTTTTCACGACTCAAAATCTTTCTGTGTGCATTCTACCAATGTATACACATATGTAAAAATAAATAACTACATGTTTGGTCTTCTTAGGAATTTAATTTTTAATTTCTTTCTGTTTTATCTGTAAAAATAACTTGTGGTTATAGACATAATTAATAACACATGAGAAATATTAAGTTAGTGTTAGAACTCATATATGACTTTAAATGAATACTGAATTCTCTTTGGGCTGAATAGCAGAATTTCATGTGCTTTCTAATGACTATTATTTTCTGCTAGAAGTATTTGGGCCATTTGGGGATGTTCACTCTATGATAAATTAGTGTGATTAGAACTGGCTAGCTACTTGCCATTTGTTACTGGACAGGGCTGCAAGGCTGCTTTGTCTTGCCTCAGGTCACAGAGGGCCTGTACAGGCTTTAATGAGACTCAACCTTAATTCTTTATATTTGACATGCTAATTTTTTGTAAGTCACAACTGCCTTTTACACATGGGCTGCATATCTGTGAGTGAAGTAAAATTACCATTTGTTCCATGTGAGGCCTTTATGATCTATTTCCTTGTATTATACCATTCTAGAAATTGAGGTAGCTTCCTATCATGATTCAGTGAACAACTTTTGCCTAACTTGGCAAAAATTCGGAGGTATTTTCTAAGACCTTTTTTTTTTTTTTTTTGAGACATTTTTATTCCATCTTGTCTGGCTGGCCGTAGGTATGTGAGTTTTGATGAAGCTCTTGCCTTATTTTCGGGTGTTAATTCTAGACTACAGTAGAAAGTTGTTGGAGTAGAATCCTAAATGAATTTTTTTTGAAGGAATCACCATATTTACTGCCTAGATCAATGTCTAATTAGAATGACAGCTCACATAAATGGTTCTCCTTTATCATTGAACAGCTGTTCCTTTAAACCCAATCATTGAACTGCTGACTTCACTGTCCCCACACCTCCTACGTGTGTTTGTGTGTGTGTGTGTGTGTGTGTGTGTGTGTGTCCACTCACATGCACATGTATGTGCACATGAATATAGAGAAGGGGCTAGATTGAATAATTGTGGAATAATAATTATGCTTTAAAAAGTTGAGTGTTTCCATAGTACTGAGTTCTTGGTTAAACATTTGATCACAAAATGTACCAAGTCATGTTCTTAGAAATGGGGAATTGTTTCCATGTGGACCTGGTCAAGCTCTACACTGCATACTTTGCTTTATAATGGATTCTTGATTATAAAACAGGGCATCAATATTGATTTAAATAAATATCTCTATAAAATCTGTATATAGATTTTCACAGAAATGTATTTTAAGTATTTCATAATTTGTATTAATTTTGCATGAACTTTTATTATCTCTCATGTTTTTCCTATATTATCTTCTTTTTATCAAAGTTACCAGTGTGATCATAGCTGATATAGTGATTCATAAATAAAACAGGATTCATAAGTGAATCCTGAGCTGGACTGGGAAAGCCTCAGGATTTCTTACACTGTCCTTGAGTATATTCTATTCCAGAGCTGGCTTGTGAGCAAATCAGCGTGGAACTTCACATCACAAAATAGGGAACAAACAATACAAATGCATCCCATAATGCAGCTGTGGAGATAAACAAATCATGTGAGATAAACATTTCCACCCCAGCTAATTGGTCTTTACTTTTATAGTCACATCTTCTACTGTGAAGAAGTAGTTATTGCTCACTGACACCTTTACATTTTCATCATTATCATCATCATCATCATCATCATCATCATCATCATCATCATCATCATCATCTCTTATTCAGATGAGCTGATTAGAAAAACTCTAATGAGTTATAAGATATGATATCATGCAAATGCACTATTTCCTAGCTGATGAGTTTATTCTTATCTTTTACTTAAGAATATCAACTCATAAATACTAGAGATGAATCAAATCTATGCATATATAATGATCTAGTGATCATTCATGTGTATGCCTGTCTTCAATTCTCTTTTTCTATATTCTCATTTTGAATAAAATTTTCAAACATCTTTTTATGATTATAACCAACCCCCCCCCATAAAGATATGAAAGTATGTATTTCCTGATGACTGAAATATCTTGGTTTAATTTGAAATTTTCTTATAATACAACTTAAAATAAATCTTGGAGAAATAATTTATGAAATATATTTTAGACCAAAGTAATCATCAAACTTTATAGGAGCTTTCATTTGGCATCTTACAGTATTAATATGACACCAGGATAAACAGACTGCAGCCTATTTCAAACTATGATATATTAAAAATCATAAAAAACTCTTTGAATGTGAAAATCTGCTTATTAAAATCATCAATATTGCATTTACTGCACACAGATAAAATTTACATCAAAACACTTCATAATAAGACGGTGGAGAGTCTGAGGGGAAGTTATAAGGAGGAAAGTTATCTTAAATAATAATCATTTCAAAGTAATAAATGTCTGAAAAATGATGGCTTAGAGCTTCTACTTTTGCTATTCAGTAAGCAGTTATCCTGTCAAAACTGCCAATGCTGACTGATAAGTATTCAAAAGGCCCCAGCGAAATATTGACAGGCCTCAGATCTCATATGTACTGTGGAGATAAGAAGATTAAATTTATATTTACTTTAGCTTATACCAAGCCTTGTGTTCCACAAAACAGACACGCTTTGTTAACAGTTTTACAGGATGATGAGTGTTATCTGTATGAATAAAAAAGGAACATGCATGCCACTCGTTTCTAAATCACAATAGCATGTGACATTTTAGCAGTCACCTTGGAAGCAGAAAAACAAGCATGGCAATCCATCTCTCTGTCTCATTCTCTTTCTTCTCTCTCTGTTTCTCTGTCCCATAGCAAATTAATCCCATTATTTGAGATATATTCATACATGTCTGTACTATATTTCTTTTTTTAATTGGATATTTTATTTATTTACATTTCGAATGTTATTCCTTTTCCCTGTTTTCCCTTTGCGAATCATCTTTCCCAACCCCTCTTACCATGCTTCTATGAGGGTGCTCTTCCAACCACCTACCCACTCCCACCTCACTGCCCTGGCATTCCTCTACACTGGGGCATCAGGCCTTCACAGGGCCTCCCCTCCCTTTGATATAAGATAAGGCCACTTCAGCTCCTTCAGGCCTTCTCCTAATTCCTCCATTGAGGTCCTTGTGCTCAGTCACATGGTTGGCGTCAAGCATCCAAATTTGTATTGGTCAGAATGTGGCAAAGCCTCTTAGGACACAGCTGTATCAGGCTCCTGACAGAAAGCACATATTAACATCCGCAATAATGTCTGAGTTTGGTGTCTGCATGTGGGATGGATCCCCAGGTGGGGCATGAAAGGCATCTCTGGATGGCCTTTCCTTCAGTCCCTGCTCCATTCTTTGTCCCTGTAATTTCCTTTAGATATGAGCAATTCTGGGTTAAAATTTTGGAGATAGGTGAGTGGGTGGCCCCATTCCTCAACTGGGGACAATGTCTATCCTCTGGATATGGTCTCAACAGGTTCTCCCTCCCATTTGGGAATATGTCAGCTAATGTCATCCCCATAGGGTCCTGGGAGCCTCTTGCTTTCCTGGCATCTGGGACTTTCTGGTTGCTACCCCAGTACCCACCCCCCATTGCTACACACATCTGTTCAATTTCCTGACCCTCTGTACATCTCTTTCCTTTACTTCCATACAAGACTCTTCACATCTTTCCCCTTCTCCCTCTTCTGTTCTCTTCCAAATCCCCCACCTACTTCTTTTGATTATTTTGTCTCTCCTAAGTAGGATTGAAACATCCACTCTTTGGCCTTCCTTCCTCTTGAGCATCACGTGGTCCATAAGTTGCATCATGGGTATTCCATGCTCTTTGCCTAATATATACTTAACAGTGAGTACATACTATGTGTAGTATTTTGTGACTAAGTTATCACCCCCAGGATGATATTTTCCAGATCCATTCATTTGCCTGCAAATTTTATGAAATCATTGTTTTTAATAGCTGAATAGTATTCCTCTGCATAATGTATAACATGTTCTGTCTATATTACATGTTGTCCTTATTACATGTTGGAGCATCTTTTGGGTATATGCCCGGGAATGGTATAGCTGGGTCCTCAGGTAATTCTATGTCCAATTTTCTGAGGAACTGCCAGAATGGTTTTCAGAGTGGTTGTAGCAGCTTGTAATCTGATCAGAAATGGAGGAGTGTTCTTTGTTCTCTACATTCTCTCCAGCAACTGCTGTCACCTGTATTTTTGATCATAGCCATTCTGACTAGTGTGAGGCAGAATCTCAGGGTTGCTTTGATTTGTGTTTCCCTGATAGCTAAGGATGTTGAACCTTTCTTTAGGTGCTTCTCGGCCATTTGAGTTACCTCAGTTGAGAATTCTTTTTTTTAGCTCTGTTCCCTATTTTTAAATAGGGTTATTTGGTTCTCTGGAATCTAACTCCCTGAGTCCTTTGTATATATGGATATTAGACCTCTATCATATGTAGGATTGGTAAATCTTTTCCCAATTCATTAGTTGCCATTTTGTCCTATTGACATTGTCTTTGTCTTATAGAAGCTTTGTAATTTTATGATCTTAGAGCACAAGCCATTGGAGTTCTGTTCAGGAAAATTTCCCCTGTGCCCATGTGTTCAAGGCTGTTTCCCAATTTCTCTTCTTTTAGATTCAGTGTATCTAGTTTTATGTGGAGGTCCTTGATCCACTTGGACTTGAGCTTTCTACAGGGAGATAAGAGTGGATCAATTTGCATTCTTCTACATCTTGGCTGCCAGTTGAACCAGCCCCATTTGTTGAAAATGCAGTCTTTTGTCCCCTGAATGGTTTTAGTTTCTTTGTCAAAGATCAAGTGACCATAGGTATGTGGGTTCATTTGTGGGTCTTCAATTTTATCCCATTGATCTACCTGCCTGTCACTATACCAATACCATACAGTTTTTTATCACTATTAATCTGTAGAAAAGCTTGAGTTCAAGGAAGGTTATTCCCCCAGATGTTTTTGTTTGTTTGTTTGTTTTTGCTGAGAGTAGTTTTTGCTACCCTGGTTTTTTTGTTATTCCAAATGAATTTTGAGAATTGCTTTTTCTAACTCTATGAAGAATTGAGTTAGAATTTTGATCGGTAGTGAATTGAATCTGTAGACTTCTTTCAGCAAGATAGCCATTTTTACTATACCAATCCTGCAAATCCATGAGCATGGGAGATCTTTCCATCTTTTGAAGTCTATGTCTTTTTTTTTTTTTCAGAGACTTGAAATTCTTGTCTTACAGATCTTTCACTTATCTGAGTAGAGTCACAGCAAGATATTTTATATTGTTTGTGAGTATTGTGAAGGGTGCCATTTCCCTAATTTCTTTTTCAGCTTGTTGATTGTTTATCTTTTGAGTAGAGGAAGGCTACTGATTTGTTTGAGTTAATTTTATATCCAATCACTTTGCTAAAGTTGTTTATCAGGTTTAGGAGTTCTCTGGTGGAAGGTTTGGGGTCACTTAAATATACTATCACATTTGCAAATTGTGAAATTTTGACTTCTTCCTTTCCTATTTGTATCCCTTTGATCTCCTTTTGTTGTCCAATTGTTCTGGCTAGGACTTCGAGTACTATATTGAATAGAGAGGGAGAGAGAGAACAGCCTTGTCTATTTCCTGATTTTAGTGGGATTACCTCAAGATTCTCTCCAGTTAGTTTGATGTTGGCTACTAGTTTGCTGTATATTGCTTTTACTATGTTTAGGTATTGGCCTTGGATTTCTTATCTTCCCAAGACTTTTAACATGAATGGTGATGAATTTTGTCAAGTGCTTTCTCAGCATCTAATGAGATGCTCATATGTGTGTTTTTTTTTTTCTTTTTTTTTTTTGAGTTTGTTTATATAATGGATTATGTTGATGGATTTCCATATACAAGAATTTAAAAGTAAGCATAGGCTCAGAGGTGTTGAAACCCTTCCTTGGATACTGTAGTATTAGTCTTTATTTGATGATACCTTGTCAAAGAATGGTGCCTTCCTCTGGGTCTTATGAATTTTAACATTACATTGAATATTTCTTAAACAAGTACAAAATGCTCACATTTCTTTACATTAGCTCTATTCTATCTAGAAAGTCCTGATAATGCATACACTTTTTTTTTTTTCAAAAAATCACCAATCATCATTTTTCCAGAAGCCAGACTCAAATACGGTACTCCACTGAAATCACTTGGACCTTATTATCATGTAATTAAAGTTCATCTTACTTTAGAAATCCAACTCAACAAAGTGAAGCCAATAGGAATGATGTATAAGAAGACAACAAAACTTTGATTGCTATATAGCAGACAGGTAAATTACCTCTAACTTAGATGCCTGGCAGCAGAAAGCTAAATTCTATATGTTGAAGGGAGAGTATTTCTGGAAGTACAGAGCATGTATTCTATGACTCCCACAGTCTCTGGTAACTTTAAAAGTGTAAGTAAGTAAGTAAGTAAGTAAGTAAGTAAGTAAGTAAGTGTAAGCCTTTAACTAGAAGCAAATTTTAGGCAGAGCACTGAATTGTCTTCTAAGCTCTTCCACCAGGAATCTTTAACTTTCTGTAGCAAATGACTTGATTTTTAATATCCAGAGAGTTTTGGTTAATATAAGAATGATCCAGAAGATTAGAACAAATTGCCAGTATTAGTTTGAAGTCAACCAGAACAATTCAATGAGAAGCTCAGAGAAGCCAGATTGAATCAATCAGCTTGGAGAGGAGCTTTCACCAGGAGAGCTCAGTTTAACCAGCCAGCCAGAGTTCAGAAAGAGACAGAAATGGTGAGTTTATTCAGTAGTAAGCCTCCCAGATGACAATCATATCTGGTAAATACATGTATTGTCAAAATTATAGATAGTGTGAAAGGTATACTGAGAATTCACACTTTTAGAACTTCTTATAAAGTTATCAATTCTTTCACTTAAATATCATTTAATGTTTATGAGTCCATAAAATACAATCTTCTGTTGGTTTATATTTTTTAAACCAACCTTAATAAGGATTCTTAAATGCTTCAGCCTCCCTTATAGCCCAACAACAAAAAATAGGATCTAAGGTGGCTAATATAGTACAAGGGGGACATGGCCTGTTTAGAAGTAATTCCTTGGGGTAATTCTAATCTTCATCGTCTGCAGTCAAGATAACTAGACAAACACCAAACACAAATCAGTAGTAGTGGCTTGATCCAGAAGAAATAATAAGGCTCCACAGATTGGCATGAGTTTGCCAAGGTGGCAAGAAGCAGCTGGAAGACCACCAGGAGGTTTTGGTGTGTTTCTCTCTATTAAGTTACAAAAGAAGATCAGAGAAGAAAGCAAGGCAAACCAATGCCAGAGTACTATTAGTGAAGACCAGCATCAATAACACCCAACAAAGGTCAGCAAGGCACACCAATGGCAGAGCATCTACTACTGACTGTTGGTTTATACTCTTTCCAAAAATCAAATCTCCTCTCAAGTGTCTGCTCCAGCAAAACATTGAATGCCCTTTCACCAGGTACCTTCCAAAAAAAGACCATGTATCTCTTCTCAGAAAAATGTCCTGTCACATGTCTGTTTTAGTAAAACATCTCATGTGATATTTTCCAGAAAAAAACTTATCATATTGTACAACTGGTCTCCAATAAAACCTGAAATTTCTACCCTTCTTTTATAGAGTAGGCTTAAATCCTAATAGTTTTGTGTGAGATTGTATGCTGTTAACAGTAGACCGAACTCTGATAAACTATGTGGCAATGAGTGCCAGTCAGAAAGAATAAATTTGCCAGATGAACTGGATAGACTTTGTAGTAGTATTTCAAATCATGAGATATGGTTTGAGAAGCCCACAACTTTTCAGAGAAGTAGCCCAAAGAGCAGAGGAAGTCAGTCTTACAGTTACAAGGCATAACTCATCAGGCAGAGTGAACATGTATAACCACCTTAGCAGCAGCAAGCCTGTCAACCCAACAATGTCACTTCAGCCCAAACTCTAAACCTATTGTGAATGAATTCATCTAGCTCCCAGATTCCACTTTCTATTTGCCCTTTTTTTGCACAACAGATACTAGGGACTACAACCTGGAATATTTTTGCTTTTACCCCCTCTTATTGTTTTATTTTGGTAGCTAAGGAGCCCATGCCCATGGTAAACTTGCTCATTCATGCTGCTTTGTTATCTTCATCAGAGGATGCAGCATAACTAAAAGCACTTCAGTGTGCTATAACAGGCTTCAGACATCCTCTTTACAGTCCAAATTGTAGAGACAACAGTTTTTCTTAATAGCCTATTCTAATTCCTGTATTTGACATCAAAAGTTCCTCATATAGCAACATGAAAATCCAGGGCTGAGGCGAATAAAGACACAGTCTGTATTTCCTGTGAGCTTTCTTATATCACTGTAGTTAGGAGGGAGTTCTTTGAGGTCTTTTGCCTTTTTGCACATCATTCTGACAGTGGCAAACAGCTTATTTCTGTTCATATATCTTCAGAATTATAGAGATGTATTTACTTATGGCTCTGGGGTGTAGAAGTGTAGAAATAACTTCCAGCAAGGGAGGACTCATTCTGAGCCTTCTTCTCTTATTTTATAGGCAGCTGTCACTCTTAATCTGATCACATAGGCTTTCTCAGAGCATGTAGTGGAGAGAATGGAAAGAGAGCAAGGGAGAGTACTGAGATTCTCCAGTGTCTTATAGATGTATATACTCTGAGTTGACTCCTTGAGTCCCATTTATCCTTTATCATTTCTCTAAAATGTTCATGTCCAAATACACCACAGTAATGGTGAAATATGTGACACAGAAATATTAGGAAACATGAGCTTTCAACCTGTGATAACTGCAATGCAAACTCACTAATGTAGCATCTGCCTAAGAAGATAGGGACTTCATTTGGGGGAAAAGATGTACCACATCCGTTACATTTGTGCTGTCTGCTGTGCTAAGAATCAGTTCTTTCACTCTGACCCAGAGTCTTGAGTCTTTGCCTACATCTATTAAACTATTCAAAATAATTTATTCATTTACAAGCAGGATAACATCAAAATACAACAACAACAAAAACACAACAACGTTAATAAAACCTCACATAAGCTGAGCATTTCTTCATTTTTGATGAAAAACAATTGTAGGTTTTTTTTTTTTTTTTTTTTTTTTGTCCAAATGTGAAGCAAGTTTAACTGATGTTTGTAGGGATGGGACAAATATAGTATGAATATATTGTTTAGTATTTAACTTGTAAAATATAGTTTCTGTAAATTCTATCATTCATTTTGAAAAGTATTAAAAATATTGATAATCAGTGACTGACAAATGTTAAATGCCTAATAACTATTAAGTTTACCTAAAGCATTGGGAGGCTTTTCAGAGCATAAGATATACCATTATGACAGGTATCCTACAGTTATGAAACTTTCTCTCTAAAGTTACATCTATGTTTTGAGAGTTCATCATAACACCAGCTCAAACTGATTAGACATCAAACTATAGAAACATCCAATTTAGGCTACTTACTCATCTGTCATTCAATCATCTGATTTCTACTGAGGAGCGGAAATAAGCTGTGACCTGTTACTTAAAGCAGAGTGGACATTGGCAAATTCATTTCTTGGATTGTGATGCACTTGCGTCATTTAGCTGTATTTCAGCTACAAGGGCTATGCAGTTGCAGACACACTGCTCCCTTTGGCATTGAATAGAGAAAACATCTAAGCACTGTGTGAGTGAGCATGCATGCCTGTGTTCTTCTAAGACTACCAGGGCAGGAAAGTTACCTTCAAGATGTAGTTTATTGACCACTGCTCTTGTCAAGGGTTTCCACTGATTATAAGAGGTTTTCCAGTCCTTTACAGACTTTAAATAACTTTGGACTTTCTTCTTCGTGAGAGCCAGGTGCAGAGTTTATGAAAGTAAATTGAATACATTAAAAGCTGTCTATTACTTTGGTTGCTTAAAGCTAGTAAATTAATTAGAGTCCTGTTTTCTCCCAAACCCTGAAGAGCACAATGTATCATTTGTGAATGTGTAGACTGAAAAATTATAAAGACCATTTTATAAAATATATACAGGCTCATTAGTTCCAGGAAGGCGGAACTGAATGTAGGATTTTGGGCCTTCACTGCCCCATACATTCCTCAAGCCTCAGGGAAGAAAATCCACCTGTGGGTGGGGTAGGCCCAAAGCAGGAAGACACATTCCTGGCCACAAAGAAAAATAAAAAGGCATGCCCAGATAAGTCCTAACTAGCCATCCTGCCACCTCTGCAAGTTGCTGATATTTGAAATAACCAATCATGTGTAACTGCGCCAAACTTTCCCGCCTTTCCCTACCCCTACCCATAAATAGCTCCCGCCTCTGGGGTTCGGGGTCGAAATCCCTTGTCTCCTGCGTGGGACGGGTTTCAACCCAAGGGCCCTTGCTATTAAACTACCTTATGCAAATGCATCAAGGAGGTCTCTTGTGTGTCCGTGGGTGAGCACCGGTCCAGATTTGAGATAGGGTCCCCTCGGGGGTCTTTCAAATGCATTTCACTTTATAGATGATGTTTTTTAATATCCTAAAATGCTATAAACATTGAAATTTTATAAATATGCTAGACCCATTTCCCCTAAATTTTATATTAATATTTACGGCAAACAATTGTAGTGGCATTTTTCAAACATCACTTGCTTGCTGAATTCTACTAGTATGATGTTAGGAATGTAGAAAACAGACTTGGAAAACAGCAGGGTGTAGAATGAATGCTTTAGTTCCCAGTCTCCTGTGTACCCAGGAGCAACTGGCATCCTGCTGGGAATTGAGAATAGGAATCTCCAGTACAAGCTTCCCCTTAGAGCATCCATTTGCAAGGCAAAAAGAGAAAGGGTGAGTCTGGGATAGGGGCAGAACCCGATTTGATTCTGAGTGAGTGCTAAGAGTATTGAGGGACTAGGAGAAAGAAGTCTTCCCCTACTGTGATCCTTGAAGAGAAGGTCCTTTCTTGTCCAAACTACTTTATTTGATGGTGAATGTGAATGCATATACCTTACTCATGATGAACCAAGGATTAAATATCTTTTGCAGGAAAGAATGCCCAGAAAGGGAAGCTCATTGTCTTAACACTCAGGGCCTATCTAGATACCTCATTAACATGGTGAACTCCAGATTTTATGCTAAGTGACCAATTGTCATGGTCCTCTCAGTGTGGTGTCCTGATTAAGTGTTCCAGAAAAAGTATGAGTTTGGCAGGGAGTTGGCCCTTTACTCAGTTGTTTCATGGTTGTTAGACTCACTCAATCTTACCAGTTGTGTCTGGTGGCACTGCCCACTTATTCCACATATGATAAATTCTATAGGATGGAATAATGACAGAGACAAAGAAAATGGATTCAGCAAGGGAGTTAAACAAGAACACAGAAACTCAGGGTGAGCTCTGTTGACTGACAACTGCTTCTAGTGCTCTTTCCTCTGTGGTGGTGGAAAGATGTAACAGATACAGATATATTTTCTGCTTTTATTTAGGAAATAGTCAGTAAGAAATAATATATCTTGCATGCTGATTGCTTCTATTATTCCCACCCCCAAATCCTGTCACACATACAAATTCTAATCCCAATGTAATTACATTTGGAGATTGGGCTCCTGGAAGTTAATTTAGGGCATTGGTGTAAGCCATTATCAATGAGATTAGTACCTTTAAGGGAGATAAAGAGCCCCTTTACCACCATGTAAGGATTTTAGAAAACAGTGTTAGTCTGAAGACCAGAAGAGAGTCCTCATCAGATCTTTGTCACGTTAGCAATCAGCAACCTCACCCCCCATCTTGGTTATCTATTTTCCAAAACCATGTGAAATACTTTTCTGTTGCTGAAAGCTACCCAGGCTGTACTACTTTTTATTGCAATTACATTTTACTTATGCTCCTGACATCAAAACCTCATTCTCCGAGGTATATGTGCCTCCTTTGCAGTCTTAATAGGTAAATTAAGTAGGGAGCAGAGGGTGACAGGAAAAAAATTGTCATTTCTCAAGGCACTACATTCCGTAGTTCTCTCAGGCATATGCTATTTGTTTTAAATTATTATTGTGGAAATAGAGAAACACTTCAAGATTCCTAAAGGAATACTCTGACCTAAGGGCTCTCCCTCCTGTAGACTGGAAACTGATATGGTTAGAATTCTAGTAGTTTTGATTCTGTCCACTTATAGCAGTAATATATGTGGTCAAACTACATTTGTCCCTGTGACCTGTGGATGGATATTCATGAGGTAGCATTATTGCCATTAAACAATAGAGAGACGCTGTTAATCCTACCGAACATTCATATTGGAAGACAGCACCCAGGAAAGCCTAAGAAGTTATTTTGTATATAGTTTTACAATATTGTCATTTCTTTTACCCACATGTGGGTTTTCTGATCTGTTTGCAATGGCTATCTGACTACAGATATTGTGGTGACTTAAATCTGATCTCTCATGACACACATAAAATATCTCTAGATCCACAAATCATATGGGGACTTTCTAGGTAGCCATAAAGTTTATTGCTACAGACATTCTGATCAATAACTAACCACCAAAGATTTATCTAGTTCAGAACATTCTGGTATTCAGTGGAGTAAATACATGTTTCTCTTCTGAATTTGAATGACTACTGAGAATATTCTTATAATTAGCAGCCCTTTTCACTATCTACTGACCATCAGAAATCAGTCATTACAATCCAGTCCAGATATTCTGTATCTACAGACATCAACATATTTCTGAAATCCAGGGCATGGAGAGTTTCTGAAAATATTCTCATCAGACACATTGTGTCTGTGAAAGTATATTTATCCACAACAATATATTCTGCCCACCTTATACTAATTAGATTTCTGCTTTCCATTGCACAACTTATCTGACATTTTTAGTTTATTTTTTATTTTATTAGTGAGTGTGTGTGTGTGTGTGTGTGTGTGTATGTGTGTTGGTATGTACATACAGAGACCAGATGATGGAGTCAGGTCCCCTGAAGCTGGAATTACATGCGGCTATTAGCCATCTTGCAAGAGTGTGGTACTGAACTCAGGTCTATGGGGAGAGCAATGTGTAACCTGTATGCTATCTCTCTAGCATCCTGATTTTTATTAGAAGTACTTACCAACAAGTCAAGGTGCAGTCATCACACCAGCTACACCTTTTTGAAAATCAACACACAGCAAAGCTTCTATGATTGTCTATGGAAAGGATGATAAAATAAACTATAAACTGATTAAATAGCACACTTTAACTAGAAGACTTTAGAGTGTGGCTGCTTAGCCCATTGGCAGGACTCTTTGTTAGGTTAGTGAACATGACCTACATTTATCAAAAAATAAAGTTTCTGATTTAGCAACATAGAAATACATTTTTCCATTTATGTTCCTGTAAATAGCATGACCTTTTAATATTCTTGATTCATATCCCTGTTTTAACTTCAACCCTGTGTCTTAAGCTATGCAGATATCTGACTATCATTGTAGACCGGGAGTCAATAAAGTCAAAAAGCACATGACAATATGGAGGACAGATTTCAGCACACAGGTCTCTAGAGAGTTGATTATGAAAATAATCTTATCAGGCTGCAAGAGTTGCTAATTCTCATGGGAAGGTGGTATATCGGAATTAATGTTTCATGTGCTGGTCAGCCACAACATAGCCAGAATTATGGAATAATTCCATAGCCAGAACATGGAATATTCAACATTATAAAAGATGTATTCACCAAATAAGAGAAGACAGAAAAAAATAGAGCCTCATTTTCTATGGCAAGATTGTAATACTCAAATTTTAAATGAGATGATGTCATATAAAAAGTATATGCATATTTACTTTAGAAATAATTAGAAACTTTAAAAGAAGACAAATCAAATAATTAAATAATTAAAATTGATAGTCACTGGGGAAGAAGAACCCAAAGTAAAAAAGATAAATGTTTGTATTTGTAATTTATTTGAAAACCAGACATGAAGAATATGGCAATCCAGGTAAATACAGAGAGGTGTGGGAAGAAGTGTGTATTAATGTATATACTTTAGTTGTGAAGTATTAGTTTTCTAAAATTGCCATAATGAAATAACATAGGCTGGGTGTCTTAAAAGACACCAGTTTCCCCATAAATCTACACAATCTAGTGTTGCTTCATCAACCTGTATTTGTATTTATTTCTTTTAAACCAGGTCACATTTTTTTTTCTAATTTTGGGTACTGAGTGGTTGTAGTAAAACAAAATGAGTGTTCTTATCTCATTCATATTGTAGATACTTAAGATTAAAACAAAGCTCCGATTTCGGTTTTAAACTCAAACATTCACTTCCCCGAGGGACACATCCCGGGAGAAGCACATTTCAAAGACTCAAACAAACATTCCAGGAAGAAAGACCCAAGATAGGAGTTTATTAGAGAAATGGGCTCTTAACACAGTAAATCTGGGTAAACAGAAGCCACTTAAACTGACCCTCTTTGTTGTAAAAGATAAGGTACAAATTTGAGTTACTTAGAAAAAAGGCCTGGAAATGGCTGTTTAAAATCCTTTATGGTTACTGTCTAAAAAATAGTTAATTGTCCTTGTGAATTCTGTAAAAATGGTATATAAGCTGCCCTTAACTTTAGTTCAGGGTTCTTCTTGCCTGCATGCAGGAGAACCCCAGTATACTGGTTTTCATCTTATCATTAATAAATCTCATGTTATTGCAGCAAATCCCTTCCGTGAGTGTTTCTGGCAGAGCGCATCCCCTGGTTTTGGATCTTCAGATTCAACAATATCAAAAATTAGGAAAGGAAATGGGTTAAGGTTAATCATTTCAAGGGACAGGCTTCTGGATTAAACTAAGCAGCCTGATTTTGTTTTACTTCTTTAATGAATGCTGAGCCATGAAGCCTTGAATAAAGGTATTAATGACTCTCATGTTCATGTTGAAAACTACTTATATTGGAGAGCATAGACTTTTTTTTTTTAAGGTAAAAGGAAACCTCATGTGGTCTTTATAATTTTGTCTGACTCATTTCACTTAGCATAATAGTTTCCATCTATAACTTTATTGTCAGAAATGAAAGGATTTCAACCAATTTTCAGGGATGCCTACTTCTTCATAGTACCTGAGCACCCCATTGTCTTTTCCATCCATTTGGTGATGGACTTTTAGACTGATTCCTTATTCTGTATACAGAAAGTGCTCCTCCAGGAAACAGTGCAAGTGTCCTGTGAATTTACTAATTTATTATTTAATATGCACACACAGTGTCACATTACACCTTAAACATCATTAGTATGTGTAATGATTATATGCCAATAATGAACAAACAAACAATAAAAAGAGAAACCAAGATGCCAAGAAACCAACCAATTATTACTGTCACAAATATCATCTGCTTCAGGAAAATAACTAGTGTGACTTGCTGGTATTACAAAACAATATGCATACATCTGTGTGCAAGAATAATTACTAAGGGAAACAGGTAATTAATTTGAAAGTGAAGGGTATTATAGAAGGTGGAGAGGTTACCTGTGAAGGGCAGCAAAGGAAAGAAATGGGAGGGCCACAGGATGTAAGCCTATTTCAATTAAAATTATACTTGGATAAAGGAAAGCCCAAAAAGAAACAAAACAACAACAATGATATGCCAAACCCTGAAGTGGTGCTGAGGACTAGTCCACCAGCTCTGGGATCCGAAAATGGGAATGTTTGTCTCTCTAGCCTAGTTTATATTTGAATGCTAGGTCAGTGGAAGAATGTTTCTTATTAAAAGGGAGATGAGTTTGTGCAGAATGAAGCCTGAGGTCAACTTTTGTCCTCAACTTTTGTTCTAAGAGGCTTCATCACTTCACTGAACAGGAGGATAGATTTTGTATCTGTCACTTACTTTAAGTACTGGAATTCAGAGTGACGATGACTACACATTAGGCCAGTGACACTGACCTACTGTATAGGTGCCACTCAGTTTCAAAGGCTTTAGGAAAATGACAGGGTGGCACTTCCTTTGCACGGGTAGTAGTAGACAGCATAGTTATTTTAAAATCAAATAATTAAAATGAAACAACTTTAGACAGCAATTTTTTAATCATCAGTGTTCTCTAATCTTTTCTGTGATTTCACCAGTTATAATCTAATTAAGAAAGAAAGAGAAATCAAAGGAGAGAATGATGTGTTTTTACGACTAGAAAAATCTGGATATTAGCTGCAAAAATATCTCTCAATCTTTTAATTATATTTTTTACCTTCATCTCTAATGCCATTGTAGAACTATTTGAAGGACTTCTATGAGTTTTAGGTTTCATATTAATAAAACTTCAGATAATGAGCAGAAGAATAGAGTAGCTTGACTAATGGCTTTGTAAAGATGTAGTCTATAAACAGAAAGGGAAAGCCAGAGGGAAATTGCCTTGAGGTCACATTAATGTTTAATCCACGTATGTGGTTAATGGTGGGTAGGTGAGGCTGACTGCTTTGCCAGTCATTGCCATGCTGCTGTAGAAATACATATTTCAGTAGCAGATAACGTTTTAAAAGTCTAATCACACCTTCCAGAATTTTCCATTATTCTGAAATTAAAGACATAGATTATAATATAGTGAAAATTAGTCCTACTCTGATGAACCTAGAGTAACAGTCCATTAAGTTCTGAATCTGAGCTCTGTAATTGATCATTTAAAAAACTTTAAGCATCTAGATGTGAAATACCATAAGCCTTATTTTCATTCTAAAAATAAAGCAAAACTTCCTTAAAACAGCAAATCAGCTGTGCGCGGCTATCCCTGAGGGGAGGGAAGAGGATTCATCACACATTCTTGCATCAGTACCTTTATTGCCTCAGAAATGACAGTGTGGCTCTCAGCCTCACTTGCTGATATGCAAATAGCACCTTCCTTAGGGCTGTGCAAGTGTCACTGTGGATTGTTCTGTAACCCTTGAAGAGTCCTCCTTCCATTTAGGCGTGACAACAGTCAGTAACTGCTTTTTCTTTACTTCTTCACATACATATTTCAGTCGAGCATTATACAAAGGAGAGAACATTATAGTCAGCCTTGTGACTACATGTTAAAACTGATGCTTTGTTTTGTACTGCGCCCACTCTACCTGTTTGTTCATGTGATCTACCTCCCCACAAAAATATACTCCTAGAAAAAAGTATTTCTTTTCATTAAATATTTATTTCCTTGTTTACATTAAAGTGCTATTGTTGGGTTCAGGGTAGAAGCTGAGAAAATCACTCCAGAGAAAGATTTAAAAACAAAAAGCTTTATTTTCTGAGTGCTCAAGGAGGTGGCCAGTTTGGGATCTGAACCACTGTGTTCCAGATACAAAGCTGTATTGCATTTTTAAAGGGCGAAACTTCAAAATGTAGGAAGAAAGAGATTGCCAAATCCCGGAAGTGGTGGAGAGGACTGGTCTACCAGCTGTGGGATACAGTGGCCAGGAAATCTTTCTGTCTTTGGAGGCTGAACACGGTTTGGGTCACTTCTTGAATAGCATTGTCAAACTGGGAAGAGAACTGATTGTCTAAGGGTAGAGAGGTAGTCAGCCCTGCTATTCCAGTACTACAACCTATCATTATTCCTGCAGTGACCAGGAGTGACACGATTTGGACTGCCCTCTTTTTATGTTGGGCAGGTATTGTGTCTACAACCAGGATTTCAGACAAATCATCAGCTGCAGTCTGGGGAGGGGGTGCGGGGGAGAATATTGGCAGAGGCAGCCTCTAGGGGTTAGGGATGTGAGAGGAAAGAAGAAAAGGGGTTGGGATAGGGATATGTGGTAGATGCCTTGGCAATGGATACAGGAGTAGCACTGTCACCTAGGTGTCTAGGTTTCTGTGTCTGGGAGTTGGCTATAAAGAGCTTCTTGGTACAATGCTGAGAAATGATATGATGCTAGAAATAGAAAGATGTAGCTAGAGAAAAGGACTGTGCCTTTTATAAAAAGGGATAATGACTTTATTCTTAAGGGATTTGCAAATGATTGGTATACTTAATTTGCTTATATAATATTTTAAGTAATCTATGAAAGTTCATAGACTTTTTGATTCATAAATGCCTGTATCATTTTCAAGTTTTGGTGGAATTCACCTTGCTGAGTCTGAGGCTGAACATGCCTAGATCATTACTGTGTTAGATTTTCATAATATACTCTAGAAGTCTCTGCTGGGTTTGTCAGAAACTTATTTGTGAATTTGCTGCCATTTAAAAAAACAAATGCTAGAGTTAGTTGTAAACCCTGCTATTTCCAGCTCTCCTTTGCAAGATAAAAGCATGCAGTTAACTAATATTTAACATCACACATTTTCATAAAGGCTTATATTCTTAATTTTCTCTTTTGGCTAATTTTGGGTATTGTTATTTGAAGAACTAAGAATCCTTTCTTTTTCCTTTTGGAGTGATACAGAGCACCACAAACTGTCAGAAATCTTGTTTAAGACCCTAGAAACTAATCCTGTGTCTTTTGTTCTGTTCTCTTGGCAGTGAGCTAATTTTCTCAATAATGGCAGCAATGGAAATAACAAATATAAAAGCGTCATTTCCCCATCATTCCAAAAGCCTTTTAGCCTACTTTAAAATCCCCAAAGACCAGCTAGAAAAAAATACCTATCAACTGAGAAATGTCAAAGTTAATGCCCTGGTTCAAAATTAAAGCAGGGAGAAAAAGCCTGCAATATAGCAGAAAACTCTGTGGTCCCTAAGGCGTTTCCTGGTGTAAATTCATAGGGGGCTCATTGTGCTGAGGGCACTCACACAGTTTGCTCCCACTTCTACACATGGCGTCTCCTTTCTTGAAATAGAGGTTATAACCCAGGAATTGAGTGGGTAAACTAGATAGATATTCAGCCCTATTTCCCTTGAATAAATTCAACAACTATAGATGTTACCTTAGTAAATACCAAAGCATTTTAATGCACCAAAAGTAAAGCAAGCACACATAGGAACTGACTCTGGAACTCCCAAACTGCAAACTACAATAGTGACTATCTGGATTTTATAACCTTAAACACTCATTATCACAGTGTCAAAAAAAGCATTCCAGCAGCAAAGGCTTAATCTTCTATTTTCAGCTCCCAGTAATACTAGTTACCCCTGGGCCACATGGCATAAAGAAAGAGACAAAGGTAAGCACTTTACAATTGTATATTCTAGGACAAGCCCCAGAAAGCACGTCCAGCCTTCGACACAAATTTGTTTATTTAAAACAGAAGATGATTTATATATGCATTTACTTTAGAGAGCAAACGTTTTTAACTCAGCTGCATTGTTTTCAAGCATGAACTTTTCAGGTGATTGGATTTTGCATTGTCAAGTGTGTGGACACACCTGCCTGGTCAAGTGCAGCTCTTTCTTTTGTCAATGTTTTGTATAATATTGGTAGCCTGCCTAAAAAGATTAGCTATAAACAGATAGATAGTACTTAGATATATAGATAGGGAGGTAGATAGATGATAGAGAGTAGATAGATTGATTGACTGACTGATAGATGATAGATAAATAGATAGATGATGGATGGATAGATAGATGGTAGATAAAAGAAAGAAAGAAAGAAAGAAAGATAGATAGATAGATAGATAGATAGATAGATGGATAGATAGATAGAAAGAAGATAGACAGACAGATAAATGATAGATAAATAGTGCCAGCATCAGGTACATCTTTCTACTTCTTATAATTCATTCGTAGGTGCTAAACACATACAGAGGTATGCTTATCACATTTTGACAGATGAACCATGTATTTGTGAAAGTCTTCCTATTTCTATGAACATTTCTTTTATTAAAGTTTACTTTCTATGATAGTATCATACTGTTTCTAGTTACTTGATATTTCTAGCATGATATATTTTCTCAACATTACAGCCTTTCCCCCTGCTTTGGACATGCAATGTGACTTCATAAAAGGCAAAGAAAGTCATTATCTTTATCCATTCTAACAAACTCAGCCTTTTTATTAAAATACATATTCTATTCATATTTAATGTCATTATGAATATAGTTGTATTTGTATCCAATGTTCTGATGAATTTCTCACTAGCTTCACTTCTTTTGTAATTTATCTACAAATATTTATGAATCTACACCATTTACTCTTTTGTTCCTAGGGATTGGGCCAGTGAAGAAAAGTGACTTTTGCTACCTAGCAACCACTAAGTTCCCATAATTCCTTAGCTGGGGTTTGGGCCCCAGGGTCCTTCCTCCTGTTCTCAGTAGAAATTGATTGGCTCAAACTTACACAAACTTAAACAAGCTACTATGACTTCCCGAGTGCAGTGGCCTATCATTCCCCAAAACAATGTTTTCAGCCCTTAGTCCTCTCAGTTATATGATTTTTCCAATCCATTTTAGCAATTTACTTTGAACTTTGGAGGTAGTCATGACTTTAACCTGACCTAATGTTCCTTGCTCTGATAATGTCACATTGTTGCGTTTTTTTCATGGAACCTTATGGACTCTGGAAATTTTCTAGCCTCCCTGCTTCTAGATCCAGCCAATCAGCTTAAAGGTTAGACAGCTCTGCTTTGTCTAAATAGCCTAAATGATGACATTGAACCTGTTTGTAGTTCTTCCCATATAAAAACTGGCCCCAAGAAGTGCCCAGGGCTGCAGCTTGGCTCCCAGTTCCTAGCTGTGTCCCTGGTTAATCTGTCTTGGAGTGTATGTTTAATAACGCAGCAATACCTGACGGAGACTGGAGGCTGAGTGGTTTTTCATGGTTACTCCAGAACACCAACAATAGGAATGTGTCCCATTTCTGGGGTTGAGGTTTTCATGTAAGAACCCATCACAATTATTTTCCCACTTCTTGTTTACTTTCATTATATTGTTTGGATAAATTCCAACACACAACAATGATTGCTGTACAATTTCATTTATCAGCAGCAACTTGGAACTATTGTTACTGTGTTCAAAAAAATTATCAAACATTGTAACTCTGCTCACATAGGACAATATCACTTTAGGTATGATGTGATTTAAAGTGTCACTTTTAAGGACACTTGACCGATTACACATAAACCACTCTGCTTGCTTTCTACACATCTCACTTTTAGAGCAATAAGCCTAGTCAGTGATAATTGTAAAGAAATGGCAATGCTACAAAAGAGAATGTGTTAGAAATGGAAAGACAAACATAAAACCAATAAAAAATGATCTCAGTAATTTGAATGGCAGTGTAGATGGAAAAGATACATTTTATACTCTAAGGAGGCAAAGGTAAGATCAAGATGGTACTACTATGCTCAATTTTCAGCATGAAATTTAAAACTAACAAGAAAAGCCAAATAGTAGGTATAATAATTGGCTTCTATTAATAAAAATCTTTAAACACACGCTAAAAATATCTACAGAGTAATAACACAAGCAAAGCAACAGCTAAATAGCCCAAAAGTGCAAACACTACAAATGAAGAAGGTAGGGAGATGGTAGCACCCTTCCAAACATCTTCTTTAATGTGCAGCTCTGTACACGGTATGTTCTCAAAGGGTTCACAGTTTTAGGTGAGCAATTGAATATGTCCTGGTAATCAATCACACAGTGAGGAGACCATCTTCATAATATGGCTCCGTGTATTTCAAAGCAACTAGAAAGTAGGCTGAATCATAATCACTATGAAGAACAATGAAACAAAAATGATAGTTTAGTTAGCCCTGTTTGATTATTTCACAATCTATCATAGCTTGATATTGTGCCCATAAATATATAGATTTTTTTTTGAAAATTAAAATACAGTTTATTTTAAAATGTCAAATGGCGGCTATGGTACTTTATTATGATAGACATTGTGATTAAGTCTCCCCGGTTTGTAGAATATGGGGGAAGAGGGATATAGATATTATAAGGATCATTCTTTCTTATTTTTATTATTCACATCCAGATATACCCATGTAGTTTATACATTACTAAAGATTCAGCTCTTGAGTCATCTTAGGCAGCTGTAAGATGCTACGTTGCTTCCAGAGAAAGGAGTCTTGCAAAATATACCAAGAGATAAAATATAATACTCAATGAGGTGATTCTTAAAAAAAGATATGTTATCTTCTTACATGTAAGAATAAAATCAGAAAGTCAAATGATGTTTATTTTGATTACTTGATATTATACTTATTTCTCAAGATGAAGAATTGTACAACATACAAATTAAGCCTCTTTCATGTTGACTCCCAAACACATACATGAAGTAGAATTTCGTAAGGAAGATGTTGCTGCAGAATATTGCATCAGGTTTTGGGAGGAACTTTTAACTCAGGAGATACTGACACAGGTTGAGTTTTCACTCTTTTACAGTTCAGACGAAGCTGAAGAATTCAATCTATATGAGAACCATGAGTTAAAATGAATCATTTTATAATAATTTTATATTTTGATTGTTTTCATTTAAACTCATGAAATAAACATAGGTTGATCTTTTTGAGCTGTGGGACATACAATACATATGATTCTAATGGAAAGACACAAGGAATTTTTTTTCATATTTCTGGTTTGATTATAATATTTGCAGAGTTGGTTTATTTTCCATTTTTATACTGTCATATTGTGTGTTGTTTTGCAGTGTGACTATACCTTTCATAAATTGGGTAAACATAATCATTCTTCTTCTGAAAAAGATTATGTCTTACTCTTAGAGACTGTCAATCTATTATCTTGTAGCCAAATGCAACTATATTTGGTAATTTTATTTTAGTTAAAGATTATGAGATTTAGACATTTTATTGGTTCTCTGCATGGGACAAAAATGCTTCACAAGTTCTTGCAACAGAAAGTTCAAATTCTGAGATGGTGATGAGAAGGCAATGGTAGCAGAGACAGAGCAGTGACTCTGAAGAGAAAAGTAAATGACAGAATGAAGGAGTCACAAACCAAAGAATACAGGCATCCTTCCAGAAGTTCAAGGATACAAAGTAAAACAAACACTATAAGCAGAAAAAGATTTTCCCATGAACTTTCAGATATCTTGATATTAGTCAACAGAAACTTCAGAATTCATAAGCAGTGATGTCATACAATTGTGTTTTCAAACCATGTAGTCTATAGTATTTTCTTACAGTAGCAATAGAAGACTGACACAGAATTGAAGTCTGGGGTGTAGGTACAGTGTATCCCTGGAACAATCTGCTCTAACTCAATTGAGTGCTTTCTGGTTGTGTGGCTGATATTTGAAAATTAATAACATGATGTTTAATATTTTACATTGGTTATTGAAAAGAAGTCGGGATTGAGCAGAATAATAATTTCTCTCTCTTCATCAAAAGGCAGTTAATAGGTATGGAATGTTATGACTAATTAGCTATAAAAAGGAAACTGAGTTTTGTGAGCTAGGAACTTTCCAGTTCCTGACAGTGCCTCCTACTGTGGGTGCATGTTATTCTAGATTCCTCATCACTCCCCACCATTCATAACTGTTACAAAAGAAATCAAACCTGTACCACCCAGATCATTCTTCCTTTTCATGTCGCTGTGATATATGTCCCTGTGTGGAGTTCAGAACAAGTGCTATAGTAAGGTAGATTCTAATATTGCTGACCAGAACACAGTAATTCAGTCTGAATAAGACTGAATGCATCACCTGATTCTGGAAGGGAAATACTTTGACTGAGATTCTTATCATAAAAAGAACTTGGATCTTTGATCTTCTACTTTGATCTTTATGACTTTTTTGTTTTTAAGTTGACAAATTTATGTACTGTTATATATGCACATAGTATGGGTTAGACAGAATTTAATGATCTTGAAAGCACTCAGATGACTGGCAGTATAGTTTAACATCAGAACACATACAGAGCAAGCTCTAAGCCCTAGATTTGATATTTAGATTCCACTTAGCAAATCACAAACATTATAGAGAAGTATATAAAGGCTCATCTAATTGTACAGCAATATTATTATATGTATCTTCTCTATAAAAATTAATTGTATAGACTATTTTAAGTATGTTTTTGATTCTGTGATTTTTGTGACTTATTTTACTATTTGAAATTTTGTACTTTTTCATTCATAAGACATCTAAAATAATGGTATATCCCTATATCTTCAGCTAAAACCAAATAAAACCCAATAATAAATCAAGGAACAGTATCTACTGCCCAAGGAAATTTACAGTATTTTCTCTTTTTTGTGGTTAATGATATTATGACAAACCTGAGATTTGAGAGAGCTATTCCCTGAGCCCCTAGAAAATGTAAGAAACAAGGACAGGAATTAATCATAAAGGTCAAGAAACAAGCCCAAAGAAAAGAATAAAACTTTCTCCAGCTTAATTTTACTTTTTAGAAGTTCATGTTCTTATTTTCCCCTTCCCCATCTGTTCTTTAAAAGTAAAGCTTGGGTCTGGTTAGAAAGCAGCAATGTTTGTTCAGAACTGTGCATTCCTCTGACCTTTTATTAGGATGATGTAGTTGTTTTTATAGAATGCTATGCTTAATTGCAATTTAAAACAACTTGAAATAACTGTTACATAATACGACATTAAATGAAAAGTTATTGTGTAGGTAAGCATGAAAATGGAACAATGGGAGGAAAATTTGATATTTTTTCAGTGAATGAATGAATGAATGAATCTAAATTTCGTGTACAGCAAAAACTTATTAGATTTCAGAAGGAAGAATAGTTTCAAGACATAGTTCACTTTCTGCTAGTGTGATTGATAGTAAGTAGACTAATACTTAGTGATATATTTGTAAATATCTGTAATGAGGTAGACTTTGGTGTGATGACTACAGACATGAAGCAAGACTATTGTTGAAGTACTGCTGTGGCCATGTGTGGTAAATGCCTATAACCTCCCCAGTAGGAAGGCAAAGGCAAAAAGATTGTCACTATTCCAACAGAGCCAGGGCCACATCAAGAGACATAGAATACTGTTGTTGTCCTTGGTTACATTTCAGAGGTTGAAAATAAGTACCAATTGCTGGAAACACTGAACATTTAACACAGGACTTGGATAATTCGAGGTGAATCTGACCTGAACGCCTCGTTCATTGAAGACTAGCTTTCAGAGTACCACAAGGTGTTATGCCAGCTACCAATATAAGTAAGTGATAGTCTTATCTAGGTATGATACCTGTAAATCACAGACCAGCATCGTAAAATATCTCTGAAGATGCAATGATGGGATCCCTATGTTGGCAGTAAGGAATTCAAAAATTCCTTTGTGCTGAATGTTCTAGAGCAGTGGTCCTCAACCTCCTTAATACTGTGATTGTTTAATACAGTTCCTCATGGGATGGTGACTCCCAACCACAAAATTATTTTCATTTCTACTTCATCACTGAAATTTTGCTAATGTGACTGTCTGACATGCAGGATATTTAATATGCAATCATCAAAGGAGTCACAGCTACAGGTTGAACACCACTATCCTAGAGAATGTAGAGAATACTTTAACATAATAAAAACTATATACAGAACCCCATAGCAAACATTATCTTAAATAGAAAAAAGCCTGAAGAAGTCCCACTGAAATTTGGAACAAGATAGGAATGCCCACTATCTACATTCATTTTTAACATTGTACTCAAAGTACAAGCAGTAGCAGTAAGGCAAGAGACACAAATTAAAGGAATATAAACAGGAAAGGAAGAAAAGCTTCCCTCTTTGCAGATGATATATTATACAATAGAGAACCTAAAAAATTATACCACAGAAAACCTCTAGAAATGATAAACAAATTGAGCAATATGGCAGGATAAATAATAAATGTGCACAAATTAATAACATTTCTATATAGCAAGAACAAATATACAAAAGAACATGGACATTCTCCCATTCATATCAGCCTCAAAGTAATAAATTCTTAGAAATAAACCTAACCAAAAGTGAAGGATTTCTATGCTAAAAACATTAAACCTTGAAGGACGAAATAGAGAAAAACACTAGAAAATTGAAAGATATCCATGCTTATGGATCAGTAAAATTAGCATTAATTTTACCAATTCTACCAAATCTACCAAATTCTACCACAATTCTACCAAATCTATCACAATTCTACCAAAATATATCTACAGATTCAGCCATTTCCCAACTAAAGTTGTCATTTCATTCTTTGCAGAAATTGAAATAACAACAATAACAACAACAGTCCTAAAATTCATATGGAATCACAAAGACCCCAGATAGTAGAAAAATTACAGTATTTAATAACATAGTACTAAAAGCAATATGATATTGGCACAAAAATGACAATGTAACAAAATTGAAGACCCAAACATGAGGACACATAATTTTAGTCACTTAATATTGATGACAAAATATATACTGGAAAAAGAAAGCATCTTCAGCAAATAGTGCTATGAAAAGCAGATACTTATATGCATAAGAAAGAAATTAAGCCTCTTTGACCTTGCACAAAAATTAATTCCAAATGGATCAATGACCTAAGGCTGAATTGATCAGAAAGAGAATGCTATTTAGGGAAGGGGAACTAGGTAAATATAGAAGAGGGGGGTAGATAAAAATGGTAAAAATGCCATTAGAAAATTTTCATGCAGAATCATAATATTAATCACTCCCACAATCCTGTAATATATGCAACTCCATCAGTAAATACACATATATAGCTCGAATAATCTCTTCTTATCTGGGCTCATAGTGCTCACTCCAGGAACCATCTCACAACAATACCACACAAGATGAGAATAGCCCTCCTTTGCGCTGTTGGTGAACATAGTATAAAAACCTTTCAAAACATATAAAATAATGTGTTGTCCTTGATTAATCTTCAGAGGTGATATTCAAATCTCTGCTGAAAACACCATGCACTTCAGAAATAGAGCCTAGAGTCACCTGTGCTAAAACTGACATAGATGGCCCTTTCCTGAGAACTAACTTTCATGATAACAGAAGGGGCCAAGGAAGCTTTCAAAGGCAAAGGGCAACTAACAGCTCGACTCAGTTAGGATTTGTGAATCACAATATTTACAAACATAGCATGATAACTCTAATAGTTTAGTAGTTGCACACATACCTTGTTAGAAAAAAAAAAGCTATAATTGGGCTTCTGATCCACTCAGCAAGAGGAAGACCATGATAATGGAAACCCAGCTAACTATTCAGTGCTTGTGAAATCATCATTATTTGAGGAAAATCTACAACCATCAACTTACTAAACTAGCATAATAACTAACAGCAATTTAGGAACATTTGTCTTTGTGACTACATATAACGATGGTATTCATTTTATGTCAAGGAAACTTCTTTTTGAAATATAGGGAAATCATACTAAAAAGAATAGCCAAAAAATTGTAGTCATAGAGCCCAGTCCCAATAGCCATATCAACAATGCCCTCCCACACCTAAGGCTCAGGCTACCTTATGGATAAGGAGATAGGATGATTGTAAAAGTCAGAAAGTCAGGAAGTTTTCTGTGAGATTGTGTCTTCTAGTAGTATCAGAAGCAATATCCATAGAGTATCACTAACATAGCTGATGAAATTCAGCTGAAGAAGGATGCATTTTTGAATATGACAAACTGGACAGAGAAAAGTCCAATGGGTCTTAACCCTATACAACAAAACTATAAGTAACTGTGGAAGTCTGGGAGTGAGAAAGGTGATCTTCCCCAGGAAAGAACACAGTGATTTTTTTTTGTTCAGTGCCAAGCAGTCAGTCCTGAAAACATACATACAGATGGCAGTATATAGGCTGAACAAGTTATATTTAGCAATACATATGTATATAAGTACATATGCATCAATGACAGTTAGTAAAAAAAAAAAAGAGGTCATGAATTTTAAGGAGAGCAGGGAGGAGTATATGGGATGGTTTGAGGAGAAAAAAGAAGGGGAAGAAATATAATTCATTTATGGTTTCAAGAATTACAAAATGAATAAAATAAGAAAATTTGCTACTGCCATATTAGTGTATAAGCATAACTCCTTATGATATTCATAAATATATTTTTAAGTGACAGTCAGTAACTTTGTGTGTGTGTGTGTGTGTCTGTGTATTGAAAAGATGTACAGGTTTTACTTACAATTTCTTCATTCAGAAAGATATCTTGAAACATTCTCATTTGGATTGATTCTACATATATTATTGTCATATAACAGGACAAGAGTAATTCTCTTCAGTCAGTTAAATGTGAAATTGATTGCTGTGGGCATCTCAGTATCTATCGTGCTGGAGAGATAACTCAGAAGTTAAGAACACTTGCTACAGTAGTGAGGACTTGTATACAGACAGCAGCACCTGAAGCAGGCAGCTGCACACGGCTGTGATTTCAGCTCCAAGATATGGTATTTTCTTATGAGCTCTGTGGGCACTGGTGTCCATAATCTCCTAAAGCCACCCAGAGGCACATGCACATAGACACGTTATAAGACATTAAAGCAGACTCTCAGTTTCCACTGTGTTTGCATTGGAGATGTTTCTACTTAGTGGTCACTTAAAAGCCATCTATGCTTTTGTTCCAGAGTAACTGTAGTGAGCATCACAGGAAGCAAAATGTAACCAAGCAATTATACATCCAACTTCTAGCCATAGTGAGGCTAGGCACTTGGGCTATCTAAAGACATTTTCTTTCAGACTTTAAAAATAAAGATGATAGAAAAGGTTATTCTCATGTGTGCAATTTTGTTTTATTAGTATGTTGGGGACACAAGCTGATTACATCTGCTCATCTATTCATCATTGCTTCAGTGGCGATCTACTTTTTACCTCTCTATTTGAATGAACTTGTAAAAGTACAATCTTAGTAAAGTCCTAAAGCAAATGATATAAAGAAGACAGAGACATATATTTATTTTAGCATACTTTCCCGGTATAAAACACAAAACAAGATCTTGGTATTCAGCTTAGCTGTTTAGTAAGTCCACCTTGAATTTACTACTAAAATTTGACTTTGTAGCATTTTATACATACATTGCAAATTTAAAACTATTCAACTACACTCACAGGGGATGGAAAAGAGACTGAGAGAATGGCCAAACTATAACTGGCCCAACTTGAGACCCATCCCATGGACAAGCACCAATCCATGACACTATTAATGATATTCCTTTATGCTTGCAGGCGGGAGCATGTTGTTCTCTGAGAAGCTCCTTCCAGTCGCTGACTCAGACAGATGCAGACACCCACAGCCAAACAATGGATAGAGCTTGAGGACTCTTATGGAATAATGGAAGAAATGATTGTAGGCCCCAAAGGGGACAGAAACTCCACAGGAAGACCAGCAGAATTAGCTAACCTGGATACTTGGGGCTCTCAAAGTCTGAACGACCAAGCAAGAAAACATACATGGGCTGGACTTAGGCCTCCTGGCACATATATAGCAGATGTGCAGCTTGGTCTTCATGTGGATTCTAGACAAGTGAAGCCAAGGCTATACTAAAAATGGTTGCCTGAATGTAAGGTATGTTCTTCTAGCTGTGCTGCCTTGTCTGGTCTCAATGGGAAAGGAAGCACCAAACCTTGCAGAGATTTGAAGAGCCAGGATGAGGAGATACCCAGGGAAGCCCCTACCTGCTCAGAGGAAAGGTAGAAGACGGAAAAGAGGAAGGATTGTGGGAGAGGGTGACCAGAAGGAGGCAGTGAGCAGGATGTAAAGTGAATAAGTAAAAAAAAAAAAAAAAAAGTAAATAAAGTTTAAAACTATTCAATTTACATCATTATCACAAGAATTATGGATTTGATTGTCGTTTCTACAAAGGCATTAGGATGGAGGAGGTATGATACAAATCAAGAGGATTTATCACATAAAAATTATAATGAAGACATATTCATTCTTATAGCTATCAAAAAATACACCTGAAGACTTGTGGAAATCTTGTAATGATGATGGCCAATGACAGAACTTAAATAGCACAATGGCAGCACTTCAAATCAGAGATCCATCCTTCCTTAGAAACCATCTCCACCATAACAACTCTTATTTTTGTCATTTCCTTATTTCAGATCTCATTCTCTATACAAGGCTGGCCTTGAATTCACAGAGACCAATCTGCCTCTGCCTCTCAAGTGCTAGGACTAAAGGTGTGTACCACCATCACACAAGAGAGATACTTCTATCTGGACCATTACTTCCCGACTTTGAACTTCCAATGTTTCTTGTGTTCTATTAATCACTGTGTAGCTTGTTGCACATACTGTGCCTCAATGCCTACTTATAGTCACACACCATCTACTAGTTTTTAGCTTCTTCTAGGACTTTTTTTGTCCTTATGGTTACCTTTTTAAAAAGCACATAATATCTGATAGAATAATCTGAATACATATTAATTAATGTCTAATTAAACATGATTTATTTGCCATATCTTATATAAGCCTCAAAATAAAAATCATGTTTTCTAGTACCAGTACATTTTTTTGAAAAATGTAGATGCTTTGATGGGATAAGGGTAAGAATGTTCCTCTTTAAAAAAAAAATGTGCCTTGCAGTGGTGGCACACGCCTTTAATCCCAGCACTTGGGAGGCAGAGGCAGGTGGATTTCTGAGTTTGAGGCCAGCCTGGTCTACAGAGTGAGTTCCACGACAGCCAGGACTACACAGAGAAACCATGTCTTGGAAAACAAAAACAAACAAACAAACAATGTATAAAACAGAATAAAACTGTAATATGAGACAGCACCACAGATTGCCCTTCAGGGTAATGATTGAAGTTTGAAAATGGGCAATTCTGGGAATGTGGAAGATCTCTCCTGGAAATTTAAAGAGGGAAGAATGCTTATATGGGATGAGTTATTGGGAGTTCCCAGCATGCTACTTAGAGCAGCTTAGAATGTGTGGCCTCATCTTTTGCTTTTCTGTTCTTTTTGACAAGAACGTTTGAATGAAAAAATAAACTAGTGATTGAGAATCTTAGACTAAGTCACAGTGTAATGAATGTTTTCAAAGATCAGTAGCCACTCCAAAGGGGAACTCATCAACATCTTGAAGACAAGATCTGTCAGTAGCCGACATTAGAAGATGGCGCCGACTGCCTGCCTGCCTCTTCAGATTTTTCTGGTAAACAGGTATTCTGCACATGCGTCTGCATGATTCTGGTGTGTGCCCCTCCCGAGTGGGCATATGCTAACGAGGTACTGTAGCCTTAGCCAATCCTTACATTGGCAACATCTACTTCTCTATATAAGCAGCACCCTCCGGCAGCACGGGGTCCTCCATAGTATTATTATTAATTCCTGCAATAAAGGTTGATGAGAAGAATCCAACCGTGTTGTGTCTGCTTGCTGGACAAGTTGGGTGCGACAAAGATCCTTATCTATCCCAAATACTCCCTTAGCTGTTTTATGATTATTGTCAAAAAATAATCTAGAAAACACCCAAGTTATGACAAAACTTTATGAAAGTGAGGTCATATCTTTAAAGGAATAAACGTTTATAAATTGACATTAGCAAAGCCAGTAGAATCACTGCAACAAAAAAAAATAGGAAAAAGATAAATGTATCCAAAGTCTACTGGAAAATTTTAAAATATAGAAATATATGATCATTTTGGGATAGGCAAAACATCCCCAAATGAATTCTCTAAGATCTTTTACTAAAATCTAAGAAACAAATTAGACTGTTTAATGCTAAGGGTACTTTGTAGTTGTAATTAAGTTTCTAATTACATTTCATAAAGCTGTCCAAATGGTCACACCTGATCCAAGGCCTCTCAAAAGGCAGAGTGTTTTCATCAAGTCTAGAAAATTAATTGTATGATGACTGTTTTGAATGTGGAAGAGATTTGTAAGTCATACTACATAGATGACTTTATGGGCAGAAAACTTGGCTGAAGGTCAATAAGTAACATATGTATGTATGCATGTATGTACGCATTAAATGAAAAACTTGATTAGAAATCTTAAAAAGTGCAGGGAGGGGTATAAGAAAGTTCAGAGGGAAGAAAAGGAAGGCAAAATGTATTTTCTTTCGCTGAGACCTAGGGTACTATTAGACGAACATTTAAAAAAAATGCATTAACAGTGTATTGTTAGTTTTGAAACAATTATCATTGCTTTGGTAGACAAAAGTAGAAAAAATTCATTCAACTTCTATTTCCTGTCAATAATCAACTCTAACATGCTTATGCAAAGTTTTATTACCTAGCATTATTTAAAACTGATGCTATATGAGATTTCAAGAGTCAAAATTTTACTCACATATTCATTTAATCTATCTATCTATCTATCTATCTATCTATCTATCTATCTATCATCTATTAATCAATCAGGATAGGGCTTTGCTATTTAGTCTTATCAGATCTTGAACTCCAGGTACAGCCTAGGTTGTCTTTGAAAGTGCCATAATCTTTCTTAATTTCATGAGTGCTGGGGTTACAACAGTGAAATACCACAGTGAGCTCTTAAAGTTCAAAGTCAGACCTAACTCTACATTCTTCTATTCCCAACAATCCTGGCATCTTCTGGCTGATATTTCTGGATTATTTTTTCACTTCTCTTTTATGAAGGCTTCCTTCAGACCTGCTCCTTTCACACATCCTGGATCCTCACCAGGATTTTTTTTGCCCCATGTCCCAGAGATCCTGAAGCTTTGGATCTGTAGGAACAGTCTCTTCATGCACTCCAGCAATTTATAGATGGAGTAGATGTTGGGGTGGGCCAACTCAAATCCTTGTCTGGTCTCTGAGTTGGGCAGCCCACCAGCTCTGCCACACCCAGACCAGGGGGATCACTACAGCACTGCCACAACTAACTCATCCAATGCTGCAGATGGAAATGAAAGGGGTAAGAACCAGCTCTGCCACTTTTGTGCAGCTGGGGCCAGGTCTCCTGAAATCCATGCCACCAGTACCATCTCTATTGTGCTGGCAAGGGGAAGGTGCAGAGCCTGCTCTCCTGAATGCTGCAGCAGGTTAGAGGCAGGGATAGATCTCCTGTTCTCGTGACCAGGGGCCAGCTCCCTTGCTTGCTGAGGAGGTGAGGGTTAAGGGGGAGAGGGCATTTCTCCCTTGCCCATGCCATCAGAGATTTTGTGGGTCCAACCATCCCATCTTCACACTCTTGGGGCTGGCTTCCTATTCTCACAACCAGAATCGGCTCTACTCTGCTTCCTGAGTGAGATGCACGGGTGAAGATGGTGTTTCCTGAGTATTGCTGCTGGTGAAAGATGGGACCAGCTCTCCTGCCTTCATACTCTTGCAGCCAGCTCTTCTAGATGTCCAGGTGAGGGGTGGGGCCAGCTCTGCACAGCCCTCAGACATAAACATGGCCCTAGGTGGCAGACCAGACAAAGGACATCTACCTGGTCTTTGGTGATAAGGGACCGCTGTTGCTGCAGGTACATAGACTCAGACATGCCTTTGATGGTAGAATGGACCAAGATCTCACCATGGCTTTAGTAGCATTACCAGCTACTCACTTCAGACTGTTCCTCACCCACTTCTAGCTCTCCTTTTCTTCATTGTGCACACATTCTTTTGCTTGTCCTTTTCTTCCATCTCTCTACCACTTACTTGCTCATCTTAGTTGAGTCCTGGGTATCTAGGTTTCTGGAGTTGTCTCAGGAGTTCTGTGCCCCACCTGTATTGTGTGGCATCGAGATGGGGGTCATTGTTGATTTGCTCTGCCAGCCTGGACTATGTGGCCCTGGATTTGTAATCATTTCAGTCTTGCTCCTCAAAAACCTATATTCTGCCATGCTCGTTTTTCTCCAATAGTCACTTGCCAGGATGTTATATATCTATTGGTGTTTGTGCTCTAGATTCTGAATGTGTTCATCAAACAGAAATCAACATGAAGTAAGTAACAGAAGATGCAAGCCTGACACCACAGGACACATTGTTGTGATCGTTCTGTATAGGTTTACCCTAGAGTGGCATTTTGCTTGTACATTAACTTTTTTCTGTTAGTCGGAATTCAACCCATCCTTATTTACTTTCTACTCTCTCTAAAGAAAGCCCAAGGTTGCTTTATCAAGGTAGAGTTAACCTTGGTATTTGATATAAAATATTACCATGGAAGATTGACAAATTAGGTAAATAGTAAAACAGTAGACCTGGAAAACAGATTATTTTCATTGAGCTCTTGGACTGGATACTCATATATTCAGTACATTAAAAGCAGACTTTACAGTAGAAATGTTGCTGTCATGCACAGTATGCATGCCATTATAACTATTTAAATCACAGAGCAGAGACAGGGAATAATGGAGAGTAAGATACTGAGTGATCAAATGATAGGGGCAGATAGTTGCTATGGAAATGACAGAGAATGTAATACTACTACAAGGGCAGATGGTTACTATTGATGTTGCTCCAAAGAGGACACATAGTAAATGACAAATCAAAGGCTGTTAAGGACAATCCATAGCATGCGTGGGAAGTCAGGGTGTCTCACTAGCAGCTTCAAAGGAAGGCTTCCGCTGCAGAAAAAAAAAAAATCAAAGTGTGAGGACCTGGCTCAGATCCTGATTTTAAGGACTACAGAGTAGGCTGATCTAATTAAATATTAAAATTTTCCACCCTTTTTGTAGTTATGTGTTAAAGCACTAGTGATCATATGAAGTAAGAGCACATACATATTGGCAGATATAAATGAGGGCTGAGAATTTCAAGTATAAATTCCCCCCAAGTTATGTCAGCTCTAAGATCAATAACATCATAGTGCTAGTTTATTGTATTACTTCTGTGTTAAAATAATTTTTAAATCCATTTTTCCTTTCCAGGACTGACTCCTGGGATGATGACTCTGAGACTAATTATTTATTATTAAATACCGACACCACAAGCTTTGGCTCATTATCTAACTAGCTCTTAACTTATTTAACCATTTAAACTATTCTATATTTACTACTAAACTAGGTAACTTTTTTCAGTTCTGGTTCCCTTCATCTATCTGCTGGTCTGTGTCCATCTCCTTAGTCTGTGTTTCTCTCTCAGCTATCTTAAATCTCTCTTTTTATCACTTACCATTTCCCATAATCCTCTCTCTTCTTATCAGTGTCTCATCTCCTATTTCCTGCCTCAGCTCATTGGCCATTGACTTCTTTTTTTTTGACAGGTGATGTTTATAAAAGACTCTGTGATGCTTTGTATATACTTGTCCCAGGGAGTGGCACTATTGGGAGGTGTGGCCTTATTGGATTAGATGTGTCACTGTGAGCATGGGCTTAAGACATTCATCCTAGATGCCTGAAAGTCAGTCTTCCACTAGCAGCCTTCAGATAAAGATGTAGAGCTCTCATCTCTGCCTGCATCATACCTTTCTAGATGCTGTCCTGCTCCCACCTTGATGACGATGGCCTGAACCTCTGAACCTGTAAGCCAGCCCAACTAAATGTTGCCCTTTATAAGACTTGCCTTGGTCATGGTGTATTCTCACAGCAGTAAAACCCTAACTAAGAAGGATGCTTTCTACATTTCCCCCTTTTAGTCAAATAAAAGGCTCTTTCTCTTACATCAATAAATTATATATAATATTAATTATGAAAACCATCAAGTAAGAATTATGTTCACAATTTCTAGTTCATTTGTTTTGGCAATTTTGGAGAAAGTAGTCTACCATCTATATTATCTTTGTGAGTTAGAGTTCTGTGCTTAAATCATTTTCTATCATAACTTGTATAAACCTAATAACATTATTTAAAAAACTCCTAAACAACTTAAGCTTAATTGTGAGACTAGCTAGTCTTCAACTCCATCAGAGATATAAAAAGGAGTAAATATTACTTTAGTATGCAGGAAGTGCAGTGAAAGCAACTTCTAGAACTATTGAAGTGAGAGATGTTGCTGGTTGCTTGGACAGTCATCCAAAAATTGTCTCTATACCATTAGAACACCCATCTTCAGCTTTCTGGCCCAGTATACAACAGATTTTTTTGTGAAGAAGGAATCATGAGGGACTTGCCTATCTTGCCATTGCAAAGCTTGGTAGTTGACTTCCCTGAATCTTGTTTGTCCATTTTGGACAGTGTTCCGTTGACAATTGAGGCAGGGATATTTTCCTGCCCAGTGGTTAGCTTGCCACATTTGAAGCAAACTCCATAAGGAGGTTCTTTGATGTTCATCATCTTCCTTGAAGTAGAATGAGGGTACTGCCATGAACAGACCTGTCTCCTTGTCAACATAGATCTGTTAATAATAAAATATCTTTAAATGTCATAATCTTTAGAACTCTGAGGTTTTTCAACACTACCTATTTATAATATATCCGAATTGTTTTTAGCTATTTATTATTTGTTCAACTTTGAAACATCTTTTTGCAATAAACAAATATCTGACTATGAATTCAATTGTTTGACTACTAGATTGCATTTCGTGCTTATTTTAAACAGTTTGTAATACCAGATTTTAAATGAACTAGAACTTAACATTGCCTTTTTAAGAATTATACAATACCTTGACTGGAGTTGATATGTAGTAGGTTGTAACCAAATACACCCTTACATTTTTATCAATATACAAAGATCTGTACCAATGTAAGATGTTGGGCTTGTTAACATTCTTTAGTCTAATAGTGGATTCAACAATCTACCTCTTTTCCCTAATTTTTCTATATTCCCCCCTTTTCCCTTTTTATCTCTTTTCCTTCTTTCCCTCTAATACTAGATAGAAGAGAGAGAAGGATAGAGAGGAAAAAGAGAGAGAAATCCCCGAGTCTAACCTCCCTAGTGTTGTTTGCTCCCTGATTCAAGACAATAACTGTTGTAGATTTGGTTTATTGCTTGTATTATGTTAGTTGGATTCTCAAATTACATGAGAATTTGTAAGTCCAGAGCCATGTTGTCTTGAATGGCTGACTTGAATTTGATATTGGGGCCTCTTGGGTCATTTCCTGACAAGGGGTGACTTTGTCCTTGTTTATCTACATTCATTAGTCTAGTGCAGGCCTTTGCCACACCTTCTAGATATTCTAAAAGGCTGAGGCCTCCAATTTGGATTTTCTCTAGGAAAAACATTGTTTCTAAGAATTTCTTGTCCGTAATCCCATTTTAAATAACCTTGCTTGCTACAACTAAAACATTTGACAGTTTGGTTTTTCTTGAAGCCCTTGGGGATTATTTTTTCTTATTACAGTTTCATTCTTAATTTTTTAAATCTAGCTTTTCTATCAAATGCCATCTAAATTCCTGAGGGTGGTTATTGTTGATTGATATTTTTTGTACATTCACCAGACAAGCTAAGGTTGTTTTTTTTTAACAACAGGCTTTATCATTAATTCCTGTGTCTTTATCTTTGTATATTTCTCAAATTTACTTATCTTTTCTTCTATGGCCTGTCTCTATTTCTCACATTTTTATTTTTCCTGTTTTAATTTTTTGAGGCCTGTATCTCTAAAGCCCTTATTTTTAAAGAAGGCATAAAAAACTATTATGATTATTAAGATTAGGATAATAAATATCAGCATATTAATAATAAACATAAGAGGTAATGTGTGTGTCTCAGTTAGGTCAATTATCTGTTGCTCTTGTTTCTATCTTTAAACAATTAAAAACAGCATTGTATAGCCTGAAGTCTCAGTGTTATTGATTTTTTTCATTTTACTTTTCTTACTCCCTTTAATTTTATTAATTTAAAATTCATCTTACTGGCCTATAATCTTTTGACATCCAGTCTTCTTCCCTTATAAACATTTAAACATAATTTTAAACATGTCTTAGTAGTTGGAAGCTTTGTTGTTTGGTTGCTTTGGAACTTTTCTTGTTTTCCCTCAGTCACTCTCAGTTTAGCCTTTGTTACTCACCTGCCCTTGTCTCTCTCCATTCACCAGGAGAAGTGGTTTTCCTTCCTTTTATAGCTATATCACAGGTTCTCATTGCTCCCCCTTTTGGGAAGTTGTCTTCAGTTCAAAGGCCAGCAGGTGACTAGGCAGCCTGTGTTAGGCCAGCAGGACCCCTCCTCCCAACCCCTCCAGCCTCCCTGCTCTCTCTCTTTGCCTCCCTCCAGACTAGGGAACTGCTTTGAGAAGTACTCCTCTATAGAGGAGAGCTGGCTCTCTTTCTTTTCAGCTTAGGCTTCTTAAAGGCAGCCATTTTCCTATTCAAGCAGGCTCCTTTTAAAAGTGCTGGATGTTTTTTTTTAACTCTACCTCTGCAGATGCACCTGTCCACTCCATCTGGCCACTCCCAAACCTGGCCTCAGTTGCTAAGCAACCGTTTAAATGAACAGAACTAAGAGCCTTTCTTGCTCTGTACAAGCTTGAATTTCTGCCTAAATTCTTGCCTGACATTCAGTGCCAATGTAACCACACTGCCTCTCCATCAGGACGTTACTAAGCCTAGATACGATGCCCGACTGCATGCCATCTGTTAAAATAATTTTTAAATCCGATTTTTCTTTTCTGTCTCAGGTCCTAGAATGATGACTGTAAGAATAAATTTATTATTAAATGCCTATGTTATAAGCTTTGGCTCATTTTCTGACTAGCTCTTAATATAGTTAACCATTTAAAGTATTCTATGCCTACTACTTGGTTAGTTACCTCTCAGTCCTGGCCCCCTTCATCTGTCTGCTGTTTCTTCAGTCTGTGTTTCTCTCTAGGCTCTCCGGAGTGTCTCCTGTTATCCCTTACAATTTCCCAGAATCATCTCTCTTCTTGCCAGTGTTTCACCTATTTCCATGACTCGACTCATTAGTCATTGGCTTTTTTACTGACAAGTTATGTTTGTAAGAGATTTTCTCTACAATTCTGTGCTGTGGAAAGACAGCACACACTGATGGATGACAAAACTCTGAGTGGCATGTCATAGAAATGGATACCTGAATAATGCTTCTGATAGAGGCAATGCTAGTCCATTGCATATTTGCATCCTGTGTATGTATGTATGTCCTGTGCATGTATGTATACATGCATATTCACATGCATGCATGTATGTATGTATACGGTATATATATATATACATATATATATATATATATATATATATATATATATATATATATATATATATATATATATATATATATATGTATACTGCTCCCAACTTCACTCTAATAGGTCAATGTTTTAACCTAATTTGGTGAGGACTAACATAATAGGTGCATTAAATTGGTAAAATAAATTGCAGTTTACAGAAATAAGATAAGCGATACTAGATTTTATAGTTTTTCTATTTCATTCTGTTTCATTAAATGGAAGTTAAAGATTATTCTACTTTGTTACATAAATAACTGTGGTTAAAAGGTGTGAGTACATCTATAGTACTATCTATTGTGTTATTAAAGCTTAGATAATTGTTATATTATAGATATATAACTTAAATATTTGATATATTATAATATAATTATAATATCTTTAATCAAGATAAGCTTGATGAAAGCTTAGATAATGCTTCCTATGGCTATCTACCATATTTTAATCCAATAAACTTATAATAACATGCTACAATATTTTCTGTTGCAAAATAATTTATTTTGTCCATTTTTAGCTCCATTCCTACATCTTTACTATAGTTCAATAAAACGTAATTTGGATCCCAGGTCCCTGACATAGCACAAACAGGTGTATAATAATATTATAAAATTGTTCTTTCAAAGAAAAATAATTTTTGCTTTTTCCATATATGTGTATACTTATTTAAACTAATGGATAAATTATCCTTCTTAATGGATAAATGCAAATGAGATGTTTTCTAAATATGCAGGCAAAGGTAATTAGGGATATTGGTACATAGGAGTAAACAATTACTAAATGTTGCTTTTGTAATCTTTGGAACTTCAGGAATTAATTTGCAGTCAAAGGCATGCTAGAATTTATAAGAGCCAATGTCTAATACTTTTCATATATGAACTAGAAAGACAAATGAAGGTGTACTAATTTGGTGGACTACCTCAACAACATTTATGAAGCTCCAGGTTTTATCTCTAATAACATAGACAGGATCCAATGGTACAGGCCTATAATCAATACAGGAAAGGAGGAGAAATGAATTAGCTACAATGTGAGTTTGAGAGTAGTCTGTCTGAGAAAAGAGGAGAGGAGAGGGGACAGAAGGGAATGAAATGAGATGAGAGAGAAGGGATGGTAAAAAGAAAGGAGAGAAGGAAAGGAGGTATAAGAGAGGAAGAGAGGAATAAGTTCATTTAATCAGTAAATAAATATGATTAACAGAGAAAACGTTTATGAATATCAGCCCAGCCACAAATGGTTTGATCAAAAATGGAGTCCTGCTTGCAAGATATACTTGTGAAATGATGTCACAAAGCTTGTAGGAGTAACCAAATAAAATCTGACATGACTTAAGGCCCACAGTATGAGACTGAACCCATACCTGACAGTGTTTGTATGACCAAGAACCCGAGACTAGAAAACCAAGGAACCTTGGAGAAAAGGAAATACTTTTCTAAAACCAAACCAAACAACAAAAACTTACTCCCAATGTCATTCTGCTATGCTCATGGTTCAGTCCCTTTCTTAGCCATTGCCAGCAAAACTTCCTCCTACTGAAGATGAGAATAAACAAAGAGACCCAGACCCTGATAATATGCAGTGTTCCAATAACTCTTGAAACATTTGTCCCTAAATGGTATGCCTTGATCACATGAGGACTCCAAAAATCCTGGGGAAAAGGAGCTGCAAGGATTAAAACAGCCAGAGGGGAATGGAAGACAGCAAAGAAACAAGGCCCTCTGAATCAACAGGATCAAAACATGTATGAACTCACAAAGACTGAGGGAGAATGCATGAGGCCATATGTTTCCACCCCTTACCCAGAATCTATCTTTAATTGATAACTATTTGCAAAGGAAAATTTTGTTTTCTCCAAGGTAGTCTCAAGTGGAAAACAAACTACTCTTAAGAATAGACTTCATGCCCAGCAGTAGAACCAAACAGAAAACAAACTCGACTGTACTTTGGTCTCATAATGGTATGTCTGGATATTAAAAAAAAATATCTTAGCTGTCAAGTCACACTAAAGCACACCCCACAGCAGCAAATTGGACCCCGTCCTCTGAATTCCATTTTCTGGCTCACAGCTCTGCCTGAATTCCTGGAAGCTGCTGGTACCAAGGAAAACCTGGTAAGATGCCACCCCAAAGTCTTGCCCACCAATTCCTCTTAAAATACACAAAACAGCCTCAAACTGCACCCCACTGTACTCCATTTTCCATTCTACAACTACTTGTGCTTTCCTGGAGGACACTCTGGTACCAGAAACCCCAAGCCATACTGATTCTAGGAATCTCAAGATCAAGAGAAAAGGGAACCTCTTGGAGAAAACAGGGAAGAGGAATGGGATGAGGAACTGTGAGAGGAAGGACCAGGAGGGGGGACAATGGCTTGGCTGTAAAAGCATAATAAATAAGTAAGTAAGTAAGTAAGTAAGTAAGTAAGTAAATAAATAAATAAATAAATAGATTAAAGGACTTAAAGGTTAACACCCCAAAACCCAAGAGGCCACATGGGCCAAAAAACCTAGGTAGTCACCAGAGCCACAGGCCACTAATGAAAGAAGACAGAGACAAAACAGAAACCAAGAGAGGAAAATGGTAACAGTTCTCAAAGGGGGGGGGCTATAGATAAAATGCCCAATAGCAGGGAGAGGAAACTTGGAGAGTCCACTTCCAGTAGAAAGACAGGGAAATGAAGGAAGGGGCTTGCCATTCCACAGTCAAACACTCTGACTCAGAATTGTTTCTGTCTGAAAGAACTGCAAAGACAAAGAAAGGAGAAGAGACTGAGGAAAAGGCGGTCCAGTGACTGGTCCAACTTGGGATCCATCTCAAGGGGAGTCTCCAAGGCCTGACATTATTACTGATGCTATGGTGTGCTTATAGACAGCAGCCTAGTATGGCTGTCCTCTGAGAGGCCTGACAAACAGCTGACTGAGACAGATACATATACTTATACCCAACCATTAGAGTATAGCTGGGGACCCTTGTGGTTGAATTAGGGAAAGACTGGAAAAAGCTGAGGAAGAAGGCAATCCCATAGGAAAACCAGCAATCTCAACTAATCCAAATCCCTGAGATCTCTGAGGACTATCAACCTGATAGCATACATGAAGTGGTATGAGGTCCCTGACACATATATAGCAGAAGACTGCCGGGTCTGGCCTCAATGGGAGATGTACCTAACCCTCAAGAGACTTGAGACCCCAGGGAATGGGGAGGCCATGTGGGAGGGCATCCTTTTGGAGACAAGAGTGAAGAGGAATGGGATGAGTAACTGTGGGAGGGAGGACTGGGGGTGGGCAATGGCTGGACTGTAAAACATAATAATAATAATAATAATAATAATAATAATAATTATTATTATTATTATTATTATTATTATAATTGTTAAAGGACTAAAATAAGTGAAATTAAAATCTATTAACACATAAAGAACACTTTATGTTTTAATGATATAAAAATGGGAGCTCATCTTAAGTAAAAGATTGAAGTTGTAGTTTGTTGTCAAATTAGAATCTCCATTGATATATGGAGGAGGAGTCCCTGACAACTTAGATTGTTTGACAGAATTTAAAGAGAGTCTTTTCCAAAATCATTTTCAAGTCATCTTAGGTTCAGAAGTTTCTGGTGTACAAACAATAGATTTTTTTAAATAACAGTAAAAATGTACTCACTGATAAGTGGATAATAGCTAAAAAGTACAGAATGCCCATGATACAACTCACAGACTGCATGAGGCTTAACAAGAAGGAAGGTCCAAGTGTGGATACTTCAATCCCACTTAGAAGGGGGAATAAGATGATCATGGGAGGAAGAGGTTGGGTGAAAGGGGAAGAAGAGGGGAAAAGAAGGATAGGATCAGGTGTGGGAGGAGACAGGAGGGAAACACAGAGGGCCAGGAGAATGAATGCAAGTATGCAGCAATGGGGGGGGGGTGATGGAGGGAAATTTTCTAGAGATCTGGGATGTGAGAGTGTCCCAGGACTCAGTGGGAATGACCTTATCCAAAATGCCCAAAAGTAGGGAGATGGAACCTGAAGAGACTACCTCCATTAGATAGACAAGCACCCACACCCACTCATCTTCAAAAGTTTTGACCCAGAATTGCTCCTATCTAAAGGAAATGCAGAGACTAAAATGGAGACAAGACTATCTACAGACTAGCCCAACTTGGGATCTATTCCAGGAGCAGGCACCAAACCCTGACATTACTGATGTTATGTGGTACTTGCAGACAGTAATCTAGCTTGGCTGTTCTCTGAGAAGCTCTACCAGCAACTGACTGAGACAGAGAGATATTTACAGCGAGCTACTACAGTAAGGTCAGTAACCCCTATTGAAGAGTTACGGGAAAGATTGAAGGAGTTGAAGGAGGTTATAACCCCATAGGAAGAACAACAGTGTCAACTAACCCAGATCCCTCAAAGCTCCTAGAGACTAAGCCTCCAATCAAAGAGTGTACATGGACTGGTCCATTGCCCCCAGCACATATGTAGCAAAAGACTACCTTGTCTGGCCTCATTTGGAAGAGCACGTGCCTAATCCTGTAGAAACCTGATGTCCCAGGGAAGGGGGATATTGTCAGAGGTGAGATAGGGATGGGTTGGAGGGTGTTGGAGTTAGAGAGTAGGGGGATGGGAGGGTGGGTGAGAGGGTTGGGGGAGCAACCTCTCAGAAGCAAAGGAGAGAAGGGATGGAATAAAGAACTCTGGGATGAGGTATCAGAAAGCAAAGCAATATTTAGAATGCAAATAAATAAAATAATCTAACAAAATAATAAAAATTGTGAAGAAGTAACAGTAAACAGAAAAAATTTAAAACAGTAAAAATAAAATTGATTGATGTAATCATAATAAATCTACATAGAGTTTTGTATTATGTTTATAATTTAAATATACATGGATAGAAATGTATATGTATTTCCACTCTGGATATTAAATAAGACATCCACATTTTTAACTGTCAGAATAAAAAGAAAAAGAAAACAACAACAACCAGTAAAAAGGAAAAGAAAAGAAAAAAAGAAAAGCCCACCCATCTAACAAAAAACAAACAAACAAACAAACAAAAACAACAACAACAAAAAGAACTCAGAAGTCAGAATATAAACCTATATGAACTGCAATACCCAGATGTCTAGAGGCCAGAATCAGACCACAAGCAACAAGAACCAGGGCAATATGATAACACCAGAATCCAACTTTCCTACTACAAAAAGTCCTAGATAGTCTAACACAGCTGAAGCATAAGAAATGCCCTTAAATCCAATCTGATAAATATGATAGAGTACTTTAAAGATAAGATAAACAAATCCTTTAAAGAAATACAGGAAAATACAATCAACCAGGTGAAGGAAATGAATAAAACTGTTCAAGACCTAGAAATAGAAATAGAAATAATAAAGAAAACACAAACTGAGGCAATCCTGGAGATGGAAAACCTAGAAAAGAAAACAGAAACTACAGTTGAAAGCATCAACAGAATAAAAGCCACATCTTTTAATCAGACAGGAACTTCAGTGGAGCAATAAAAAGACCTACCTATCCACAAAACTTTCAACCTCAAATTTATCCTCTCTACAAGAAATGCAGGCACCAGGGATAAAGCAGAAACTGAGAGAATGGTCAACCAATAATCAACCCAACTTCATACCTATCACATGAGCAAGCAACAATCCCTAACAGTATTAATGATACTCTGTTATGCTTGCTGACAGGAACATGTTCTCTGAGAGGCTCCACCCAGCAGCTGACTCAGACAAATGGAGAAACTCACAGCCAAACAGTGGATGGAGCTTGGGAACTCTTATGGAAGAATAGGAAGGATTACAGACCCCCAAAAAGATAGGAACTCCACAGGAAAACCAACAGGGTCAACTAATCTGTTCCCTTGGGGCTCTCAGAGACTGAAACACCAAACAAAGAACATACAGGGGCTGGACCAAGGCCTTCCACTCATATGTATTAAATTTGCAGCTTGGCCTTCATGTGGGTCCTTAACAAATAGAATGGGGGCTACCCTCCCCCCAAATACAGTTGCCTGTATGTGAGATATGTTCTAGTAGCTGGACTACCTAGTCTAGCCTCAGTGAGAGAGGAAACACCCATCACCACAGAAACTTAAACTGCCAGGGTAGGAGGATACCTTTGGGATACCAACCTGCCCAGAGGATAAGAAGAGGGGAGGATGGGAGAAGGTTACAGCAGGTGATGACCAGCTGGGGAGGAGGCAGTAAGCAGGATATAAAATAAATAAGTAAAAAAATATTGTGATATGCAGATGATATCATAGTATACATCTGTGGCAGAGCATGCCACACTCACTTATTCTCAGTTGTTATTACAGGAAAAGAAGCAAGCAGGATGTATTTTTTTATTTTTCTGTTTACTTCACTGATGTATCCTTACTACTTGAAATCACACCGCTGAGGACTCAATAAACAGTTATTGAACAAAAGGTAAACTTTATGTATTTTCATATATAGTAAATACCTGGAATTAAAACAAATTACAGGAGCTTTCCTAATATGCTGGCTATAAAGACATAGAATAGAGCTGGCTTATGGAAACCAAACAAGAAATAATAAGGTTTTATTATTAGTGGTACAGTAGTGATTTATGTGGCATATGGTAGTAAATCAATGGATTTTGATACTTTTTCCTTTCCTCCACAATTTCTTTGATTTATGTTCGATGTAGAATTTCTACCCTTGATTACCCTGAAGAGAATCACAGTCAGAGAGAAAAGCAAAGAACAATGAAAAGGCTAAATTTAGACACCATTAATAAGAACATGTGCTACCTGAATCATATATACAGTTAAATGCTGATCCATAATTTCATAAGAAAGATAAGAGATCAAATAATATCAAGGGACTTTAAAGTTTAAATATCTGAGCAGTAGAAATAGAAGAAATCATTTAAAATTAAAATGTGTTGTCAAAATTTATTTACATTTTTGAAACTTTTTACCGTTAAATGATTAAGAGACTATACAACTATGATTCCCAAAAAAACAAAAGTAAAATTAATTATAAGTCAATCAGTGCAAAAATAAGCAACATGAGCAAAATACTATCATATAAAGTAATAGAAAAAAATCAAACATTAATTATTAATTAATTAATTGATTAATCTATTAACTTCCAAGTGAATCAGTAACTGAATTAAAAAGCACCATTCCGAGTTAAACAATAGGATTTGAATATAGAATAACTAAGAATGAATAAGTTGGAATTAACTAATAAACACAAAATATTATATTCTAAAAACAGGAAAATATAAAAAGTTAAAATAAAGTAGTGTTGATGTAGATATGCTAACATTGGCAATAGTTTCAGGCTAGAAGAATTATTATGGCTGAAAAGATATATCAATATACAATTGTGTTAATTCTTTTAGGGGCATAATTAATTCTGAATTTGTATGTATACGTATACAACATAGGTTCATACAATGAAAAGTAAAACCTCATAGAAATTAAAAAGAGATATAATAAAGAAGTACCACCATCTACTCAGTATTCACATATCTCTCATAGTAATAGAACAAACAGACAAAAATGGTAATTATTTTTAAAGTAAAGCCCCATTAATATCAAGGTTTTGAGGTAGCTCATCTATGTTTTCAGCTTCCTTGAGTATGAAAGATCTGAGAGATGTCAAGGAGCACCTCCTCAAACAGCTGTGAGGACTTTCTGGAGATGATCAGATCACAACAGAGATTTCATCTATTGCTGGAGTTAGAATCTGAATAGTCAATTTGGAAGAGAAGCTTTGGAGCATGATTTAACGTAAGTCACTGTAAGTGTGACTGCAGGTTATAACTTATCCTGTCCCTTTTTTGGTTCAGTCTTGGATTTTTGCAGCCATAACATATTGAAAGAGCATAACATGTAGGTCCTTGAGCTCACAGATCTCCAGAGTAACCAGGAATATTAAGCTTACAGGATTGTCTTTTTAATGAAAAAGATAAAACAATAAAACCTGTTCTTGCATCCAGAGAGCTGAGAATTAGAAGTGATCTAGTGACACAGCCTGGTGATCTGTATTATCGGTTGGGCTGTGCCATATCAAGTTTATACAACAAGGAGAGGAGGTGGATACTAATCTAAATGACTTAGTAGACAAAGGCTCCCCCCATTAGAGACCAGAGCTGGCTAATAGCTCAAATGGCCTTTACACTATCTGTATTACTGAGACCAGGCCAGACCCTTAGGCTCTTAAGTTAGTACAGGTAGAACATTTCTAGAACCCATTTCTTGGAAGAAAAGACACTCTGAATTGAATTTCAATGTAATTATGTTTCTTTGTGCAATAGAGATTGTTAGAAAACTTTTTTTTCTAAATTATTCTGGATTTAAATACATTGAGAATAAACTGCATGTTATGACACTTCCCTAAGTATGATCTGGGTTGATGAAGTCAAACACTTGGTTTTCATTCTTATCTCTTTGTGTGGTTCATTTCCCAGCCTGGATACCTGCTGGAACCACCTCAGCTCTACTCATTTATGCCCATGGTAAAGTGGACTGAAGACTAAAATCATGGCCTAAAGTAAGTCTTTTCTTCCTTCAGCTGTTTTGTGAAATGTTTGTGTACCGTGAAAAAGATACACAAACCATCATAAACTGTAAATTTCTTCCACCTTTTCTTGCAAAGTTTACCAAACTTGACTATAGATTAAACAACAACAGCAACAAAAAACCAACCAACCAACCAACCAACCAAACAAACAAACAAACAAAAACACTGTATCAACACATTTGAAATATCTGATGTAATGCAGAATGAATTGGCTAAGTTTCTGAATTTGAAAAAAGAATACAAACACACACATACAACCTATACATATCTGACATAGTCAGTTTGTTCTAATATTTTTAATAAAATTAATTATCTTGCTTAATTTTTTACATATGCTAGTTTATTTATTTAAATGAGCTTCATTTTTTTAAAAGTTAACTCCACTATATGTGCAAGCAGATTGATTGATATCATTGACATCTCTGAGATTTACTTTAAAAATTATATACTAACCTGAAAATAGCAACATATTAGAGAATTAGAAAGAAATAAAATTACAGGCAAATCTTCCATAAACATACATGTTATACTACTATTTAAGATGTGAACAAATTAAATAGATTAATATTTAATATATTAATACATACAGAAGCACTTCTTTTTAGTTTTTCTTTGTTATTGATTAATTTATTTAACAATTTCACAAATGTATCTAGTATATTAAAATTACTTTTCTTCTCCTCCCCTCTCATCTTTCTTATCCCATTAACCACTCCCTCAACCTCACCAGTACCTTTTCCATATGCATAGGTTTTGTTTCTTTGTTTTAAAATATTTATTATTTTTATTAAATGCATGTTAGCCCGTGTATATGTATGTGTGTGACATGTGTGCATATTTTTGGGTGTTTGAATGCTTGCACACATGTTATAGCTTTCTTTTGGAGATCAAAGAACAACTTTGGGGAATCCATTCACTCTTTTATGGGTTTTGAGGATCAGTTCAATGTATCCTGAAGTATAAAAGTAATTAAATATTAATTTAATTTAATTAGTAGTATTGTATTAAAATAATTAAATAAATCGTGACAGCACATGCTACCTGCCACAATGTTCTGAGTTTCTGAATGAAACACACACACACACAGCCTTTATATTTTGATATGCCTAAAACAGCTCAATGCCTGGGTCACTTTCTAATCTCCATGTGGCTAATCCACCTCCCTCAGATAATTCTGAGTCATCACTTACTACATTCTGTATTTTACCTTGGCTGCCCTGGACCTGGTTGGGCAGTTCTCTTGGGCCACACTCACTCTGGCTTCTTTGTGGAGGCTATGTCTCCCTCTCCTGTACCTTCTCAAGCATAGTATCTCTCCTCTCCTCTTCCTCCTCCTCCTTTTCTTCCTCCTCCTACTCCTCTATGTGGAACAATGATTATTAGAGTTATGCTATGTCATGATGCTTTTCTTATAAAGAATTGTAGACATTCTAAGAATTGTGCAGTCTCAAAGACTATTTGGTAGCAAGGTCGATGGGGAACACAGGAGTAAAGAATAAATTCAAAATATATTTATAATACAATATTAATATATGTAGCAATGATAATTAAAGAAAACGAGGTCATGAAGTTGAGAGGCAGTGAGAGTCATAGTAGGAATTGGAAGCCGTGGAGTGTGGTCGGGAAATGGTATAAATAGAGTACTCATGTATAACTTCCTATTTGGAACATAATCAATGATGATACAAAAATATCCACATAGAAGTTCACAGGTTATATAATTATCTTTACAAGGCTGAGACTGAAACACAGGGGTCTAACCACATAAGTGTTCTCCCACTAAGCTACAACCTCAGCACAGAATCAACAAAACTTTTTAGGGAAAATTTAAAATACCATTTAAATGCAAGGACATGTCATAAGCGTCATTTGGGATGTTAAATACAAAGAGTCAGTAAACATCAGTAAAGATGCCCAATGTCATGTAAAGTGGAAGAAATATAATGAAATCTGTTTCCATTGACTAGATGGCATTTTAAATCACGCTATCAGTAATTGCTAAAACTGGGTAAATTATAGAATTCTTGTAGAAATATAAATCAAAATATTGAGATAAGTTACTTATATTTTATTTAAACATGTGTCAATTATATCTTAACAATTAGCTCCTTAGCAACTTTCAAATATTTTTCCTGAACAAAGACTCATATTAGGATATCCCTTTTGGTAATTCTAATCTCAAGTTGGAAACAATCTGAATATTGATTGTATAATAGGAAATTGACAATACAGTAGTAGGAAGGCCTATTGCAAGTTCACTGAATAGAATCTTATATAACCTTATAAGGAATTAAACTGATGTGGAGTGTCATGGATGAATTTCAAAATAAAATAGTGCTCATATAGAACCTGATACAAAATAGTGTATTATATAATATCATTGATTATAAGTCAAAAATTTGTAAAAACAAGTGGTGTTACATGTTGGAATATGACCCAAGAATGTAGACATGTGAGGAACATTCAAAGTGCTTGTGAGAAAATTACAAGAAAATGAATGTCTTATGATCTCAGTTTCTTTCTCTTGCTTTTCTTTCTCTCTTAAGTATAGTGGATAGGATTGAGTTTACTTCAGGTTATTTATTACAGCTGGATTTTGTTATTTATTTATATGTCTCTATGAAAAAACATGTTTTTGTCATGTGCAGGTTGTCTGCTGTGTATAGCTTGCCCTTGTGATTGTATATTTTACTTATGTTACTCCTCTTAAACTTTAGCATATAAATGGTCTGATGCATGAACAAAGTTGACTATTACAGGGCACTTTAGTCTGCCTCATTTTTAGACTCCACTCTTCTAGTTCCCCAACTTCAGAGGTAAACAATACAAATCACAATTGTGCTTTTAGAAGATGATACTACCACACAGGGAGGTGATTGAGGATGTAATATTTTACTTCTTTTCTGCCTATTGGTTTGTTCAGGTGGAAAAAGTAATTGATGTGTATATCTCTTAACTTTGACATCTGTGTCTTACATTAGTCTATCTCACCTGTTTGTAAACAAAGGAAAATATTTGCAAGTGCCATCTAATTAATCCATTGAAATTCTACCCTTATCTAATAATTTCTGCTTCCAATATTATTCCACATTTTCAGGGCTATTTATACCTTTTCCAAAGGATTACTTCTCTATTAGGAGCTCACAATAACCACTGCATTTCCTACAGCATTCAAATCACATATATCTTGTCTTTTCTCTAAATACAGTTTATAGTGGAGAATATTTGTCATTTTTGCTTCATTATTAAACTATGAAAAATAATATTCTCACACTTGTACTTTTTATTACTGATGTATTTTCAGATCTGAGATGTGACAAATTTCTAGTTATAATGGAAGATAGCATTTTTTAAATTTGTAAACTGGTTGGTTATGTTTTAATTTGTTTTAGGAAACATAGGGTTCTAGAACCAAATGCTATAAAGAGAAAAACTTATGCACAAAAGTTTATTTCTTAGTCTTCCCAAGATGGCACAGTACAAGATCAAAGCTCTGGTACCAGGTACACCATGCTTCTGGTGAAGACTTATTTCTGGTTTAGAGTTGTATGACTCTTCTCAGTGGGTTCTCACCTGGTAGAATGAGTGTCAGGGCATTCCATGATGTTTGCTCTAGGGATACCATGCATGATTGCTCTACCATTAATTTTTACTAAAACGTATGGAATGCAGTTAGAATGGATATCTACCTGTCCCTGGTGTCATCACAATGGGGATTAGAATATGTTTCTTAGGCAACAATAACTAATCTCTAGCATTCAATCAATGCTAGTGAATAATAATAAATATCATTTCTATAGATATTTTGACATTTAATTCAATAAATCAACCTTCCTTCCTGCAGAGAAGTACAACCTTCCTAGAGGAATTATTATGGCCTATATATTGTGCTCATAGATAGAGAATGTATGCAAATCTTCTGTGAGTTGGGAATGACTGAAGAGATTTCACAATCGAGTGAATGACATTTCTATGATTTCCCCTAAAGTATTCTCCTTCTTTCCTATCACCTCTGTGGTTTGAAAAGTGGGCTCAAACTCAGCTCTGTCAGACAAAGTATGCGTCCAGAGAGGTATGAAAAGATTATGAAATCACACTATGAATTTCAATGATCTCTTGGTCTTTCCCATAGGAAGGGAAGAAAAATTACAGAAAATTAGGTTTTATTGAGCTAATGAGGCTCACTGGAAAAAGGTGGATTTTGGCTTTCACTATTTCGCTGAACCAAGCAATGGGGATTACAGCTCACTTTGCATATTCGTTCGTCTATTTAACTCATAAATTAGGACATGTGAAAGATCAACTTAAAATCCTATACAATAAAGAAAATAGATGAATTAATTTAGTATAGTCTGGATATTGTTCATTTAAACAGCGTATTTACATTTCACTATTATTTTATTAAAGTAAGTGTTTCAAATATTTTTTAAGTCAGGAAGTCATGTTTAGTCAGCTTACACCTATTTCCAGATGTACATAGCTTGTATATGTTTCAAGTATTTTTTAAGTCAGGAAGTCATGTTTAGTCAGCTTACACATATTTCCAGATGTACACAGCTTGCATATGACTGAAATAAATGTCAAAGATTATATTTCTACCATCCTATCCAAGCTACCACTGCTGTATTTTAAAAATAGGTAATTAGAGTGTTCACTTTATTTATATTGATGTGTATTTCGCCACTTTGTGTTTTAAAATTATGATGCGCAAACAGCTACTTTACACAATTCTGTCCACTCCTTAAGCTTCTGAATAATATTCACAGTAATTAGAATTATGGATTTTTAAGTCAAACAAATTAATACTGTCATATTTTATAAAATCTAACATGCTACTGAGTATAGTAAACAGCATTATTTTATAATGGAGAAGTACTATGCGATTATGTTCACACGTTATTGGTTGTATATAAGTGCAAACTTTAAAAATGGAAAATATGAAGAAGAAATTGATGTAGACTTGAGAATTAATAAACAAATAAAACATGATATATAAAATATGCTTCATATGATAATGGATTCTCTTTGTTGTGGCAGCCTCTTTCCAAGAGCTAATTTAGGGATACAGCTTCTCCACTGTAGATTTAGCCAATGCTTAGTGTTTTTCCCTGTTTTGTGCTGCATAACATCAGATGTTAGGAGGGAAAAATCATGAAGTTTTGTGTGGGAATGTGACAACTGCCAGGGGTGAGAATGGAACCAGGCACTGGTACTTACATTTGGTTTTTAGAACTCAGTTATAAGGCCATAGTGGACACTGGGGAATTTCAAACTATGTGCCTGTAAGAAAAAGGAAGCTGATATGGTAAAGTCTTAAAGGGACTTAAAACCCTCTGACTGAAAAGACACATACATCAGTATTCACCCACTGAAGGACAGACACAAAATACTTTTTTATATGTAAAAACAAAACAAAGACCAGGATAGCTAAGACCCTTCTGAACAATTAAAGAATTGCTGGAGATATCAGCATCTTTTCAAGTTGTACTACAGAGTAATCGTGTTTAAAAAGCATATGGTATTGGCATAAAAACAAACATGTTGATTAATGGAATTAAATCAAAGACCCAAACATATATTAATTTATAGACACCTATTTTTTTTCTATAAGAAGCCAGAATGACACACTGGAAAAAAGAAAGCATATACAACAAATGGTTATGGTTAAACTGAATGTCTGTATGTAGTGGGTTACTCATATTTATCACTCTGCAAAAAACTCCAGCCCAAGTAGATCAATACCTCAACATAAAAGTAGACACATTAAATCAGACAAAACAGAAAAGGGAAAAAAACCTTAACACATTAGCACATGAAACAGCTTCCTGAAAGAACAATAATAATGCAGGCACTAAAATCAACAATTAATAAATAGAAACTCATGATACTGAAAAGCTTCTGTAAGGTAAAGAATACCATAATCCAGACAAAGAGGCAGCCTACAGAATGTAAAAAGATGTTCACAAACTCCTCATCCAATAGAGTTTTAATATCCAAGATATATATATATATATATATATAAAAAAAACTCAAGAAATTAAATATAAACAAGACCAAATAATTTAATTAAAACTGGGGTATGGATTTAAACACAGAATACTCAATATAGGAATCTTAAATAGCTGAGAAATACTTGAAATATTCACCATCCTTAGTAATCAGAAAAATACAAATGAAAACTACCTTGAGATTTTATCTTACACCTGTCAAGAGAGTTAATATCAATAATACAAGTGACAGTTTATGCTAATAAGGATGTTGAACAAATAGAACACTCTTCCATTGCTGATGGGAGTGCAAACTTGTACAGTCACTATGTAAATCAATATGGAGGTTACTCAGAAATGTAAGAATCAGTCTACCTCAAGCCCCAACTATACCACTCTTGGGCATATACTCCCCACAAGAAGATCACTCTCTATTTTATCAAAAAGACACTTATTCAAACATATTCTTTGTGGCTTTATTTATAATTGCCAGAAACTGGAAAAAACCTAGATGTCCTTCAGCAGAGGAACGGACAAAGAAAATCTGGCATATTTTCAAAATGGATTATTACTTAGCTGTGTAAACAAAAGGACATCATGAAAATTTCAGGCAAATGGGTGGAACTGGGAAAAATCATCCTGAGTGAAATAACCTAAACTCGGAAAGATAAATATGGTATGTAATATAAGTGGATATTAGCAGTTAAGTATAAATAATAATCAAGTTACAAGATGCAGAGAGGTTAGGTAAAGAGCAAGAATCTAAAAGGGGCATAGGGATATCCCTGGTTGGGGTAAGTAGGATATATTTTCATTGGTTGAACGAGGAAGAGTGGGAATGGGAGCAGAAGAGATCAGGCAGAGGGGTAGAGAGAAAGAGTCCATAGAAAGACAGCTGGAATTGGAGGGTGTGGAAAGGGTCTGGGCAGCATGTGGAAACCTAGTGCAGTGGAAACTTCCAGGAATGGTGATCCTAGTTAGGACTCTTAATAATGGAAGGCATTATTTGAACTGGCCATCTTTTGTAGCCAGGCAAAGTTTCCAGTGGTGTAACCAGGTTATATTTGCTTGAGTTATTGGCTGAAAGGGTTCCATGAAGATCCCTAAATAACATGGACTGATGCTAGGACAACTGCTTTCTGAAAACTGACAATGGGCACCATTGTCTATGACAACATCCACACAGCTTATTGAACTTAGAGAGGTTGAACTTAGACAGGTGCTTGTATAGATCCTTTACCTCTACATTCTAGTCTCTTGTGTGGGAAGTAGACTATGGAAAGAGAAACTTGTACACCAACACAACTACAAAATCCTCCATCTACAACTTGTTCTTCCTGCAAGATTCCCTGGGGGAAATGGTGGCATAGAACTCGTGGGAATGGCCAATCAATGTTTGGTTTAATTAGAGGCTTTCGAGGTGACAGCAAGCCTATGCCCTACATTGATTAGAAAAGCTTGGTAACAGGAAGCCCACGCTCACCACATTGCTTAGGTAAGTTTAGATCCAGAGACTGAATAGCTCAGAGACCTATGGTAGAGACAAACAGGACAGGGGAAAAATCAGTGAAATTACTCCTAATGGTATTCTGCTATACTCATGGGTTCACTTGTCATCAGAGGCTTCCTCTGGCAGCAGGTGGGAACAAATGCAGAGATCCACAACCAGACATTATGCAGAGAGAAGAGTTTCAAGGTTTTCATCAGATTCTCTTCACTTGGACAACAGGAAATTCTATGGAAGAGTAGGAGGAAAGGTTGTAAGAGTCACAGGACATAGGACATCAAGAGAACATTGCTCATTGAATTAAATAAACAAAGCTCATAAAGGCTCACAGAGACTGAAGGGGCAAACACAGCACTGGGCCAGCATGAGTCTACGTCAAGCCCTCTGTGTATATGTATCTCTGTTAGCTTGGTGTTTTTGTGGGACTTCTAACAGTAGAAGTGAGCATACCTGTGACTTTTTTTTTTTTTTTGCCTACTCTTGGGACTCCTTTTCCCTATTGTCCAGCCTTGATGTGAGGATTTTTCCCCCTTGTTTTATTATATCTTGTTTTGTTCTGTTTGCTGGCTGTCTCTCATGGTCTACTCTTTTCTGAAGAGAAACCAGAGTGGGAGTGGATCAGGGAAGAGGAGAGAGAAGGGGAGAGTTGGGCAGCATGGAGGTTAGGGAAACAGTGCTTGTGATGTATCATATGAGAGAAAAATCTATTTTCAACAACAACAAAAATAAACAAACAAACAAATAAATAAATTAGAAACTTGACAAACATATCAACATTTGTTTCACCCATTGAAGGACAGATGCAAAAATCTTCTTACATAAAATTTTACTTCATTGAGACTGGTATGAAAAGTATCCAAATCTACAGTAGAATTTTAGTGTGAAAATTAGCATTTATCATAATAAAGTGTCATAGATTTAGATTATTTATGTTCATTTGTTCTTATATCACTTCAGTTTAAATGGGCAGTAAAGTGAGTCACTTTTTCAACTCGCCTACTAAGGTTAACAATGATTAGTTCTTTCTGGAGCAATAGAGATGAATGTGGTGTAGTGGCATTTTTTCCCCACAGTTGGGAGGAGCTAAGATGGGAGGAATAAGAAGAGGAGGAGGAAGAGGAGGAAGAGGAGGAGCGAGAGAGGAAGAGAGGTCCAGAGAGAGGGGAATATGGCAGGGGATATGCGCATGTCTCTAGCTGTCAAAGGTAGTTGATATATCTAGGTTGGGTATTGGGTTACACCTCTAATTGTGTGGGCATCTTGTTATTGAGCGTAACCAAACATATAAAGCCTTTGGATAATCTAAGCATTAGAGTTTCATTTCAACCGATTACCACGTGGATGGTGGGATGGTCTGGGCTCAGCAAAGCCTTGTGGAGACACTGTGGAAGATTGGCAGAGCCATCTGCCACTCTGGCATCTAGTGGGTGGCAGGGCCGATGTCTCTGGCAGTCAGAGTTGGTGGCCAGAGCTGAGTGGTAGCAGCATATTCTCAGGCCTAGTCTAGTCAGGAAGATGGTGGCTGATGAAGAACAAGCAAGATTGGGAGCTGTGATTTTAAATATCTTCATCAACAATGTGGCAGTTTTAAAGCACCGAGGACTATGTCTGGCATGTACTAGCTAACCAATACATAAAATAAAATTATGATTTTATTCAGTTTTTGTTAACGTTTGACTATAATATTACAGAGGGACTTAATTCTGATATGATCCATATTCATGTATAAATAGTTAAATAATTATCATCAGATCATATTTGCAAACCAATTTTAATTTAGATTTTATAATTTATTAACAGTATTAAAAAGAGATCTTTTAGACTAGCCCTCAAAAAGAATGAAGAAGTGATCTTGCTATGATATAGTGTAGAGTTAAAAAATCCTTAGCACTAACGAAATGAAGGATGCATAGGATCAGAAATTGATATAGCTTCTGTCTGTGCTGTTTAACATGGTCTATTAACATTTGTACCTACTGGGAAGTACTTCTCTTCCAAAGACTGTGAGCAATAGAAATGTTTAAATTAAGAAAGGAAAAAGTGGGAAAAGTATAATTTTAGACCTATTTTTAAAACCTATTTTAACCTCAAACCTTTTAAAATATTCAGGAGACCAGAGAGGCTTTGAACTATTCTAGAAGGATGTAAAAATATTATAAACTAAAATATTGTCTCTATTCCTGGGAACTTCAACTCTATTATGTGACTGCCATGCTCATTACTGTTTGCAGCTTGAAACAAGACTCTACTTTGAAATATGAAGAAAACACATGAGTGCATTTATGGCAACACATTTCTTACAGGAAAGAGTTACTGTGTGTTGAGAACTGTCGAACCTCTACAATGATACGAAGGAAGGTATATTCTCTAACTGACTGAACTATACTTGTATTTTAAGAAAATAAAGGCTAAAATAGACCATGCTTTGACATTATTCTGGACAAAGATAAATGTATTTGTCTCAAATTAAAATAATAAGACTTTAGTATCAATACAAACTTCTGTCTGTCAAATTCATTCTATAGATTACACTTCAAAGTGTAAGGTGTTGGGATGATTTCTCAGAAGTCAAGCTAAATTCTTTCTCCTGCAGAGGAGATGAGGTTATTTCCAAGTACTAATTTTGGGTGGTACAAACCTGCTTATAACTCCAGCTTCAGGGAGATCCTACACCTGCAACCTCTGTGAATACCTGTACTCAAATGCATGACTTCCCACCCTAACAGAGACACGCATACAACAAATACACATTTACATACATACCACACACACACACAAACACACACCACACACAACAGACATCATACATACACACACATACCACATGCATACACATAAACCACATATATACAACAGACTCCACACATATGCTTACATACACACACACACACACACACACACACACACACACACACACACGCACATCACAATAATACCACACACATACTCACACACTTTAAAAAATGTCCATGTCTCAAAAGTGTGTAGCAGGTATTATCCAATTAAAATCTGCAGACAACTAAGAAAAGCTGAGAGGAGGAGAAATAGTAAAAAGTGCATCCATTGGTTATCCAATACCAAAAGGTCAGCCCTGAAAATATACATAGCAATAACATTACACAGGCTTAATAATTTGGATTTATGGGATTCATGGGATATATATTCATGAATACATATATACGAGAGATGCAAGGGGTGTTATATGGGAGGGTTTTGAGGGAGAAAATGGAAGGGATCTGTATATAATTATAGTATGTAATTATACTATAATCTCAGACAATACAAAATAATTTTGAAAATGCAAAAAGTCACTGAG
>JANHMN010000013.1:64889304-64946120 GCA_030674055.1 Rhabdomys pumilio
ACACACACACACACACACACACACACACACACACACACACACACACAACCTTATAATTTTTCTGTAACCAAAATTTCAATATTAATAATGACAAGCAATACACCCTCATAGAATTAGAGGAGTGGGTATGGGATAGGGGAGGGGAGATGAAATAAGGGGTTTCGGGGGGCAGGAAAGGGGATAACATTTAAAATGTAAACAAAAAAATCTAATAAAAAAGAAACTAAGAAAAAATAATAATGATAAGAAATATGCCATAAATTATTTTTAACAATTCAAAAATAAAAAAGTCAACCTGAGATCTCTCATGGAAATAGTTGACTAAAATAATTTTTAAAACACCATTATTTTTCTTTGTTAAATAGGAAAAAAGCTAAGTTTTATGATTTCCTTTTCCATCTTATTTTTGTGAATTGTTTTATGAATAAATGAGATTTTGAAGATGATTTTTGATTTGTCAAGCTTTTCCTGTTAGAATGAACTCTATCTAAAGTCATTACACTGGGAACATTTCATGTATTTTAAAATTATATTATATTTTCTGTTTTCTTTGTATCCTAAATGATAAGAATGTTATGGAATATATAAAATGATCAGCATAAGTAAGTGATTCCTGAAGATAGATACATATGACACACTTCTGTCTCTGTCTGTCTGTCTGTCTGCCTGTCTGTCTGTCTTTGTGTGTGTGTATGTTTGTGTGTGTGTGTGCTGATTGTGTGTATTATGCATGTGTGTGATTTATTAGAATGGCTTATGGGCTGTAGTCCAGCTAGTTCAAAAAAGCTGTCTACCAGTGGAATATACAAGAATCCAGTAGTTGTTCAGTACTCAAGGATGGATTTCTTAGCTGGTCTTCACTATATGCTGAAATTTCCCAAAATTAAGCTCTAATGACAGTGAAGGAATGGTCTTCTTATCAAGAGTGAGAGCAAGCAGGCAAAGAGGGTAAGCTTTCTTCTTCCATATCTTTTATATAGGCTCTTAGCAGAAAGTGTGGCCCAGTAGAATGAATACCTGAATATCTGACTATTACAATGATGCATGTGTTTCGTGTTGTCTGTGGTGTGTGTGTGTGTGTGTGTGTGTGTGTGTGTGTGTTTGGTATGTGTGCAACAAATACCTCATTTGTTTGGGCTATTCTAATTTTCTCTTTTCACCATACCTCTCTTCACCTCTCCTCCCTCCACTCTTACAAGATCCTCGCTTTCACCTTCCCTCCCCTACCCACCCCTCCTCTCTTGTCTTAAGAAAGAGGATGATTCCCATAGATATTAACCAGTCTTGACACACTAAATTACAGTAATCTTCTATTGAGGCTAGATGAGGCAGCATGGCTTGTGGAAATAGATTCAAAATCAGGGAACAGAGTCAGAGACAGTCACTGTTTCTACTTTGTGAATCCTACATGAAGACTCAGTTGCTCACGTGTTACATATATACAGAGGGCCTAGTTCACTCTCATGCGTGCTTTCTGGTTGTCAGGTCTCTTGTAAGCCCCTATGCTTATGGAGTAGGCAAAGAGTAGGCTTTCTTTTTCCATATCCTTTGTACAGGATCTTAGCAGAAAGCGTGGCCCAGTAGAATTACTATCTAACTCTGACTATTACAATGAGTCAAGTGTTGTGTGGTATCTATGTGTGTGCTATGGGCCCTGGTTAGTTGATTCTGTAGGTTGTCTTTTGGTGTCTTTGATCCCTCTGGTTCCTTCAATCCTTCCTTCCCTTCTTCCACAAGATTATCCAAGCTCTGCTTAATGTTTGACTATGGGTCTCTGCATCTGTTTTCATCAGTTGCTGGGTGAATCTTCTGATGAAAGGTTTGCCTGTATTCTATATATAAGTATACCAAAATATTTTTAATAGTGTCAGGGATGGGCTCCTTCCCAGGGCGTGGGTCTCAAGCTGGTTGGCCGTTTCCTCAATTTCTTTTCTATTCTTGACCCCTCCACTCTTAAAAACAGAACAAAATGTGGGTCTCAGGTTCTATGGCTGGGTTGGTGTCCCCATTCTTGCCATTGAAAAACTTTTCTGGTTACAGGAGATGGCTGGTTCAGGCTTCATATCCTATTTTTCTAGGAGTCTTAGCTAGAGCCACACTGATAGATTCCTGTGAATTTCCTTTGTCTTAGGTTTCTAACTCATCTTTCATTGTTTTTTAATAGCTGAGTAGGACTCCATTATGTAAATATATCACAGTTTATTCATTCTTTGTTAAGGGACAGATAGGTTGTTTCTAGTTTCTGGCTATTACAAATAAAACTGCTATGGACATAGCTAAGTAAGTGTTCCTATGTTACAGTGGGGCATTTTGAGGATGTATGCCCAGGAGTGGTATAGCTAGGTCTTGAGGTAGAACTATTCCCAGTTTTCTGAGAAAGAGACAAATTGATTTCCAAAGTAGTTGTACAACTTTGCACTCCCATCAGCAATGAAGAAGTGTGCCTCTTGATCCACATCCTTGCCAGTATGTGCTGTCACTAGAGTTTTTGATCTTAGCCATTCTAGCATGTATCTGGGGTACTTTGATTTGCATTTCCTTGATGACTAAGGTGTTTGAATTGTTGAAATAATTTGAGGAGTATTGGCATTAATTCTTCATTGAAAGTCTGGTAGTGAGTTGTGCTAAAACCATCTGGTCCTGGGAGACTTTTAACAACTGCTTCTATTTCGTTAGCAGTTATAGGTCTATTTAGATTGTTTGTTTGATTTTGATTTAACTTTGCTATTTCGTATCTAAAAAGAAAAATGATCACTTTCATTTAGATTTTTAAATTTTGTGTTGTGTAGCTTTTTTTTAAGTAAAACCTAATGATTCTTCTGATATTCTAGCTATTGGTTATGTCATTTTCATTTCTGATTCTGTTAATTTGGTTGTTCTCTCTCTGCCTTTTGGTTAGTTTGGCTAAGGGTTTGTCTATCTTGTTGATTTTCTCGAAGAACCAACTATTTGTTTCATTGATTATTTTTTGTATTTTTCTTTTTGTTTCTGATCTATTGATTTCAGCACGTATTATTTCCTGCCATCTGCTCATCTTGTATGATCCTCTTCCTCACCCTCTTCCTCTTCTTCTTTTTGTTAAGTGGTTACTATAAGATATCTCCAATAAGTAGCAGGAAATTCTCTGCCCAATATTAGTACATTAGGAAGCCTGTGATTGGGCAGGAAAAAGAGAGGCATAACTAAGAGTGGGAGAGAGGGAGATGAACAAGAAGAAGGAAGAAAGCAGAAGATGGAAATGAACTTTAGGCAGAGATGATAGGAAAAGGTTAGGATATTTGGGATATACTGTCTCATCTGTGTTGGCATCTTATTATCAGTTGGTTTTGAAATTATTGTGCGAGTATTCTGGAATTTGAGTATTTGATGATATATAAATCTGATTGTTTAATTGTAAGTCTTAAGAGTTTTGATTTTGCTGGGTGATGATGGGTAGTATGTTGGCTGATTGCAGGGTAGACAGTCGTTGTGTGGGGCTGGTGCGGTCACAAAGGGAACTTGGAGCTCTGGCCTAGCTGGAGAGCCTGCTGAGATGAGGATAAGCAGTTGGAGCCAGACAGTCCTATTAGTGTGGGAATGTGGCAGCTGAGCCGGACTTTTCCTTTTTAATACCTCCCGCTACACAATATGTTTATGACAGCATTTAGTGCTATGAACTTTTCTCTTAACACTGCTTTCATTTGTTTCCCATAAGCTGGGGTATTTTGTGCATTCATTTTCACTGACATCTAGGAAGTCTTTAATTTTCTTTGTTATTTCTGCCTTTACATAGTCGTCATTCAGTAGAGAATTGTTCAGTTTTCTCGAGTTTGTAGGCTTTCTGTAGTTTCTGTTGATGATGCTGCCCATCTGTAAGCCTTAATAGTCTGATAAGAAACCGGGGGTTACTTCAGTTTTTTCTGTATCTGACAAGACTTGCTTTGTGAGCAAGTACTATGGAAAAGGTTCTGTTAGATGCTGAGAAAAAAGTATATTCTTTTGTGTTTTTGTGAAGTTTTCTGAAGACATATGTTAGGTCCTTTGAGGTATAACATCAATTCCTCCATTATTCCCTTTTTTAGTTTCTATCTGGATGCCGTATCTATTGGTGAGAGTACAGTGTTGAAGTCTTCCTACTATTAATGTATGAGGTTGAATGCGTGAGGTAAAATTTAGTAATGTTTCTTTTGCAAATGTGGGTGTCCTTGCATTTGGGGCATAGATATTCTCAATTGAAAATTTATCTTGTTGGATTTTTCCCTTGATGAACATGGCATGTCCTTCTTCATCTTTTTTTAAATTAATTTTTATTGAAAGTTTATTTTATTAAATATTAGAATGGCTACTCCGGCTTGCTTCTTAGATACATTTGCTTGGAAAATCTTTTTCTAGCCCTTTACTCTGAGGTAATGTCTATCTTTGATGTTGGTTTGTTCTTGTATGCAGCAAAATGATGTATCCTGTTTGTACATCCATTTGCATAGTCTGTGTCTTTTTATTGGAGAATTGAGTACATTAATGTTGAGAGATATTAATGATTAATTACTGTTAATTGCTGTTATTTTGATGTTAGCAGTGGTAGAATGTGAGTGTGCGTGTATGTGTGTGTGTGCGTGCGTGTGTGTGTGTGTGTGTGTGTGTGTGTGTGTGTGTGTTTCCCTTCTGCTTTTACTTATGTGAAATTATTTATTTCCTATCTTTTCTTTGGTATAATTAACTGCCTTGGCTTGGAATTCTAATTTTAGTATTTTATAGGTCTTGATTTGTGTATAGATATTGTTTCAATTTGTGTTTACATGGGTTAACATGTTTTCTCAATTTATGGTGGTTAAAAACTAGATATAGTAATCTGGGCTGACATCTGTGGTCTCTTACAGACTACAAGACATCAATCTAGATCCTTCTGGACTTTTAAGTCTCTGTTTAGAAGACAGTTGTAATTCTAATGAGTTTGCTATCTATGTCACTTTTCCCCTTTCTTTTACACTTTTTAATATTCTTTGTTTTTTTTTCTCTCCTTTTTTTGTACATTTAGTATTTTGATTATTGTGTAGTGGGAGAAATTTATTCTTTAGGGAATCTTTTTGTTTTTTTGTAAGGTTCTTGTGTGTTTATAGGCATGTCTTTGATTAAGATAGGGAATTTTTCTCCTATGATAGTGTTGAAAATATTTTCTGGGTTTTTGAGCTGAGAATCCTCTCCTTCTTCTATTTCTACTATTCTTAGGTTTGGCTTTTTCATAGTGTTCCAAATTTTTTGATTGAGTTTTGTTTTAAGCCTACATTTAATATATCAGTTTCTTCTTTTGTATCTTCTGTGCTTAAGATTCTCCCTTCCGTCTTGTGTATTCTCAGGTCAGTTGTAGCTTTTGTTCTTAACCAGGGTTTCAACTCCAGAATTACCTTGGTTTAGGTTTTCCTTACTGCTTTTATTTCTGTTTTCAGGTCTTGAACAGTTTTATGCATTTCCTTTACCTGTTTCATTGTATTTTTCTGTATTTCTTTAAAGGATTTTATCATTTCCTTCTTTAGAGGCCTCTTTCATCTTAAGATTAGATTTAGGGTCACTTTTTTATGGTTTAGATGTGTAAGACTATCCAGAACTTGCTGCAGTATAATAGCTGGGCTCTAGTAGTGCTTATTGCCCTGACTGTTGTTGATTTTATCCTTAAGCTGGTTTCTAGTCATTTGGCTTTTGTGGTAATTATATGCTTAGATTTCTAAATTTATTTTTGTTAGATGCTTGCTTTTTGGATTTTTCCCCCCTTGATTTCTGTTTCCTTTATGTCTTCTGGTCTTAGTGGCCTGGAGTTTTTGATACTAGCAAATCTTCAGATCCAGTACAATGTTTCCCCTGGGGATTTTGTGGCCTGTGTGGCCTCTGGAGTATTATGAGCTAACTTTGCCTCTGGAGTCTCTAGTATCAGGGTGGCTGAGGTCCCTGGTGCCAGAGTGGCCTCCAGGAATGGAGGCACAGTTGTGGGCCAGAAAATGGAGTACAGGGAACATGGTGCAGTTTACCACTGTTGGGTGTGCTTTAAAGGAACTTGGTTGGCAAGGACTACGGATGAGGATTTTATGTGGTTGACTTTTGGGCCAACAGGCTTTCAGAGAATGTGGGCAGAGGTGTAGGCCAGAAAATAAAGCATAGTAAGAAGGGTCAACCACTCTAATTTTTAACCTTTATTTAAAGGATCCCGTTATATAGCCTACCTCATGCAAAATGAAGAAAGATTTTTAATGAAAATTACTTTGATATTGAAAGATTAAAAAGGGTAAAATAATATAATCTTTTAAGTGTTTAATAGTTTACATTTATAATTTATGACAAAATATTGAATATTATATGTCAAGGTTAAATTCACTAAACATAATGTGGAAAGATTAAATTAAAATATGTAGTGTACTTAATTAAAAATTTAATTGAAATGTCCATGAAAGTAAGTAAAATATTTTTTAAAAAAATTTGGAAATAGGGCCAACTGGTTGTTATGATACCTCAGGTATCATTTTGTATGATCTGAATAATACTATGTCATCTGTAGCATTTTATGCCACTGAAGTCTCCATGTGACATTTAAGAAATATTTTAGGAGATATTCTAAATTATCTAAAATCAAAAGTCCATTTTATTTTCCATAGAACACATAAATTTTAAGTGGTTTTGTTATAAAATGCAAAATTTTCCAATATTACTAGGCAATAGCTGTCCATATATATTTAATTATAAAATTGTATGTTATATTAAAAACTTTATGTAGCTTATACAAGTACATTTATTTCAAGTAAACTATTTGGATATTTGTTTTTCTCATAGAACTGAAAAATTTTTTTTTTACTATTTTAAAATATCATCATTCATGATTTTGAGCTATGAAGTTTTGTGCAATAGATATGTTTGTATCCATAAATAATGAATAAGTCATAAGAAATTCTATTTTAGAGTTGACTAAGAATCAATTTCTTTAATAAGAAAGGAACCTAAAACCATTGATATGAATAGAATAAAAAGAAAAAAAGGACAATGATTCTCATCAAATAATTCCATTAGGGAGACAACCATACCTATATTTTATGTAGTACTTTCCTTATACCAATGTTATTAGAAAACTCTGAAAGAATCATCATTGTCGTAAGTAATAAAAACATAATATAACATCTTTCACTTCAAAATCCTGAACTAAAACTCAGATGGGATAACTGATTAAGCTGAGATCGTTCTGCTCAAATACTTAGATTAGCAGGGGCTTTGGAGTCATCTTGATTAAATGAACTTACAGGGAGAGAAGCCTCTCTTCAGCACTTCATATAATGAGTGAATTATTTGCAGTTACTGGCATTTTTTCTCAGCTGCAGGAGAAAGTGATACTAAGTATGTTTGCCTTTCTTCTCACAAATATATAACAGGAATACCCAGTTTGAAAGGGACTTGGCCAGTTTCAGTGGTAAAGGTGTAATGTTAATAAGTAATGAAGGAGCTGGTCTCCATCTTCATGATATTTACAGTCTACTGCAGAAAACATGGGCTCATTCATTTAAGGACTTACTTTCAAAGTGTGATGAGGACACACTATTGGAACACTTGAGAATGCGTGACAAGATGACATGATTTGTAATTCTAAAGATGGGATGCTACCTTGAATCATGTGATGCAAGTTCTGATCTGAAGTTGAGCAATAAAAGCAGAGCATGCTACAAATCAATGAGTCAGTATTGGGAAAAACATTGAACCAGGCAGAAACTCAATGCAAAGTATAGCCTAAACAGTACAGTGAGTGTGAGTAAGATCAGAGAGAACTTGGGTGACGGATGGGGTGGAAAGGAACCATCCGAAATGTAAGATTTTAATCTTTGTGTTGGCTCCATCCAAAATTTATTAGCATGTTAATAAAAAATATTATTATAATATAATGGTAAGACAAACTACTTTTGTATTTCACTTTGCCTAAGTGTTATAATAATCCATCTATATCTACACTTGGGTTCACTTTCTTTTCTAACAATTAAATTAACTAGGTAGATAGGAATTCTCTTCTTCCTTTTTAAATGCTCAGAAAGTTTGATTAGCAAGAACTTCTACTTAACATTCTAACTACAGTAAGTACTTATTGAACTTCTACTTAAAATTGAATGCAATTAAAAGTAACCATCTACTTACTTTTGACCAAAATGCACGTAGTACTCAGTGTTGTATTAAAATTCTAAAAATCTGTTCAGACTTTATTCATTGATTTAATGGGTAACATTGATTTAGAATATGCTTTTTGTAGTTATGATTTTATTCAGTTTTTATACTGAGGCTTAGTCTACATCTTAATACTCAGATACCATAGATAGCACTGTATCTGCTAAGAAAGAATATCACCATAGAAGGCAAACACATAATTTAGTATAAGCTATTAAGAGATATAGTTTATCCTGTTAGCTTTGAGTTCTGAGGCTAGTATTCTTATTAGACTAAAGCTAAGCATTATTGGAAGCACTCAAACAAACAAGAGAAAGGAGAGGCCAACCTGATCTCAGAGGAAGAGACTACTAACTGGAGTAATTAACATTCAATCTTAAGTAGAAGTTTAATAACTACTTCTTGTTCATGTGGCCAGTCATTTCATGTTACAATTGGTGGTTAGATTAACAGTAACTCTTAGTCTGGAAAAATTTATGACTAGAGTGCCAAAAATGATCTATGCTCTATGAGACTGAAGGAGGGCAAATATTTCATGAGCTCACAAAATATGAAGGGGACTGAACCTCTATGTGTTTAGATGTTAAAAATATACATAAAACAGCGAATAGATTTTGAGGTAAAGTTGAAGCAAGATGCTCTTGTGTTCACATTGGATATAAGACCTGATCCAGTTATCACATTTTAGTACTTTGGAGATGAACTATGTTCTAACTCTATAGGTTTTTTTACACTTATTAGTTGCTGGATAGCCACTATGCAACTTCCCTTTTCTGTCCTCAGCTCCTAGCTTCTGTTCCATTCTCCCTCTTAGTCTGTGGCATTGCTTCTCATATCACTCTAAAAACTGATGATTTCATCCAGAGGTCGGCACAACTCTCAACTTGTCTTCTGAAATTAGACCATTATGTTCTACTGTCTCACCTAAACAAATCTAATCTTTCAAGCTCCCATATGACATCATTCATAGACACACAGAAGTCCAATTCTTCTGGATTATTTGAGGAATTTGATTCCAGTTACAAAATCCACTCTCAGCTACCGCTTGTCACTGTTTAGTTCTCTTTAAGACCATTCCTAGTAGTTCCCAGTGGAGAGGTCATCACTCTCTAGTTATAGAACCACTGGCTTAAAATCCAGATCCCACTACCTCCATTGAATGCTGTCCCCCTAAAAGTGTAAATACAATACAGCATCTATCTGCAAGCATTTAATTTATTTCATTTCTTTCTTTAAAATCTAATTATAATTCCAAGTCTACCCCATCAACTAAAGGTTCTTATGAAGGTGATTAGTTAACTCTGTGATACTAATTTCAGTTAACCAATCCTAATCCTTTTTCTTCATGTCAATAGCATTTGACAGTTGGCCATTAACTGTTGCTCAGGCTATGCTGACTTGAGATGATTCACACCAAGTTATCTTCATTTTTCTGTTACATGTTGGTATTGTTGTATTGTTGCTTGTTTCACATAAAAAAAATTCTCAACTGCATAGAGTATGTTTATCTCAGATTAATCCTGCCCTTGTTTTTATGTTATTCTACTTTAATATATTTCTACTGATATTACATTTTCTCATATACAAATATCATCAATAGGATGAATAATTAACAAATAGGACACACCCAAGTTTGCTTCTAGTTGTCAAGTTCAGATAGCTGTCTTTCTACTCTGTATATAAGTGTGCATGCTTGCATGTATAAGCTTTAGGGTAAATATTTCATTTTTATTGTCCTAGTCATATTTATTGAGTAACACATCAGAAAATATGCCATTTCCTATAAAAATATAACGATTCATATAGAACAGAAGTATTTCTGTCTATACTTGTTGCGGGAAATATTTAAAATGGCGCATTTGAATTGGCTTGTATTTACAGAGCTGCCATGTTCCCGACTAGCCTAGGCCTGAGGCCACGTGCTGCGGCTGGAGCATTGCCACTCAGCTCAGGCCTCCCGCTCAGACCGCCCAGATCACTTGCTCAGGCGGCCAGAGACACTAGCCTTGCCACCCATAAGACACCAGCATGGGAGATGACTCTGTCAATCTTCCATACTGTCTTCACAAGGCTGGGCTGAGCCCAGACCATCCTGCCATCCATGCAGGCCCAGTAGAAATGAGACTATAATGCTTAAAGATTAATCAAAGGCTTTATATGTTTGATAATGCTCAATTAACAAGATGCTCACATAATTAGAGGTGTTAACTAATTAACTAACCTCCTTCTTCATCAAGAGTCTTTTTGTTAACTTATAATTCTTTCTTCTGCTTATCTCTGTTTTGTTTCTCTAGCTGGGCTTGGTATTTTCGAACTTTAGTTATCTAGTTGGCCTTTTCTTCCATTCTTCCCTCTAGTGCCTAAAATTCACACTCCAGGTTGTCTTTCAGTTCCACACTTGGTGATTCAAGCTCATTTGCCCAAATTCATCCTATAAAGTCTGTAAGACATCCAAAAGTTCTTCATTAACACTGCTGGAAGGAGGCGTCACTGACTTCTTAATTTTACTACCTAGTGAACAAGCTTGCTTTGCCAAGGGAACACTGTTAACGACTTTATTATTGCACAGAGCTTTACTGTGGTGTTTCATCAGATGCAAGACATGCTGAACATTGGCTACCACGGCATGGCTGGGACTGTGGATGCTCTAGTAACAAAAAGTGTAACACCTAAGCACCATCTGTAATGTGGCTGTGCACCAAAATAGCTCTTGGAACCTTTATTTTCTGGTGGTTTTGACTTTCTTGCCCCCGCCTCCGCCCCCGCCTCCGCCCCCGCCTCCGCCCCCGCCTCCTTCGTTTTCCTAGCGCTGGGTGGAACACACGAAATAGTCTTATCTTCAAAAATAAGGCTATTTGCTTCTAGACCACTCTGTAGCTCTGCTGCCCGAGCCTGCATATTCTTCCTTTCTTGCTCTTCTTCAAGGACTTTGGACTCCAACTCTTGCATTTTTTTTTTTTTTTACCCCTTCAAGGGCCTGCATTGCGCTGAGTTTGTTGCATTCCTGTTCAAGAAAATTCAGTTTTTCCAGCTGGCTCTGAATGTGGGTTTGATAGTGCTGCCATTCTCTTTCTAGCAAAACCTGCGTTTCTAAGAGATGTTCTTTCCATTTCTGCATGCTTTATCATATTTCGCATGTATTCCAATAGTTTTTTCTAAAAAATTACATTTATTTTTATCAGGTACCAATTAGGATGCCAGTTCTTGATTGTGGTTTAGTTCTTCATTCTTTGAATTCTCTCTCTGTTGTATCTGTTCATCTAGTACTTTCTCATATTCAATTTGTTTCCCTGGACAAGGTTTTCACACTTTCTTCTGCCTGAATCCTTTCCAGTTCGAGGTGTCAAATCTTATCTTGAAGATTCTTAAGAGCAGAAAAGATCAAAGCTGCTGCCATTTTCTCACCTGAGCAACACGGCCACCGTCCTTTGAGTTCCTCCTCTGAATTCGACAGCCGCCCACTTGGGTCAAGCAGAATCCAAGTCCCTGATGGAAGGGGCGGGCGAGCTGCGAACCCTATAGACATCTCGGTCTCCGAAACGTCAAGGACGCCACACTTAGCTCACACGGGAAAGGCAATGCAAAAGGTCAGAATTTAATGATTCCTTGATGAGAAAATTACATAAAATTGTGAATTGTTATAATCCAGAAAATACAGAAATAATAAACAAAGATTTTCTGTATGAAATGAAATAAAATTATTTACCATTGTAATAAGTTAAAATACTTGTTTTTTTTTGTGCAGATGACTGGAGAAATCAAAATTATTTCATGAATTAGTAATATCATGGTCATTAAAATATTATAAATACTATGTGTAAGCTGTATATAGAAATAAAACTGGCAATTTACTCAATCTGAGAGAAATGCTGTTAAAAAAATATCAAAGAAAAAAAGCAGAAGCACAAAAGGAGAAGTTCTTCCAAGAATTCCAGATAAACCAGTCTGTACATTTTTGGATTCTTTTTAGGGTAGACATGACTACAACTAAAGAAGAAAGAAAATGGGACGCTAAAGCATAAGGGAAAACAAAAGATGGTGTATTTAAAATAAAGAGAAGTGCAGAAATCCATAAAACAGTGATTGACGCATTAAAATGTAACATAAAGATGCAATTTTGAAATTAGCACTCAGTGAAATAAGGATAGAGTGACTGTAAACAGTGCATTGTCTGGAGCCAGAGTGCTACATCTCAAGAGCTTCTCCGAGCAACTGATAGACTGGAAGGAGAAAGCCGTGAAGAATGCTGTTTCTGACCCTCTATCTTGACCATCTTGACTCTACCTTACCAGTAATAATTTTCATTGCCTAGACTTTAATTTTCAGAAGGAACAACTGAGTGATTCTGTTTTCTGTCGTTGAGGTCTAATTGTTATTAAATAGAGTCTTCTGACCCCAGATGTCCATTCCAACATCTAAAACCAAGCTAATGCTACCAAAGCATTCTACTGAGTGCATGAAACATAGATTATGTGCAATTGTGGGAAGTATTGTGAACTGGGTAGTTTACACAGTATGAGGAAATTGAAGAGAAGTCAAGTGGGTCACCACTGAGCACATACATTGTGGTTTCCCCTGCTCAAACTTTGTCACTTCTTTCTCCATCAAGGCTATAAATCAACTACAGAATATAGTCCACTATGTTATCTGGCCTATAGACTATGCATACATGCAGGCACTAAACCCTACTTCATTAGGTGAGTTATTTAATGAATTGTTTAATCTACCAAAATGAAAAAAAATCTCTTTATTACTCATTATATAAAAATGTATATTCACGTTGTATTTGGACATTAGCCCACTAAGGTCAGTAGAATAAGAAAGGCCCCATAGGTTCACACATTTAAATGCTTAAGGAGTAGCATCATTTGAAAGAACTAGAAAATGTCCTTGTTGTAGGAAGTGTGTCACTGGGAGTGGGCTTTAAGGTTTCAAATGCCCAAAACAGGTCCAGTGGTTCTCTCTCCTTCTACTGCCTGTGACTACAAATGTCTCTAACAACATGGCTGCCTAAGTACCAGTATTCTATATGATGGTGACAATAGACTAAACCTCTGAAACTGTTAGCAAGTCCCAGTTAGATGTTTTCTAAGAGTTGCTGTTGTCTCTTCACAGCAACAGAACACCATCAAAAGTATATTTATGTAAATCAAACTTTAGATTACAAATTATCTGAGAAGTAGGAGAAATAAATATGTGCAAAACTAAAATGAGACCCCTATGATAACCCTTTCATCTTAAGAATATAATACGCTATGAGATAACTATAATAAAAAGTGACACAACTAATATTAATTATATTTATATAATTATAATTAATATAAATATAATTAATGTAATTACAATATAGTGTGGTTTACATATTTTAATAGTTACATTTTCAAATTTGCCATTTGATGTCACTGGTGAGATCATGGTGAATGAAGAATGAACCCACACAAAGGCATTCATGCAGAAAGCTGGGGTCTGATGAGCCATGTGCACTGTGCTGGAGCTGCATTGACAAAGCAACAACCAAGAACCTCAGTGTTTATTATGTACTGCATAGACAGAAGGGATTACTTAGTCTTCAGAGATGGTCTCTGTTGGGGAGAGGCAGTCTCAGGCTGTAAACACCTGGAAGGAGAAAGCTGCATCTGTTAATCTTTGCATAGATGGACCAAATTCCTGCCATATATTGTCAACATTTACACTTGAACCAGAAGACTGCTTTGGCATCCTTCTGAGGCTCACCCCAGGGGAAAGGCTTTACCATTCCCATGGGTCTATGGCATAAGTCCTAGACAAGACTGCCAATGTCAACAATACAACAAAGTCCTGTCCCTCAGGACTTTGTCTGATCTTTACACATTGACTCTAGGGTTTCTGGACTCTCCATCATTTTATTTACTTTCTATCCATTTGTTCTTTTATTTAAATCAAGTTAGCTAAGAGAACTGGGTATTTTACAAATGCCAATGCTACTATTTCAGAAGCTGAATAAAACTTGTTAGAATATAAAACAGATCTATCAATTTGAATGAATTTCCCTAAGCTTTTGGGTAAACAAAGGAAATGGAAGGAAATTGGAATGGTTTTCTATGACCTCTCCAAAAAAAGTGTTAAAATTTAATCTCCCTTAATACCTATAAAAGTGAAAGAATAGAAAAAAACATGAATAGTTAGGAGTTACAATGTTTAAAGATGGTTGCTGCAGACATTTTGTATATGGCTGTTCATCATAAAGACGCTATCATTAGTCATCAGAGTGTAGTATGAGACCAGCATACAACGCAAAATTCTTAAGAAACTTAAAGAAATGTAGATTTCCAGACCACATTGAAGTTCTGCATCCAACAATGTGGTGGTGAGCAAAATGTAAACTTTTAATTATCTGTCTGTAAGCTAAGCGGGAATATCAATTGGGGAAAGATACTGCTACCATGAAAATCTTTCCTATTCGTTGCTGTGAATATGAACCTTCATGTTCCATAGTCATGAAATTCTCAGAGACGCAACTTCCATGACTATTATTTACATACACACAGAATAATGTCTTATTAACATGTGTAAAGTTATACACATATATTTTATTCCACTTGATAAAATGTATTGTCCTGACAACCAAATTAAAGATTTCACACAAAACATAAAAAATGAAAATTAGCTACAATTGAATAAAACAACTAATGAGTTGTAAGACATCTATTGTATTTTTCTTCTCATTATTAATCCTGCATTAATTCAAATAAGTTCACCTTTGATCATGTCTCTGAATGATCTGTATTTCATATCAATAATCTGACTTGTTTGACTTTACCCAAACAACAGCATTTCAGTGTCCATCTATTCTTTGTTGAAAATTTCTTATTTATAACTAATTTTGCTAAAAAATTAAAGATATGACAACAAAGCATTAATGCAATTGCAAATTATTTTTCTAACAGTTAATTACATTTTAAAAGCATTTTTCTGTTGTTCTGTAATACTTTGAATGCATAAGGTAAAAGAAAATTGGTGGGTCAGAGCACTTGTTATTTTACAGGTTCCTTCTGTTCTTGTGCTTGTCTGGTTCTGGGCTTGTCCTAGTCATCCTTAAACACAGGGTGGCTGTGGTGCTAAAATTGGCAGTAAAATGGCACTGTGAACAGTGTGTGTTTGTGTGTGTATATATACGTGTGATGACTGATTAAAAGCAATGGTATATTGGTGCTTTCACAATATGAGCTTTATAACCAGTATCTGGCTTAAAAATACCTCAAGGGCACACTATTACATAAATATTTAAATAATTGTTAAGGATTTTCAAATCAAATTTTATGCTGGATACTCTTAAACATTCTCAGAAATGCAATAGAAAAATTAAGCACTTCTATAGACAAAGACATCTTTTTATTTATTTTTATTTTTTTATTGGATATTTTATTTACATTTCAGATGCCATCCCTTTCCCCATTTCCCCTCCCTAGAAAACCCCTATTTCATGTCCCTTTCTCCTTTTTGCTTTTATACAATTTTTTTTGTTAATCAAAGGCTTTATAAGTTTGGTAATGCTCAATATCAATCAGAAGTGTAACCCAATATCCAACCTAGATGTATCAACTATCTTTGAGTAGAAGAGATAGGCAAACATTCGCCTCCGTGTTCCCCCCCACTTTCTCTCTCGTCACCTATTTCCTCCTCCTCTCCTTCCTCCTTTTCCTCTTCATACTCCTCCCACATTAGCTCCTCCTACATATCACCCTTCCTGTTAAAATAAAACTTTTCTCTCAAAATACAATTAGAGCATAACTATACCAATTTGTGTCAGTAAGGTATGAGATAGACCTAATACCCAGGCCGTCATTTTGTTGACTAACCAGAACCTCTGTCGTCTCTCCTAACTAAAAGACTTAGTTCTGAACCTAACTTTTTTCTTGGCTTTAGAATGAATGTCAGCTGAAAACCATCCTCTCATATCTTTTCTCTCAAAGTAAATAGCCAGGATTGGCTCCGGACCAGGAGTGACTTCCTGGGTTTTTGTGGGTCCCAGTTACTCTTTGTTTGGGGCGGTCGTTGCTGTCTGCTTACCTAAGATACTGCCTGGGTTAGAGCTCCTGGGAGGCCTGCTTCCTCTGGGTTCTGTGAGATTGGAGACAGAGATGCTGCCCGAGATCTGCTCGGTGCTCAGGCCCAGCCAAAGAATTCTTTTTAAATTAAACAATTATTTTTGTGTTTTGTACATTGTGGTGTATCAAATGAAACTCTTTGAGTTTTATATTACCTAATATATAAATTAAAAACTTTGTTAGTAAAATATTTTTAGATGAAACTAGGTAATAGAAAACTCATATTATGAGGACATAGGTTCTCAGGTATAGAAATCAACCAAAGCATTGTACTTGATTCCAGTCATGCACTCAAATTTAGTCACTATTCTAAAGAATAAGGAACATTGATTACTTTGGAGTCAAAACAAGTATTGTTAAGAGTGGCCAATACTCACTAAAAATAAATTTTCTTTCTCTTAAATTTATAGATTCAAAGATTTATACAGTAAGACAAAAATAATCTTTTTGGAGAGAAATTGAAATATACAGGCAAAATAGAAAGATCAAGATTTCTATCTAATATCTTGACATATAAGTTTCTAATCATGCCATAAATTTGTGTGGAAATTTCTCAGCATAAAAGTGAGGGATTTTTTTTTGTTTCTTCTTTTAAGTTTGATTTTCATATAATTTTCATACATATAGATTTGAACATTTTGTTCCTTGTGATATATTATTATATGCTTATATTTCACATATTTAGTTTAAACAGCATTTTAAATACTTCAAGAATATTATACCACTTTCTACTCCATCAGTCATACATGTCCATTGCCTCAAAACCACAAAAAGTGTTTGTGTGTTCTAGGATTTATAAGTATATCCGGAATTTTGTCTACAGTTTTATTCATTATTTTCTTTATTTCCTTGTCTTGGACCTCAGATTTTGTCTCCTGTTCTTGATGTCATCTAGTCGTAACTTATTTTTGTATCAGTCTATTGACCTACTTTACATATCATCAACTTATAATGATTTGAAAACGGACTCCAAGTTTGCCATTTCTGTTCATCATTTGTGACATGTGTTTGCTTGTTTATTGAGGTAGACTAATAACAATTTAAGCTGTTTTCCCCTTGCCATGTAGCTCAGCCTTGGTCACAACTCATGATTTGACTGTGTCAAATGCTTGTATTGTGGATTTGGTTCACTATGCCTTGCTATGGCAAGTTTCAGTATCAGAAACTCAATCAACTTCTTATGTATTCATATATACTAAATTGTCATTTGTTGCTATCCCTTAGGGCAATTTTCCCCTCATATCTAGCTAAATATATATTGGCCTCTAGTTTTTAAAATCACGAAATAATGTTCATACTATGCTCATCTTTAACACATCTGGAGTTTCTTTTGCTATTATCTTAAGATAGAGAATAATTATGTTTGCTTCCTTTTACTTTCTGGTAATGATCATAGAGTGTTAAAAAGCCCTTCACATATGTTCATGTACACTAGGTGTGTTTCACCAAAAACAAGCACTAAAACTAAAAACAATCCTAAAGAAGTTACAAAAGAGACACATCTAAATAAACCAGAGCTTGTGACTCTTCAAAGAAAATTTACTGAAAAAACCTAGGTAAAGTAAATAAAATAAGCAATCTGTGGTACAGCATGAAGATATTTATATCCTAGAGAGGGAAATGACTATGGAATAAGACAGTTTACCTTCATTTGGAGTAATAGAACAAGCTTTGTAATGGATACTTATCTTCAAAATGAATCTATGCTATGATTGTAATTCCTTCAATAGAAATATAATTCCTACACGGAAATCTTCCATGATACTTCATGTAGGACTGATAGTATGAAGCTTATATTGAGGACTTATTGGAAGTTTTTGACATGGTTCACAATTGTTTATGCTGTATAAGGGTGTCCTTCATTATACACCAGGCCTGGTTGAAATCAGATGGCACGAGTCCTTTACTTATGTTCAGCTGCATAGTTAAAAATGTCTAAAAATATATTCTGAAATTTTCCTTCTCTTTGTTATGCTGTGTGTGTGTGTGTGTGTGTGTGTGTGTGTGTGCGCGCGCGCGCGCACGCATGCGCATGCTGAAAAAAGAGGTGGTAAACAAACACATGAGTAAAATGTTAGTGTAGGTCAGAGATCACTGTTCAATATTTTTTTACTTGCTTTTGACTTTAGCTTTTGAGACAAGGCCTTTCACTGAAGCTGGAGATGACCCACTCAGCTAGACTGGCTAACCAATGAGTTCCGGGGATCTACTTGTCTTTCTCTCCTCTCTCATTGGGTTCTATAAGCACTTTCTGATGTATCTGGTTTTCTGACATGGTCTATGAGAATTTTGTATTGAAACCTGATAGCAGACACTTTAATGATGGAATCATCTCCTCAGCACACTTTTATTATACTTGTATTTCATAGACTCATTTTTATTATTTTATTTTATTAAAACTAGATTATTTCCTCATACAATATATCCTGATTATAGTTTTCTCTCCCTTTGCTCCTCACAGTTGCTTCCCCCCTGCACCACATACGTACTCCCTTTTGTCTCTCATTAGAAAAGAACAAGCTTCTAAGAGATAAGGACCAAACATAACAAAATAAAACATAATAGAATTAGACAAACTATTGTATCAAAATTGGAAAAGGCAACCGAGCAGGACAAAAAAATTTAAGACAAGGCGTAAGACCTACTTGTTCTCATAGCCAGGAATCCCATAAAAATACTAAGCTAATAGCTATAATATATATGCAGAGGACCTGATACACATCCATGTAGACCCTACGCTTTTTGCTTTAGTGTCTGTGAAGTGTTTATATGTGCCTTCTTTAGCTTATTCAGAGGACCTTGTACTTCTGGTATCCTCCATCACCTCTGGCTCATAAAATCTTTCTGTCTCTTCTTCCTTGGGATTCCTTGAACTCTTCAGTAAGGGAATGGATGGTAACTTCCCATTTATACTATCTGTGTAATGTCTGGCTGTGGGTCTCTGCATCTGTTCCCATCTGCTGCTGGAGGAAACTTCTCTGATGATGATTAGATAAGGCATTGATCTAGAAGTGTTGCAGAATATCATTAGGAATCATTGCTGGTGAGAGTGAAAACTTGTATAATCACTATGGAAATAAATATTGTGGTTCCTTGGAAGAAGGGTATTGATCTATCTCAAGACCCAGCTATACCACTCTTGGGCATATACCCAAAAGATGCTCTGTTCTACCAAAAGTAGTTTTTCAACCATGTTCCTTGTGGATTTATTGATATTAGCTAGAAAGTGTAAACAACCTAGATATCCCTCAGTATAATAATGGATAAAGAAAATGTGGCACATTTACACAATGGAGTGTTACTCAGCTGTTAAAAACTGGCATCCTAAAATTTGAAGTCAAATGGATGGAACTAGGAAAACATCATCCTGAGTGAGGTAACGCAAATTCAGAAAGATAAATATGGTATGTACTTATACCATAAGTATAAGTGGATAATAGTTGTTAAGTAAGTGATAACCACGCTACAATTTATAGACCCAGAAAGGTTAGATAATGGAGGATACCTACAGGGAATATAGGGACATCACTTGTGTTGGGAAACTAGAATAGATTTATGGGCAGACTGCAGGACGGTGGGGATAGAGTAGAGATCAGATAGATGTAGCCATGGAATGCTGGGTAAAACAGCTGAAACTAGAGAGCATTTAGAGAGTAATGTGGCAACCAAGTGCAGTGAAAACTTCCTGGACTCTATGAAGCTGATATTAATGAATACTTATTGGGGATATGGAGTCTGAACTAGTCATCTCTTTTAGCCAGGTAAAGCTTCCAGTGGATGGTCTGAGTTGCCGTCTATTTTGTTGTTAGCCTAAGGCATCCTAAGGAAATCTCCAGACAACCCTGGCTGTTAGGACAAAAGGTTACTCCCCTCAAACTGATAGCCTAACCTGACATCTGAGGACATCATCTAAAAATGTAACAAACATCGAGAAGTTGAGCTAATGCCTCCATGGAGCCTTAAACTTTATGGTGCAGAAAGATATTCAGCAGTCTACTTAAATAGAAATGTGGACTTGAACCCAGCCAAAAGATACTTGACCTACAGTCTGTCTGCCTGAGAAATATGCTAGGACAATGGTGGCACAAAACTGGTGAGAGTAGCCAACCAATGTCTGTAAGGCTCATTCCACAAAATGGAGCTCATATCTGACACTGCTTGGGTGAACAAAAATCAAAAACTAGATAGAACTGAGAAATAGGGTAAAAACAAACAATACTGATCACATGGATCAATTTCTATACAGGAGAATGGGCCTATTTTATAGTAATCTTTTATTAAATGTCCAAAAATTTAGTATTATAGATCAATACATTAATTTCAACTTGAGATGATGTAGAAAGTGATCTGAAAATTTACTGTAATTGTATTGGTAGGCACCCATGAATCTTGATTCACAGGACACTTTGCTCTGTGTTTTAGCAACTGACTGTTTTATGTTAACTTTATTGAAAGTTATTCAAAAAGAGAAAGCAGAGTTTTTCCAGTTAGTAAATAATTGGAAAATAAAGTCTAGTGTTTGAGGAAGTAATAATTGTGCTAAGATATCTGATGAGAAATAATGGTATTTTCTAAATTGCTTAGAATCACACAGTAGATAAAGATATGTTAACATTTTTGTCAGGAAAATGAAATATCTCTTACAAGGGCAACATTTTCAAAAACCAGTAGAAATTATCCCACGGCTATGTTACCATCCCATGATTAAACTTCTTATTTTCATTGACCAATAAAACCAGCTATTAGTCTGAGCCAAGAGATTGTAAAATTTTCTCAGTATTTGACCTCATTCTGTTTACTACTATCAAGAGTTATTGACCCAAGAATTTAGAATAATATTTATTTTTAAAAATAAAATTATACGAACTCATAAAAAAAAAACCCAACCCCTTGCATGTCTTTCATGGCAATGAAGCTTAAATTTCAGGGCATGGGAGATTGGAGGTTGTAATGAGGAGGGTTGCTCATGGAAAAGTAATGTGGGGAACAGAGGGTCAGCTTTGCTTTGTTTTAAGGGTGAGTTGCCGAGCGTCATAATTTGAAGAGAATATTGTGGACACAACCAAGAAACAACAAACCATAGTTTGAGCATGATTTGCTAAACACCCATTATAACAAAGATAAAATATTAAAGTATGTCTAGAGAAAGAAAATGAGCTTTCTCCAAAGTTCTGGATACATTGCAAATGTATAAGAAACAGTTAATGAAGCTTTTATATATTCTCTATGTAGTTAAATATAGTTTGTAGCTATGTGTAGCTCAGTGGAAGACTACATGCTTAGCATTATGAAGCCTTGGGCTCCTTTCCCAGTATTCTCTCAAAATGTGTATTTCAAATAGCCAGCATGAAATATAGTAGTAAAATAACTATTCTACATGTTTTATATCTTAGTATTTCCTGTATGTTGAATCTTTCATTTACTGGTAATGTAAAAAAGACAAATATCATGAATGGAAACATAAATAGTATATGATTAATATGCTTATCAAAATAATCAACACATGAAACTCAGAACAACACTGGACTCTATGATCAACTGTGTGATGAATGGGCATAGTTTAGTATAATGCTCACATCTTTATCTTTGTCATTTATAATGACACCAGCATGTCCATCCCTTTGACAATTGCATGGGACCAAACCTTATGGGATAGAGTCTCAGCAAAGGCAGCTTTTGGAGTAGAAACTAACCAAGGATAGAAAAGTTCCTTCTGTATTGTTTGAAGAGGGCTAACTGCTCTAGGTTACAGTAAACTTTGCACAGTACAACTGGGAATTTGCAAAAAACCTATCAGTAAAAAGGCATTTGTTGTTGTTGTTTTGCTGTTATTTGATTTAATGAAGAGAGCACAGGACCAGCACACTGCTATTGTAAAAGAAATCTCAGAGAGAAATTATCAGGGCAGCTAAAGAGAGCTGGAGGTCAGTAATACCCCCTCATCCTGGAAGTGCAAGCTTTGTAAGTTTCAACTCAACTTGCTGACATCAGACAACTTGGAGAAAGCTCTGAAGTCATTTAACAAAATTGTTGGTATAATGGATGTAGACTCCACCATTTTTAATGTGTTAAGGACAGGATAAATCATAGCTAGTTGACTATTGCCATGTGCAAGCATTGAAAAAAATCACGTAGGTGTGAATAACTCTACTAGGTACTTATGTTTGGGTTTGGGTTTCATTTACAGATGGCTAATATTAGCTAAGAATCTGATCATTAATTATGACAATTCCCTTAGTTATTAGGATAAGAGAAAGTGGTTTGCAGGTTTGAATTCTAAACTGGGCTAAACTTAACTATCTTTACTTTTTTTCCTTTTTTTATTGAATATTATATTTAAATTTCAGATTTTTATCCCCCCACCCAGGAACCCTCTATCCCATTCCCCCTCCTCCTGCTTCTGTGAGGATGTGCCCCCACCTACCCCTCACTCCTATCTCTCCACCCTCAAATTCCTCCCCCCTCAACTCTGTGTCCAGCCTTCATGGGACAAAGGATCTCCTCTCCCACCTATGCCCTACAAGGCAATCCTCCCATACATATACAGATAGAGTCATGGGTCTCTCCTTATGTGCTCCCAGGCTGGTGGTTTAGACCCTGGGAGCTCTGGTTGGTTGGTATTGTTGTTCTCCTCATGGGGCCACAAACCCTTCCAGCTCCTTCAGTCTTCTCTCTAACTTTCCCCCAATCTGTTGGTTGCTGTTTTGTCCTATTGACAGTGTTCTTTGCTGTACAGAAGCTTTGCAATTTTATGAGGTCCCATTTGTCAATTCTTGATCTTAGAACATAAGCCATTGGAGCCATTGGTGTTCAGTACAGGAACTTTTCCCCTGTGCCTAGATATTTGAGGGTCTTCCTCACCTTGTCTTCTATAAATTTCAGTGTATCTAGTTTTATGTGAAGATCATTTATCCACTTGGACTTGAGCTTTGTACAAGAGGATAAGAATGGATTGATTTACAGTCTTCTAGATGTTGACCTCCAGTTGAACCCACACCATTTGTTGAAAATGTTGTCCTTTTTTCCACTGGACAGTATTAGCTCCTTTTTCAAAGATCAAGTGACCATAGGGGTGTGGGTTCATTTCTGGATCTTCAATTCTATTCCATTGATCTTCCTGCCTGTCTCTGTACCAATACTATGCAATTTTTATCACTATTGCTCTGTAGTACACTTTGAGGTTAGGGATGGTGATTCCCTCAGAAGTTCTTTTATTGTTGAGAATAGTTCTCTCTATCCTGGGTTTTTTGTTGTTCCAAACATAAGGATTATGGGACTGTTTAGATAGTTTATCTGCTCCTGATTTAATTTTGGTACCTAGTATCTGTCTAGAAAATTGTCCATTTCATCCAGATTTTCCAATTTTGTTGAGTATAGGTCTTTGTAGTAGGATCTGATGATTTTTTTTTTAATTTCCTCAGTGTCTGTTGTTATGTCTTCCTTTTTAGTTCTGATTTTATAAATTTGGATTCTGTCTCTGTGCCCTTTGGTTAGTCTGGCTATGGGTTTATTTATCTTTTTGATTTTCTCAAAGAACCAGCTCCTGGTTTTGTTGATATTTTGTGTAGTTCTTTCTGTTTCTACTTGGTTGATTTCAGCCCCGAGTTTGATCATTTCCTGCCATCTACTCCTCTTGGGTGTATTTGCTTCTTTTTGTTCTAAAGCTTTCAAGTGTGCTGCCAGGTTTTTAGGGTATTCTCTCTCCAGCTTCTTTTTGTAGGCAGTTAGAGCTGAGTTTTCCTCTTAGTACTGCTTTCATGGAGTCCCACAAGTTTTGGTGTGATGTGTCTTCATTTTCAGTAAATTCTAAAAAGTCTTTAATTTCTTTCTTTATTTCTTCCTTGACCAAGTCATCATTGAGTAGAGCATTCTTCAGTTTCCACTTGTATGTGGGTTTTCCATTGTTTTTGTCATTATTAAAGACCAGTCTTAGTTCATAGTGATCTGATATTGTGCAAGGGATTATTTCAATTTTTTTTTTTATCTGTTGAAGTCTGTTTTGTGACCAATTATATGGTATATTTTGGAGAAGGTACCATGAGGTGCTGAGAAAAAGGTATATTCTTTTGTTTTAGGGTGAATTTTTCTATAGATATTAGTTAAGTCCAATTTGTTTATAACTTCTGTTAGTTTCATTGTGTCTTGGTTTAGTTTTTGTTTCCATGATCTGTCCATTGCTGGGAGTGGGTGTTGAAATCTCCCACTCTTATTGTGTGAGGTATAATGTATGCTTTAAACGTTAGTAAAGTTTCTTTTTTGTATTGGGTACCCTTGCATTTGGGGCATAGATGTTCAGAATTGAGAGTTCATCTTGGAAGATTTTTTTCTTTGATGAGTATGAAGTGTCCTTCCTTATCTTTTTTGATTACTTTTGGTTGAAAGTCAATTTTATTTGAAATTAGAATTGCTACTCCAGCTTATTTCTTGGGACCATTTGCTTGGAAGATTGTTTTTTATTCTTTTACTTTGAGATAGTGTCTGTCTTTTCCACTGAGGTGCATTTCCTATATGCAGCAAAATTCTGGGCCCATTTTATGTATCCAGTCTGATAAATCTATGTCTTTTTTTTTTAATGTGAAAATCTTTATTGGGTATTTTATTTACATTTCAGATGCCATCCCCTTTCCCTATTTCACCTCCCTAGAAAAACCCCTATCCCACCCCCACTTCTCCTTTTTGCTTTTATACTATTTTCTAATGTTAATCAAAGGCTTTATAAGTTTGGTAAAGCTCAATATCAATCAGAAGTGTAACCCAATACCCAACCTAGATATATCAACTATCTGTGACTGGCGGGGACACATTAACATCCACCTCCATGTCCTTCCCCCCATCTTGTCACCTAGTTCCTCCTCTCCTTCTTTTCCTCTCTTTTCTCCATATCTTCCTCTCCTTACTCCTCCCACCTTAGCTCCTCCTACATATCACTGTTCCAGTTAAAATAAAACTTTTTTCTTAGAATATAATTAGAGCATAACCATACCAATTTGTGTCAGGAAGGTACAAGATAAACCTAATACCCAGTCCATCATTTTGTTGACTAAACAGAACCTCTGTCATCCCTCCTAACTAAAAGATTTAATTCTGAACCTGGCTTTTTTTCTTGGCTTTAGAATGAATGTCAGCTGAAAACCATCCTCTCAAATCTTTTCTCTCAAAGTAAATAGCCAGGATTGGCTATGAGACTATAAGTCTTCAACCCTGTCAGAAATCCAGAATGACTGAGTTAACTGAAATTCTGGGAAACACAAAGCATACCTTCTAAAAAGTAACCCATTTACAGAGACCGCTGAGCACCTGGACAGTCCCTATATTACAAAATGTTGGAGCATTCGATCTTCAGTCTTCTGGCCCAGGATCATCTGACAGACCAAGTGATGCAGAATTATTAAGGACTGATTACTCTGTATTGGCAGATTTAATGTGTTGACTATTCCGCAAGTGTGTCCTTTTCTGGACAGTGATTAGTCTATCAATGAAAAGAGGCAATTCTTGCCTAGTGGTTGTCTCACCACAAATGGAGTAACTCCAATGATGCTCAATTTCTTCTTAGAATCCAACACAGGAAGCTGTCAGGAGCAGACAGGTCTCTAATCAAAATGGACATTAATATAGAAATATTTGTAACGTAAATTCTATGGACTTCTGATGTTTTGAAAACCAATTATCCATGTAAGGTAGTCTGGACTATTGTTTGTTAACTCCTCTCAACTAAATAAAATATAGAAAACACCCTAACAATAAACTCAGAGCCATGAGTTTGCTATAGGCCCTTAACTCACAGGCTAACCATCTCAAATCAGTTTAAAAGGTTAAAGAAGGACTGGGTCTAAGCCTTGTATTCCTAAATGTGTTATATAGGCACAATACCTATGAGAGTAACAATATTAATCTCACTTTATATCAATAAGAAGCTCATACCAATGAAAATCTTAAATTTGAAATCAAAGTAAATTTTGTACCATTCAAGATATTATAACTTCATCTCAATAACAATTATACATATTTTTACAAATAGGTTATGGCTATGCAATAAATCCTAGCTAATCCTCCCTGTTCCAACAAAACCACTACTTTTCCCTAGAGAGACAGCCCTATATTAACCACCTCAGTCCCCAAGCCCAGGGAATAGGGGCACCGACTCTTCATGAACTTCTTCAAGCTGATTATGGGCGTTGAGATATTAGAAGAGGGGCAGGAGGAAGAATAAATTGATAAGCCTCTGACATCTGTGTCTTCACTGTTTCCAGGTACAATTCCAGGACATCAGAGGTTTGAGCAGGTCTGCTCTGCTCACTTGATGAGTAGATACACTGAGGCTGTGTATTTTGCAATATACAATTCTCAAAACAAATTTTAGTATCAAGATAATTTTTTTTGAATTCTGGAATCTAGTCTTCTGGCAGCCTGCCTCTGTCATGTCTATCCATATAATTCTGAGAGTTTCTATGAGGGTGTAATCTCATCATCCTCCCATTTTCACTTCTCTATTCTCAAATTCCCCAATACTAGGGAATCCAAACTTTCAGGCACCAAGGCCCTCTACTTCACTGATGCCTAACCTTTTACCCCATCTCCCTCCTCCAATTACTATGAGGGTATACTCCCATCATCGTCTCATTCCCACCTCCCTGCTCTTGAAATTTGCCAACACCAGGGGATCCAAACTTTCAGGTATCAAGGCCGTCCACTTCCACTGATGCCTGGCAAGGCCACCCTCAACTACCTATACAGGTGGAGGTTCCTCACTTTGTGTTCTCAGGCTGGAGATTTTAGAATGCCTACTCTAGCTTGTTTCTTAGGGCCATTTGCTTGAAAAATTGTTTTCCAGCCTTTTATTCTAAGGTAGAGTCTGTCTTTGTCACTGAGGCGTGTTTCCTGTATGCAGCAAAATTTTGGGCCCTGTTTATGTATCCAGTCCATTAGCCTATGTGTTTTAATTGGGGGACTGATGTTAATAGATGTTAGGGAACAGTGATTGTTGCTTCTTGTTATTTTTGTTATTAGAAGTGAAATTATCTTTGTGTGGCTATCTTTTTTTTTTTTTTATTTCTTGTAAGAGGATTACTTTCTTGCTTTTTCTAGGGTATAATTTCCCTCCTTGTATTGAAGCTTTCCTGCTATTATCCTTTGTAATGCTGGGTTTGTGGAAAGATATTGTGTAAATTTGGTTTTGTTGTGGAGTATCTTTGTTTTTCCATCAATATTGATTGAGAGTTTTATTGGGTATAGTAGCCTGGGCTGGCATTTTTGTTCTCTTAGGGTCTGTATGATATCTGTCAAACATCTTTTAGCTTTTATAGTATCTGGTGAGAAGTCTGGTGTAATTCTGATAGGTCTGCCTTTGTATGTTACTTGGACTTTTTCTCTTACTGCATTTAATATTCTTTCTTTGTTTTGTGCACTTGGTGCTTTGATTATTATGTAATGGGAGGTACTTCTTTTCTGGTCTAGTGTATTTGACGTTCTATAGGCTTCTTGTATGTTGATGGGCATCTCATTCTTTAGATTAGGGAAGTTTTCCTCTATAATTTTATTGATGATATTTATTGGCCCTTTAAGTTCGAAATCTTCACTCTCATCTATTCATCTGATCTCACCTATTATCCTTAGGTTTGATCTCCTCATTTTTTTCCTGGATTTCCTGGATATTTTGTGTCAAGAACTTTTTGCATTTCATGTTTTCTTTGACAGTTGTGTCAATGTTTTCCATGGTATCTTCTGCACATGAGATTCTCTCGTCTATCTCTTGTATTCTGTTTGTGATGCTTGTGTCTATGACTCCTGATCTCATTCCTAGGTTTTCTATCTCCAGGATAGTCTTCCTTTGTAATTTCTTTATTGTTTCTACTTCCATTTTTTGATCCTGGATGGTTTTGTGTAATTCCTTCACCTGTTTGGTTGTGTTTTCTTGTAATTCTTTATGGGATTTTTGTATTTCCTCTTTAAGGGCTTATACATTTTTACCTGTGTTCTCCTATATTTGTTTAAGGGGGTTATTTATGTCCTTCTTAAAGTCTTCTATGACTGTCATGAGAAGTGATTTTAATTCTGAATCTTGCTTTTTTGGTGTGATGGGGTGTCCAGGGCTTGCTATGGTGGGAGAACTGGGTTCTGATGATGTCAAATAACTTTGGTTTCTGTTGCTTAAGTTCTTGTGCTTGCTTTTTGCCATCTGGTTAACTCTAGTGCTACCTGCACTCACTGCCTCTGACTGGAGCCTTTCTTTGCAGTTATCTTGCTTGTGTCAGAACTCCTCAGAGTCCAGATGTGTCTGTGATCCTGTGATTCTGTGCTCCAGCTGTTCTGGGTACAGTGTCTCCTCTAGGATGTCTCAGGATATGGTGTCTTTATAGGAGCAGATCAGCTAGGTGTCTGCTGCTCTTTCTTTAATATTCCTCAACAATTTTCAGAGCTTCAGAATTATCTGGTTGTAGCTACTATTGTTCACAAACATGAGAATTTCAGCACTCCTGAATAAACTTTTAGGTAAAAAGAAGACTGCAGAATCTAGATCAATAGAGTGTAAGATACTAGTACACTAATAATACATTCCAGGTATTAAAACATCTATGAAAAATTTCTACTAACAACAGTGTGGAGTATCTATTTATGGACAATTTGCACACCATTTTGAGTCAATGTAATTACTTGAGTTACTGTTCAATGCTGTAATAGCTTGACACCAGTCTTTATACCTTAAAAAAAACTTGCCATTTTGTCTAGAGGAAAACATGAAAGAAATGGATCTGTTAACTTTTAACTGGCCTTGTGAGGACAAAGGAAGGTTACTTCCTGTATCCTCAGTACAAAATATCTTCATTTGTACTTAAATATAATATGAAAGGCTTATGCAAAAGTCACTTTGCCCTGTCTCTAATTTAAATGCTACACTCACCATAGGCAGTCACTATTGTGACACTTCTTTGCATGCAATTTAAGGGATTTTGCATAAAAATACTAGCAAATTTACAAATGTGCTTCCTTCTTAAACACAAATACTCCATACATTACTCATAAATTCATATTTGAAAGAGTTAAATAAAATGCTCACTGATTTAAGGTTACTATCAGCCATTGGTTGTTTCTGTCTGTATCATTTAGATTATTCGAAGTGACACATTGTAGTAGAGGAGTGTCACAGAATAACATCTAAAGCCACAGAGTACAAAAGGAAGAGATTGAGGTCCAGAGAATTCTTAGGGCCAGGACTCCTATCATTTAAGGATGTCTTACTAGCTAAAAAAGTTCTTCAGCACCACTCTGGGCACAAAGCTTAACAAGGAAGCCTGTGTAGAGTTTTCTAGATGCAAACTACAGGTATTTGCATGAGGTTTGTTTGTGTTTTAGGTTTGAAAGTGCAAGTACACAGAAATGCAAATTAAGTGCTCTACTACTGAAACACATGTCCAGCATAACCCACACTCCTTTTAAATGTAGTTCAATTGGAATAATATTTGCATTTCTGATGCTTGAGTTTATTTTATTTAACTTTTTTTTTAATTCATCCATGCCACTGACTACAAGAATATTTATCTTATTACTTTCTGACCTGGAATTCAAGCACATCTAAAAGTAAAAGTATTCAGCAATGTAAGTTTAGCTGAATTCTACTCCAGACATTACTATAATTTATTATGTGAAAGACACTAAAAAAAGTTTTTGGCCAATGTATGAACAGCTATTTAGAAAATTATAACCAGAATGAGAATTTGTGGGTCATCAGCAGATACATGTACATATTCATTTTTACTTTATTTGTAGAAAATTCCAGAAATTGTTATTGTTTCAACTTATCTGAGTTTAAAATTTTTGTCTAATGTTGTTTTGAAATAATTCTTAAGCAAATTAAAAATATTTTTGATAATAGAAAATAAGTTAAAAACATAAAGTACAAATACAACAAATTCTTAGCATTTAAAAATAATTAAAACATAATTATAAAGAATTTCCAAAAAAAAAAAAAAAGAGAGAGAGACACATATGTAAAACAAACCATGGTCAAGGCTTATGCTTTCCAGTGAGTTTTTATAGAGCTGAAGGAGCCACTTTGACTCTGGGGATCTTTACACTGGATCTTATACTTACATTGTAGAATGCATTCTTTTATACTTATTCTCCATCACCACGACAAATTTAAAAATAGAAAAGCTGTCTTTATATTTTCCTTAAAATCCATACTATTTAAGACTAAAATGGGTATCTGTCACAAAAGTTAATACAGGGGCATATTTTAGAACCAAGAGCACCAAGTGATGAATTTTAAGTTCTAAACATAAAAGCTTGCAAATTGAGATTGCTTATAGATCCAATATCTGAAAATCAATTTTGAGGTAAATTGGTGGAAAAGTAGATTTAAGTCACTATGTGAAATGTAACCAATAGTTAGCTTTATTTCTCCAAAAGATGTAAATGGCTTCCACTACAAGTCATAATAAATAATACCTTAAAATAAAAAAAAAATTCTAGAAAAGTTGAAAATTAAATAAAATTGTGGTAAATATGTTTTTAATGATTTGATAATATATTTTTCATGAATAAAAATTCTTAAATTAGGGAATAAATGCAATAATCATTAAGAGAATAGAGCCAACCAAGGCATTTCCTAAACTCAAATGAAATAAAATAACAGATATCATGTGATGATAAACTTTTAAAAAGTACAATAGTAAAGGTAACTATATGTCATAATGAAAAGTATAGTTCAGAAACATGTCAATAATGAAAACATGTAATGAAGGTAAGACACCATCACAAAGTTTAAAAAAAGCAAACTACAAGCGAATTAAACTTTGAAAATATACTGAACATACAACAAATCATTTCTGACCAATATGATGGCCAAAACATGAGCTGAACATGGACAATAACAATAAACAAGCCAAAGTAGGCAGGGGGAAGCCCATGAAATGACTAACATACACAAAGGACTACAGGTAACTAAGGAATGCTGAGAACTGGAGAGATAGATTTTCTTCCTTTAGGGAAGGAAATACCACACGGTTATCCAATAACATGGTCAGCCCTGAAAACATTTATACAAGTAATATTATATCAACTTAGGACATATTTATTTAAATACTGAGGTATTTACTTATTTAAGAAATATTCATATATGTATATGCACATAAAAATTCATGTCCTCGATTTTAGTGTGTATGTGTGTGTGTGTGTGTGTGTGTGTGTGTGTGTGTGTGTGTGTGTGTATGTGTGGGTGTTTATTCAGGTAAAAATAGTTAAAGAAATTAGAGGCCATGAATTTGAAAGAGAGCATAGGAGGGTTTGGAGGGAGAAAGAGAAGTGAGGAATGCTGCTATTGTAGTATAATCTCAAAACATAAAAGAAATAACTAAAACACTGAAATGACAACGATGGGGCATATTGTATAACCATTACAGTAATAAGCTAGTAGTTGACAGAAAGACGTACTGAAAGGCCTATGATTGTAAAGAGCATTGACATATCTACAGTTTAAACACTGTTATGAATATAAGAAAAGTTTAATATTATTAAAAATAAATATACCTGTGACTCAACACTAGCCATTCATCTAAGAACTATTGTTGCATATTTAGAACATTGCCATGGTTTCAATTTCTGTTTTAAAATATCCTGGCAAAAGCAATTTATGGGACAAAAGGTTTATATAAATCCCAGTTGAAGACACTGCATCGAATTCTAAGAAGAGAAATCCTGAAAATGAGAAGGAGATAATGAGCCCTGATGGTTGGCTCCTTTCTGCCATGCCTGACAAAAGTGTGATTTTAAAATCTCTCTTCTGCCTAGAAGTTCCAATTGAAATCAAGTGCATAGGACAAGGCAGAGATAATTGAGAGGGAGAAAATAATTCATTTTCTAACTCTTTTTAATGGAAGCTCACTTATCTAGTCCAGGTGTGTCTACACACTTGGCAAGTTATCTCTTAATTTGTTCAAAGTATATTTTAGAATGACTGCTTACTTGTCACATCTGGTTGGATGAAGAGGTAACCCTGCTGTCATTCAAAGTTTGTTAACTGCATTTTATTTATTTTTAATTTTTTAGTTGTATTTGCAGACTCCATTTGCAGACCACAGGTTCCTTGTCCATCCTTCACTGAATCCTCTACATAAAGATTACACACAAAGATAATGACCTCCAGTAAATATTCGCTGAGTAGGAATGGGTAAGTGTAACTTTTCCAATATGTAGTTCAATGGAACACTCAGTGGAGAGGAGCTTCCTTCAACTGGTTACAACTTACACGCACCTGTTATACATGCTCTTATTCTAATATGGCAAGAACAAAGAAGTCCACTCATTGCACCTCCACAACTTCTGATTAGTCTTCAAATCTCTTTTATACAATTGCACCACAAATGTAGATACTGAGGAAAATAATCTGCAAAGTTTTGAAAATCATCCACACCTGGGTCTTATCAAAATTCACACTTAGCTTTTTTGGAACATATTCTGGTCATTAATACTCATACAAAGACAATTAGAAAATTAAATGTGATGTCAGAGCTGAGAAATCCTACCCCAAGTCAGAAACTCTACTGTGTAATAGCTGAATATAATTTTTGTTGCTTATTAAACTAGGAAAAAAGATAGTGTATAGGACATATGTAGGTAGAAGTATTATGGTTGTCAATTATCAAAATAACTTTGTTCTCAAATTATTTATAAGGTATCTGAAGTTTGTTACAGGGAAATACTTTAGAATGTTTTAATGTTGATTTTAAAATCATTTGTTTTGTTAGTTTTATAAACTTATCATGCAATTTTTTTCTCTCATACTTACCCTCCCCCTCTAATTCTTTAAACATCCACTCTCATGTCACCAACCACATATATTATGATCTCTACTCCAAAGGTAAAAATTCCCATCAAGTATAATTTGTTCTGTCCATTCTTGATTGGTGCCATGCAAACGAAGCATGGCCAATCTACCAGGGACCATACATTTAAAGAGACAAGTAGATAGCCTATTCAAAACAAACACAATGGTATTTTTGATTTTTGGAAGGTTTTTTTTTCTTTTCTTTGTCTCATAATTCTGTGTCTGCTCCACACTTTTTTGAAACTTCCAGGTCTTTTGCTTAGAGATGGTTTATAATTTTTATGGGTTTTCTGTGAGTGGGAGTGTATGTGTCTCTTCATCTCTATGTAATTATTGTACTTTTTCTTCTTTACCTTTCAAGTATTCACTTCATCCTATTTTTATTCTCCTTTTTTAGGTTATCACTTTAAATTATTAGATGCCTGTTTGTTTGCTAATATGAGGGGGGTGCGTTTCAAGACTTGGGTGGATGAAGAGGTGGAGAGGAACTGGGAGGAGCTGTAAGAGGAAAACAATAATCAGAATATATTATTTCAAAAAAATGTTTCTGTTTGTTTTTTAAAGAGAATTTGTTTCTCTCCCAGAAGTTACCAATGATATTAGCTCTTTATCTAGGAATGGAACTTGTACTCCTGTTCCCATACTTGGAAAAAATAATATTTAAATATATATATATATATATATATATATATCATACATATATAGAAACATTTTGCTTGAACTTGCACAAGATTAGAGCTGGCTGTCATCAGTTCAATGTTCAATGAGTTCTGATGTCCAACTTCTCTGATATGCTCACAAATTGTGTGCTTGTATTCATCCACTGCCACTTATGTTGTAAATTGATACCTTGTTTATTTTTCTTAGACTTGCCCCTATTATATGTGAATTTTAATTAGATCTTATATTTTATTAAATGTTTATACATGTTTTCTTACTAATAAGTAAAAGGTCTTGCATTTTATAATTTAATAAATATTGTAAAGTCTATTTTTACTGTATTTTAGATAATTTGTTTGCATTTTTACATAGTTTTACTTCTATACTTATAAAAATAATATAAATCCTTTTATCTCATAGGAATTTTTCAGGGATGCATTTAATTTGATAGTATAATATATAAAATATCTAGAAAATATTTCTACTACATGCCAAATATTTTACTATAAATGAGAGCTCATGGAGCACAGAAAGGCTTTTCCTGTTTTTAAGGAATTTTTAAATGTTTGCTATTAGCAATTTTCTTTAACTTGTGATTTATAATGCATTTTATATTTGCATTACTACTTTTGTATTCATGTCATTCCACTGTTATTTCTTTCTCAATATTCTTGCATGATATTATTCTTAGTGTATTTAATAAAGAATGCAAAAGAGCCTGACTTTATAAAGTTAATTCTTTCAGTGAAGAAAGCTAACAATAAGTATTTGAAATTTTCTTATTGTGAAAGAAAATACCAGCTAAATCAACCATTTCTTTAAAGCTTTATGAAGAATAATTTTTATGTAGACTGGATACCATATATGGCTTTATTTTGTATACTATCAGTGATGATCTGTGTTGAGAAAAAAAAATGAATGATAACATTATAGCTTTCTAGCCCCTTTTATAAGTTCACTATGTAGCCGAGGCATCCATTAGTAACATACATTCAGGAAAACCATATTACTGGGAACTAGTAATACAAAATGCAAGGGTCCCAGCTGTTCCTTGAGTCTGGTTGTGACTCAGTGATTTCTAATAACTGCTTCTCTGAGTGGATGCAAGATAAGCAAGCAGTGTTTGTATGTCTGGGCAGGTGGTAAATGAGGAAAATGATAGAAATTTAGTCACTTCATTAAGCACTAGCTAAAGAAAAGCCCTAAAAATATACAGGAAGACATCAAACAGTAATTAACACATTTCAATATTTTAGTGATTCAAAACAATTTTGCAGATTTGAAAGCCTGGTATATTGAAAGTATTAATTCCTCTCAAATCATATCTTTGAAATACAGGTTTAAATATGGGAGGGAAGATAGAAACCTTTTTTTTTTCTTTTTTTTTTTTGGATATGACATTTTGCATGGCTTGGTTTTCAAAATTCAAATTTTTTTACTCGAAAACTAAATAGGAAAATACATAGAAAATAAAATTTAATACAAATATCAATAAAAAGCAACCAAATTGGGTTGTCCATAACCTGAGTTGCCATAAGCTGGCCTGCCGATAAGCAGTATATTACACAGAGTGGGAAACAGAATAAAAATTACTTTGTGAATATTCAGGTTTACACAATCAGCTTAACAAATACAAATCTTAGGAGTACCAAATAGTAAATAATAAACAGTAAACAATAACTAATATTATGTAGCAATTATGAAAATATGTGTGTGCATGTGTGTGTGTGTGTGTGTGTGTGTGTTTAGCAGAACTGAGTAAATGAGTAGAGTAATTTTTGCATGAAGCCAGAGGTCAGGGATGATGACACCACAAGAAGTTCTTTCACTACTCATGTTTGTTTTTGCTATCTTGTTTGGCTTTTTCGTTTCTTCTTATGAAGTTGCAAATTGCTCTGTCAAAGTCTGTAAATTGTGTTGGAATTTTGATTGAAATTTCATTGGATCTGTAAATTGCTTTTGGTAAGATAATGCTTCTCAGTATTGTAGTTCTATCTATGAGCAAGGGAGATCTTTCTATCTTCTGATATCTTTCTCAATTCCTTTCTTTAGCAACTTGAAGCTTTTGCCATATATGTTTTTCACTTGTTTGGTTAGAGTTACAGCAAAATATCATTGGAACATGGAACCTGAAGAGAACACCTCTTATAGCCAGGCAGGAACCTCAGTGGATCAATAGGGATACCAACCCACTTACAAAAGCTTTGACCCAAAATTTATCCTATCTTCAAAAAATGCAGGAACAGGAGATAGAGCAGAGACTGAGAGAAAGGGCAACCAATAACCAGCCCAACTTGATACCAATCCCATGAGCAAGCACTCTAACACTATTAATAATATTCTGTTATGCTTACAGACAGGAGTCTAGCTTGGCTGTCCTTTGAGAGAGACTCCATTGAGCAGGTGAGTCAGATAGATGCAGATACCAACAAACAAAATGTGGATGAAGCTTGGGGACTCTTATGGAATCATTGGGGAAAGGGGAAAGGACTCGGAAGGGGATAGAAACTCCATAAAAAGACCAAAAAAAGACAACTAGTCTGGACCCCTGAGACTCTCAGAGACTGAACTAGCAACTAAAAGCATATATTGGCTGAATCTAGCCCCCTTGCACATCTGTAGCTGATACACAGCTTTGTCTTTATGTGGGTCCTGAACAACTGGATTGGGGACTATCCGAAAAGCTGTTGTTTATCTGTGAGCTATATTCTAACTGGGCTGTCTTGTGTGGCCTCTGAGAAAGGATATGCCTAGCCCCGCAGAGGGTGATACCTAAAAGATCCTCTACTCTTTCAGATGAGAAGGGGGCCGTGATTGGGGATAAGAGAGAGGGGCAATGATTGCAGTGTAAAATGAATAAAACAAATAAACAAACAAACTCAAAGAACAAAACCCCATTAGCTCCAGTATCCTCATGAGAAATAACATGATATTAAATAAGAAAAGATGTAAAATTATTCCACATTAATGAATCAAAATAGAGACATTATAAAGAGTGTATGATTTCTATATGTATATGCAAAGTATGCACATACAAGTGAACCTAATATCTATATGTAAAGAACTGTCTCTTGTTACAATAAGTGATGGCTTCTTCCCAGTCTCTAAGGTTGGAATAAGGTGTTTGTGGATTATTTTTGGATGTCAGATAAAGTAGATAATGTTTAAAAGTATTGTAGTCATGGATGATCATTGTTGTCACTATTTGCACAAGATCTACACACACACACACACACACACACACACACACATTATCATCAACAAGATAAAAAGAAGAGACTAATTGATAAGTAGAAAAAATTGGAAAAGGCCATCAGGTTTGCCAGGAGTGGCAGAATACTAAGAATAGATAATGAGAGAAACATGATCTCAATACATAATATGTATGTATGAAGCTACCAAAATAAAAATTTTAAAGAAAAGTATAGAAATGAATGCATGGCAGTAGGCCAGGATATTCACTGAGATTAGCTCCCACTGTGCAAATATGCGTTTAACAGTGAAAGAAACATTGACAGCACTCAAAATAAAGGGAAGGAATAAGAATAAAACCTGAAATAAATTAGTATATTAAATACATGAGTTAGCTAATTAATAGCCAAGAAGCACAAGCCCTTTCCTATAATAAAATAAGAGAAACTAATTGCAGGAAATGACATGAGGAAACTACTGTTTTTGAGATACCATATTTAGTTGAATTGAGTGAATCATTAGTGGATGCTCAATGTATCACATGAAAATGTAAATTCTAAATCTGAATTTATTTCCATTGTATAAAATGAAAATAGGTCACATTATGATGGAGAAATTTGGTATTCCCATATTCACATGTGAGGAAATTTCCAATACTAATATGAAATACACACAGGCACAATGTACCTACTAATGATATGTTTTGAGAAAATCATAACACTTGTCCCATGTTCTTTCCCAAATGTCACTCCTTGAATATAACTGTGAACCACTGCCAGACAACCTTGTCCATGCATGAACAAATAGTTAAAGGCAAAGACTTTGAGCATAATAAGAGGTCAAAGAGATGTGACAATTAAGCCCAAAGTATAATTTCCATTTGCATTCTGATCTGGAAGAAGAAAATACACAGAAGAAATGACTGGATTACCAGAAAAACTTCTGTAATGTCTATCTGTTAAGTAACAACCTGCACAAATATAAGTTCCAGAAATTTGAATAACACACATATTTATTGAAAGTCTCTTTATAAAGAGACACACACATTCCCGTTACTCAGTTATTCTAATTATGTAGCAAAACTGGTAATTTTTGCAGTAAAATCCAATGTATCTAAGTCTTAACAACTGAATGTTGATGGAAGACAAAAGACAACTTCTTAAAACAAAGCTTAGAACTTGAATTTACCCCAAAATAAGCAGCAATAACACGAGCTCTTTACCATAATGTCAGGAGAACTGATTAGCAGACATGCCTCAGGGATGACCTGACAGTTTGTCAGACATTTGTCAATGCTTCTGTCCACCACTACTCTCTTGAGACTTTGTTCTTCCAAACACCACATCACTGGTCAGTGATTGCAGTGTATTGCTCTAATGAGGTAATGATAATGAGATAATAATTAAGTCATTTGAGCATTTATAGTTTTATTCCATGAAACTATTACATTTAGTTATACTTTAGAACATTCTGAAGTAAAATGTTTCTACAAGTTCAGCATGAGTGAACAAATGCATGTATATATAGATCTATATTGTGTATGTATATGCATATACACATACATAAACATATATATATATATATATATATATCTCACATACATATACAGATACGCACATGTGTACAAACATAATTATACTGTGTTATCTTTTCTAACATAATCTAATACCTAGTGGGTTGTACTCTCATGAAAGTAACACACTTAACACACTTATTGTAAAAGTTTAAGAAAGAATTGTTCTGGGTATATTCAGTGCACCAAGGAAGGATGTTCATATAATTTCAGAATCTTTGAAAGGGGCAGGAATTTGTCAGGAAGATTTCCAGAGATAGTCTAGGAAATATTCACAAATTAAGTAGGTGGCAGTGTGGAGTCAGTGTGGAGACTGTGACTAGCAATCTAACAATTGTACTGAATTTAAGAATTTGTAGATGAAAACGTAAACTCCCAAAGGAGAGAACCATTGTGGATTAGTGGCATCCATTTTATGTTGGTTGTGAAAGAGCTTGTATGATCCAGTTTAATGGTGCATTTGAGCCATGTAACTGCTTAGATCATCTTTCTAGACTCTGGAAAGAGCAAAGCTGAGAGCATTCATTTATGTATTTCTAAATCCAGAAGAACTACTGAACTCATCACAGATATCAGAGCTTCCTGAACGCAGATGGTTTGAGATGCAATGTTCCTGCACCGTTCACTCCATGCCTTTCTCCATGGGCACAGATTTCTTTATTCTTGAAATGCCTTCTTCAGCATTTCCTCTATAGTAATTTTTTAAATTGACAAATTCTCTCTTACTGGGTATAAAACATCTACAACTTAACGACATGTTTTGTTTGTTTGTCTGTTTATTTACTTTTTTGTTTCTATACAAAATCTTTCTATGTAGGCCATGCAGGATTAGAATTTAATTTGTAGCTAGTATGACTTTAAATGTGGAAATCTTTGTGTCTTAACTTTCCAAGTGATAAAATAAAAGCATCTACACTATGTCGTGATTTTGATTTTGCTGTTTGTTAAACATTGAGCTAGTTATTTTTGGTCAAGTATTGTTTAGTTCACTTGTAGTTTTATCCCTGAAACCTTAATTTCCATTTTTATCTGCTTATTTTAAAGTAATTCTGTTCCAACCCTTACAAACTATGCTCTATTTTTATGCAGGTGTTTTGGACACTGCTGGGAAATCTGATGATATATTATTTCCCAAGTAACCAATGAGACAATTGAATCTTAAGGGAAATATTTAGTACAGACTTTACAGCCAATTGTTCTTTCTGAAGCTGGTATACCACAGAAGCCTTTCCTTGTGAAGATTATCTCAGCTGCATTTCTGTTATAGAAACAGGGAGAAACAGATTAGGATAGTGAACTGTTTTAACTCCAACAACGTACCACTAACTGGTGTTTCAAATTCATTTTCCCCATTTGGGGGACCATGAATGGTGTCTTGGAGTGAGCTCAGTAAAGACTCTATGACCATTGGATACTATTTGTTTTCTAGTTAGAACTTAACATGTTTTATACCCTAAATAGTATCTTTGTGAAAGAATTTTTAGTATTGTCTATTAAATTATATTATCTATCTTAAAGACATATAAATAACAGATAAATAATGGATAAAAGTATTAACACAAAATCACAGGGCATAGACTATATTATGAATCCTTACATATGAATCCTTTCAATATTCTAATCCTCTTATGAGTGGTTGAACACTGAATTGACAGAATCAATTCTTCTGCATATTACTGTAAAATCTATAGATATCTGCTCATGCATGACCTTACAAACAACCTCTATGTGAAAAAAATCAGAAAGTCATAAATGGGGAAAACAATACAATATGTTAAATATAAAATGCAAAATCACAAATGTTGACATTTACAGAGAAGCATGCTGCATAAGAGTTTTTAATATCTACATCATTTACAGGTATAAATTGAATCTGATTTGTTTGTATTTCTTTTGTCTTCATAAATTCAAGGATATTTTTTCAAATAAAAAACATCTAAGAGCCAGTCCTGTCGTAAGGACTCCAAGATTAAAAAAGTGTATATATACTTCTTGTTAAACAAATGTAAAAATCAGATAGCCACAATTCATAGTGACTGTCTATAAAAGCAGGACTAATTCTTCATGGAAAAATACATGGGTCCCAGCTCAGTGACATTACCTAGCACATTCATCATTTCTGCTGCTATTCTAGTCAGCCCTATGAAATAATGTCCCTTACATCAGCGCATAATAGCATTTAAAATTACTTGATTTGTGAGGCTTTCATTTGATTTATATAAATAAATATAAAGCATAAATACAAACAAAGTGAGAAAATCTATGACTACCTGGACAATTTTCAGACATTGGGTGGGGAGATGACTCGTTTATTGAACCACAACCTTGCAAGTGTGAAGTTAGGCCTATGTTCAAGTTCTCAGAACCTATGGAAACAAGGTGCAAGACCATGTGCCTGAGAAAGGCACATAGGTGGCACTCATAGGCCAGCTGGTCTAGCTAATCTAGCCAATCTAGCCAATCTAGTCAAATATACAAACTTTAGTTTCCACAAGAGTTTTTGTTTCAAACAATAAATATTTACAACAATGCAGGCTTCTACACATATACTGAAACATTCTCATATAGCCATGTGCACATCCACATGTACACACATACACAAACCAATGCCAATGTTTACATATTTACAAACTTATCTTTAGATGTACCAGAAATCCACAGTATAGATTTTTTTCATTTGCTATTATCTTGTTAAGAAAATCTAGTACTTTCAAAACACATGCAAGATCCTAAAATATTTGTTCTGACTATATGTCTTTCAAGCATTATATAATTGCTAAGATCAATAATACCATGATAACTCATGATGGAAAGAATGTGGGAAAAGGGTGTGGCAGCTTGTATTATGTTGATTTGGCTCTCCAAAATTGTTTTCAGGAGAATCCACATCTCCACATATCTCCACATATAAGACACTGAGGGACCCTGCCCCCAGTTGGTTCCAATTGGTAAATAAAGTTGCTGGCAGACAATGACTGGGCAGGGCAGACAGAAGTGGGGCTTTTAGGATTCTCAGACAAGTGACCAAGGGAGAAAGAAGGAGGAGATCCACTATGCTGGGAGAAGGAGCAGAAAGACATCATGCCTGAGAAGGTGCAGAACAGCGAGCATAGCTCCTAAGTAGGAATATGCTGCTGCTGGGATCTTTTTAAGTAATTTAATTGTATACTACTACGTAAGGAAAAAACATATTCATTACTGGTGAGAATGAAAACTTCTATAACCACTATGGAAATCAATATGGTAGTTCCTCAAGAAGTTGAGAATTGTTCTACATCAAGATCCAGCTATACCACTTTTGGGTATATATTCAAAAGACACTCCATACTGCTACAAGAACACATCCAGAAACATGTTTATTGCTGTTTTAATCGTAAGAACCAGAAATTGGAGCAACCTCGATATCTTTCAGCAGAAGAATGAATAAAGATGGTGTTGTACATTTACACAACGGAGTTTAGTCAGTTGTTAAAAATGACATTATGAAATTTATAGACAAATGAATGGAACCAAGAAAATAAATAGTTCTATATGAGATAACTCAGACTTAAAGAGATAAATATGGTATATATTCATTTGTAAGTGTATATTAACTCTTAAGTAACTGATAACCAACCTACAATCTGTAGATACAGAGATTTTAGGAATAGAAGTGTCTAGAGAGGACACATGGGTCTCCTGGAATGGAAAAAATAGAATAGATTTCATGGATGGACTAGGTGAGAAAGAGAACAGGAAGATGAAGTAAGGAGGGAGAAGTTGATGGGAAGTAGAGTATAAAAGAGAATTCTGGGAGGGATAGTTATAACTGAGGAACATTTGAGGAGTGATATGAAAACCTAGTGCAATGGAAACTTCCTAAGATATATAAAGTCTATCCTAATGAGCACTCCTCTAATGGAGGATATAGCCTTAATTGGCCATCTCTTGTCACCAAGCTCAGTTTTCAGTAGCAGTACTGGATGGTATTCAACTGATTTGTTGGTCAAGTGTATTCCTGGAAATTTCCAGAAAAAACTAGGATAAGATGATGGGTTTTCTCCCCACAACAGTGGGACTCTATTACTGAAGACAGTACCTACACAACATGGGGAAATAAATCTGGTACCTACATGGGGCCTTCATTTCTATATTTTAGGGCTTTTTGTAATAGAAGATACTCTGCAGGTTACCAAAAGAGAAACATAAACACCAACCCAGACATAAAACCTTTGACCTGCATTCCATCTTACCTGCAAAATATGCTAGGACAATGGTGAAACAGAATGTGTGGGAGTAGCCAATCAATGTCGACTTGACTTAAGGCCTACTTCATGAGATGAAACCCATATCCAATACTGCTTGATGACCAAGAGTCAAAGACAAGATAGCCCAAAGATCTAGAGTAAAATCAAACTCTACTGGGCAAAATAAACCAAAATACTTCTAATGGCATTCTGCTATAATCATAGATCAGTGCCTTATTCAGTCATTATCAAAGAAGCTTCCATATTCAGCAGATAGGAAAAAATGCAGAGATCCACAGCCAGACATTACACAAAGTGAGTCTAAGTGGGGTGTCTGCATCCAATGCTTCCCTTTAGAGCTCAGGGGATCCTGCCAAAGAGGAAGTAGAAAGACAGGATGGAGGACAAGTCCCTCTGAATCATCTAAGAAAGTCATACGTGAACTCACAAAGGCTATAGCAGCAGGCACAAGGCCTGTATCATGTCCTCTGTAGAGCTATTATAGCTATTAGCTTAGTAGTTTTATGAGACTCCTGACTGTGAGAACAAGTGGGTCTCTGATTGTGTCTGCCTTGGGACTCTTTTTCTTTTATTGGGTTGCCTTGTCCATATTCAATATAATGGTTTTTGCTTTATTTTATATTTCTTTTTGCCATGTTTGGTTGTTATCTCTTATAAGCTTATTCTTTTCTATTGAGAGATAGAAAGCAAATGGATCCTGAGGGGAGGGTTGGTAGGGAGAAACTGGGAAGAGTAGAGAAAAGAGAAACTGTAGTTAGGGTATACTGTATGATGAAAGTTCTGTTTTTCAATAAAAAGTGAAAAAAAAAAACAGGCTGAGGTTTTGAAATTTGAATTATTGTATTCACCTTTACATATAGTCTATGTCTCAATTTAGAACTTGTCAAGCAGCAATTATCAAACACAATTCCAAGTCAGATATGTTCCTTTAAAGTTATCACTTAAATGGATGAAAATAATGCAGAAAATATTGTTTTGTTTGGCCTGTCATCATCAACTAATTTAATTTAATGCTTTATTAGTAACTGTCAATTGCATACTTAGAGCATAAGAAAAATACAGCAGGTGGCTTTAAAATAAAAGTTGATAATAAAATTGTAAAACAAATGTTCCCTAGGATATTCTGTTCTATTTTTGTATAAGCTTCATATAAATTTAAATATGTGCAAAGCTACTTCAAAAGTGTAACTCTAGAGAAGAAAAGAAATAAATTATTAAGCTCTCCAACATAATAAACACTTTGTTTTTAGAAATGTGCATTTATATAAAATGAGAAATAAAATATCATAAAACAAAGATGACAATATTGTTGAAAATAAATATTTTGATGGCCTACATATTTTTTAATAGCTTTGGTTTTCTTGAGAACATGATGGGGAGTCTAAAAAGACACTTTTGATTGGGTTTTTATTTTGACCAAATTTCATATTTAACTACTTTAATGTTGTGTTACTATATAAAGCAGTGCTCTAGTTTGCATGTTGAACATCTCCAAAGGTATTTGTGGTAAAATTGTACAAGATGATGCTCTCAGAAAGTGCAGGAGCTTTTAATATGCAGGTCCTAGTATGAGAATCATAGCTTCATATTAGAACATGAATGAAGGACTCTGTCTTTATTTACTCTGCTGTTTTCTATATGCTGGAAAACCAGCAATAAATAACTCCTGTGCCTCTCTTACATCTCCCTCACTCACTCCACCCTCTCTCTCTTTCTTCTCATCTCATAAAAAATCATTTGAAATCATGTTTCCAGATTTCTAACAGGTGCTTACATGATAGACGCAGTTTCATCAACGATAGAAGATGCCACTCCAGAGAAGCATTATCCACCTGCCAACCTCAGATACAGGAATTGCCAAGAGGGTCTTGTCATTTTAATCTTCTGAAAAATTAAAAGGTATGATAAAACAATTGAGACCAGGAGTATTAAGATGAGTAACTTAATGTGTTTTAATGTGGGCCAAGAAAGGAAAAAGAACAGTTTAATTAAATACATAAAATCACCAGTTAAAAATTGAATACCACAGAGTACAAAGTTAGGTGCTGAGAGATTCTTGAGAGAAGATATGACACAATAGTGACACAGCACAGAGAGAATATGTGATCTGCAAGGAGATATTTGTTGAATGTGAATTTCTCAACTTTATATATAATAAAGAATTAATTACAAATAAGGATTAAACACACCTTTGAAATGACCAATTTAAATAATTTTAAATATGCTGTAAAATATTTTCAGTTATTTATCTTTTCCCCAAAAAATAAGCTGTAATTTACAATTAGTACATTTCCCAATGGTATTCAATGTTGAATCAAATAAAAACTTAAATGGTCACCAATACAGGGACTAGATATACATCAAAAAGATAGCAAAATATCTTTTTAAAGTGTTTGAGATAGTTCACAGGCAAAGGAAACATTCTTAGCACACAGGAAAACTCAGATTCTACCTCCAAGCACACATATGTATACACACACACACACACACACACACACACACACACACACACACACAAATGTCACAGCCATATCTAATGGGAACAGCAAAAACATAAAGCCATCATAGATGTTTAACAAAGATCCAGCAAAGCTGAACTGCACAGTGCAATTTCAATCATACCATCTTACACTTTTGGTCTTGATCTCCATGTGTTACACACTTGGGAGGCTTTTAATATTTGTATAACTTGGGAATATTGAATTGATGTAAATTTTACCATGAATCATTTATGTATTCTCCCAGGAGAACTACTTCTGATTTTCCCCTGGAAAGTCCTGAGCATACTACCCCTCCTGCTTTTGGGGCAATATTCTTATCTGCCCCTACTTGCATGTATTCCTTATGTCCAGGAAGTTGTGACTCAAAGAAAACAGAAATCTCATTATGAGGCTGTGCCTCCAAGATACTCTTGGAACATTTGCCCTTGTACTTACTCAGGAACAAGACAATCTGAACAAAGTAACCTTAAAAAGGTAAACAAGACTCAGTGGGCTAGAAGAGAATTAGCAGCAGATGAGATTAAAAACCTCTTCCTACTATATGCCCAGGCCATTACATAGCATCTAAGAATGGGGTTGCATATAGGTTGCACCTACAGGAAAAGATACAGCAACAGAGTTAGATTGGCTGGAGATATCTCTGCTCTATACAGAGGCTGATACCAACAAAGAATATTGTTGATAAATGATAAAAAAATGAAATATAAGACCTCCTTTACTTAGAAAAATTAGCTCATGTTAGGCCATTGTAGTGTCATATGACCAAGGAACAAAAGAATACCAAGTTTAGACATACAAATAAATTCTACAAAGATATAAACATTACATTATGGCAGAAACTGAATAATATCTGCAGCAGCTTTGACCTGATGAATTTTCTTAGGTCTAATGACGATTAGCACTCTGACCATTAAAGGCTGATAATACACTGCTTGTGACAAATCAATCTTCCAAGGCTAACTTAGAGATTTTCTTTCTGTGTAGTGCCACTGAAACAACAAAAGCTATCAGCCTGACAAAGGGCTGTCATGCTTTGGCAAAATAGCCTCCAGATTCTTAAAAGTTGGGTTTAAAGGGTTGGTGAGGGACAATGATTGTAAAAAATAACTCTAGTCTGACACTGTTTATCACTAAGATTTTCACTAAATGTATGACCAAGGGGAAGTTAAAACATATATCTGGAGACAAAAATTATATGACCTATGTTTTGGCCCAATGTGAATCTATCCCTGCCTACTGATTTCTGTAAAATATAGAAGTACTCTGTCAGTCAGTCAGGCTGCAAGACCACCACCACTCCGCTTCCTTCAGTGACTTCTGAACTCCTCTGCAGAACCTGGAACCTGGCATGCTCACACACATGCACACATTCACACACACATGCACATATGCACATACACAGGCACACACACATGTGCACAAATGCCCATGCATGAACACACACTCACAGACACACAAATCTTTGCTGGGAGTCAAATACCTTTTACAGATTTATTAGTTCTACCATCTCAGGTGTACACTACATAAAAAGCATCTATTTTCTACAGAGCTCCCTTTTCCCAGAGAAACTTTCAGTGTCTTTACCTCTTTATCTTGCCATAAAGCACCTTTCTTTCTTTTCTTACTTACATATGACTTACTCTTCACCACTTTAAATACACACATATTTTATTCCTTGTAAATATTCCCCTCCATTGCCCAACTTTTTCATTATAAACACTCAAGATTCAAAGGACAATATGAAAATCTGTTTATCTCCATAATGGTTCATGGGAGAATGGACAAACAAGTTCTCAAGACGGAATGGTTAGTATTAACTTCTTAAATAATGGTATTTATATTCTAAGATAAGACAAACATTGATATCAATTACATCATATTAAATGTGCTACAGTGACATCCTGGGCATATAGTGGTTACATTTATGTTACTCATAAATAAGTAGAGCAGTTAGCTGAATGGTAAGAAATCAAAGATGGATCCAACAAAATTATCCTATCCTCATATGACTTATGACTAGTAAAGAATATAAAAGATATACTCCAAGTTGTAGTTCCTTCTTGTGTTAGTAAGAAGTATCCCTTGGAATAATTATATGAGATGGTGTTAAGAAAAAGAAAAGTAAAGCAACCTATAATATATGATTTGGAAACAAGTACTCCTTAATTAAACCAGGAGCAGAGAGGCTTGGAAAAGAGATGAAGAGGGAGTGGATATGAGGGAGGTGACTTGAAGAAGGAGTTCCAAGGTTATGCGGATAAAATGGTTTGTTGTTGCCAATGTTGCAAACTGGTTCACTTCCTCCTCAAAAGCATTTCTAAATTGGAAATTCAGTTCTGGAGATGGGAATGTGTTGCTTCAGATAGAGTGTAACTCATTCCTGGTAGGTCTGAGAAACAATTTAATTATTCTTTCTCTATGCAAGCAGAGTGATTGCTAACATTAGCACAGTATTAAATACTTTCTGTTCAAGGATCATGCCGGGAAATCACACAAACTGAGTAACTTGTTTATATTAGCTTTGCCATTGATAACACCCAAATTCTTACAAATAATTGGTTATCACAATATGACCTTATGAAAGACCTACCTGGTCAAGAGCACTTTGAAAGTAGGAATCAACAAAACATAGAAGATGTTTTATAGTCGAATCCACATGCATTTTCTGAGTCTTGATGAAGACAGAAGACTGGATTTGATAAGTACTCGTTTCATTAAAAAATTAGAGAATGAGATATTCTAATTATATATTGATAATGTAGATAAGCTTAGGTTAGCTGCACCAATCAGCTCAGAGATGAAAGTGGCTAGAAATTTAGAAGGTGGTGCAAGTAATATTAAATACTTCAGTCATCAAAGGACAATAAGAAGCCATAAGTTTAGGTCACTGTGTGATCTTTCTAATTTGGTTTCAGAGAAATTCATTGAAAACCAGATAGATAAGCAATCATCCTCCTTTCTGTAGATTGGATTGTCAATAAAATGAATAGGAGGAATTTCCAGTACTACAGAGCATTCTGATCCCATCACCACGATGATCCTTAAAACGAGTATTGACAGTGAAAGGGAGTCTGAAATCATTCTATAATAGTTATTAAGATCATTACAAGTAATTGCTTTAACAATTGTGTCTCGTAGTGATCCACACTTATAACTTAACCAGTAATGCACACACAATAATGGAAATATGAAAATTAATAAATATTTAATGGGTTTATAATAAAATTGCTAACTTAAAATTGTATGTGGCTAGATTATGCTCCTTTTTGTAGTTCCAATCAATGTTATTTATTTACTTATCTATTTGGGATTTTTGAAACAGAATCTCATTTTATATAGCTCAGGCTCAAGCTCATTATCTTCTTGCCTCCACCTCCTTAGAACTAAGACTGCAAGTATGTAAGTGTTCTCTTTTCCTTGTAGGTGGATACATTAAATGATAATATTATTATAAAAGTTTACTTTTTAATTGGTAGCTTATGTATTAGTCTATTTTGCTTTTTTTTTCCTCATTTTTGGGACTTTATTTCTACCTATAATGTTCCTAGTCTAATTTTTAAATTATTATGTTTTACTTGAGAATTTCATAAAATGCATTTAATTATATTTCATTCCTCGATCAACTCTTTCCAGATCTTCCCTCACCAATACCAACTTCTCTCTGTGTCTTTTTTTCTCTCTCCTTTGTTCCTGATGCCTCTCTTATTCAACTCACTGGGTTCAATTTATGTTGTTCAAATACTCTTGAATATGGGACCTACCCTAGAGTGTTTGACTTTCCAGGTGCCACATCCTTAGGCAAAACTGCAATCAGTTGTCAATAATTCTTCCGCTTGGTACTGGAATTTCTGTGTGTGTTGGGATTTTGTCTAGCTTGAGCTCATGCAGGACTTGTTTTGAACTCACAGTTATTATGTGCTCATATGTGTATCAGCACCACTGTGTCTGGAAAACACTATTTCCTTGTTGTCTCCCACCCCTTCTTGCTCTTACAAATCTTCTGTCTCTTCTTTCACAACAATCCCTGAGCCTCAAGGAAAAGGTTCTTACAGAGATTTCTTGTTCATGCCTGACTACTCTATATTCTATCTCTTATCGTCTGCACATTGGCCTATTGTGGGTATCTGTGTTAGTTGCTACCTTGTGTAAGAAGCTTTTATAATGAAGGTTTAGAGATTCACTAATTAATGGGTATAGTAGCAAGTCATTGGGAGTACTTTTATTATTGTGTCCCTTAGGCATAATGATTTTCAAACTTCTTATTGCTGTGGTATTTAGCCCTTTAATACAATTCTTCCTGTTGTAGTGGCCCTCCACCCTAAATTTATTTTGTTGCCATTTTATAACTCTAGTTTTGTTGGTATTTCATAACTTTAGTTTTGTAGTTTTTTTACTGTTATGAAACATAATGTAAATATTTGATATGTGACCTGCAAAGGGTCTTGACCCACGAGTTCAGAACCAATGATTTAGCATAATAGGTTCTGTCTTAGTTAGGGTTTTACTGCTGTGAGCAGACACCATGACCAAGGCAAGTCTTATAAAGGACAACATTTGATCTGGCTTACAGGTTCAGAGGTTCAGTCCATTATCATCAAGGCAGGAATGTGGCAGCATCCGGGCAGATGTGGGGCTGGAGGAGCTGAGAGTATTACATCTTCCTCTGAAGGCTGCTAGCAAAATACTGAATTAAAGTCAGCTAGGAAGAGCGTCTTAAAGCCCACTCCCACAATGACATACCTACTCCAGCAAGGCCACACCTACTCCAACAGGGCCACACTTTCTAATAGTGCTCTTCCTGGACCAAGCATATACAAACGATCACAGGTTCTTTCTTAAGTCCTGTGATATATAGAGCCTTATCTTCTAGGCACTGAAAACACTGCCAACTGTCTGTTGCATCAGAGAGCTGGCCTCAAATCCAATAAGAAACTATAGTTAATATTTCTCTAATATTCACACCACTGCTGAACCTAGGACATGTCTTGACATTCCAAATGTATTTGTCTCACACAGAGCTCACAGCTGAGTAAGATTAATGATCGTTTCTTTTCCTGTATTATCCAGAGTACTTCTGTCACCATTAAAACTACCTAGATGGGACAATGCTTCATGGCAGGTATTTATTTGATTTCTGTATGACATCTATCCACTTAAAAATGAAGACTGATAATAGGCTGTACATATGGCAAAAGTCATATTCACACAATGGTATTGTATTCCATTCACAGGTGAATGGATAGAACTTGAAATAATTATCCTGAGGGAGTTAACCAAGACCCAGAAAGACAAATGTAATATCCTTTCTCTCATATGTGGATGTTATATTTGAATATTTAGATGTATACCTTTCATTTAGAATTCCCAGGGAGGTTATGAAAGTAATAAGAAGTCATGGAGAATGACAGAATTTTTGAAAAGAGTTTAGACAAAATGAAAGTGAAAACAGAGAAAAGTGAATAGTGAAATTAGAAGGATTATATAAGATAAGAGAAGGGTGGATAAGGTAATATCTGAAGGACTTTCTAAAAAGTCATACTGGATCTTACTATTATAGAAACTTAATATATACATATATAAAACGTTCTAAGTAGACTTATTCTGTAATGGAAAATGAAATATCCCATCACCACATAATCCAAATGAAAACCTCAGTAGCATGAATTAATCTCATTTTGAGTTGCTGGTCAATGAGTTCCTATGGACTTCAAAGCATTTGAAAGTATTGCCAGTGCTCTTGGTTACCCTCCACAACATGGGGAGGGTAAATACTCTTGTTGAAGATACCACATACTTGGATTACTTTTGCGTCTCAAATATACTCCACAGTATTTCTTGTATTTTACTTATTGCAAATGTCTGTAATAGTTATTCTACTATTATCAGAACCGACACAACCTGCCTACTGGAGCTATATGAGGTGGAGGTCCTGGCTTAGTAAGCCCCACATTTTAAGAGAATCATGGGATGAAATGCTCTCATGTTTTGTATTTATTTCTCTGGATCTAGGTATTAAATTTATCAGAATTGAAATTTTACTTTTAATTTCTGTTACAACTAATTTTACATGCAAGCTCTTTGTAAGAAATGAACATATTAGATCAAAATGACCAAAAGTTATGTCGCTAAAATACAAGTCATTTTTCTGAAGGAAGTGATTATTAAAGGTCTCTGTGTGGGATTTCTAATTTAAAGGCAACTAATAATAGCTAGGTGATAAAATATCATTTGAGGAATGAAAATCAGTGAAAGAAATGCTACTTTTGTTCTAATTTAAGCCTGTCATATCCTGCTCTGAGCAGTTTTAATTATGATGCTTAGATACTGCAACTTTTATGTGAGTTTCCTAATGATTTAAGTCAAACTTAGTTTTTGACAATCTATTGCATCCTACATTAGTTATAAATATACTTACTGGAGATTGTTGTGGAATCAAATGTGTGGGACTGAGAAAATATTATGTGTTAAGAACAATAGCCATAATCACTGGATTATTCATCAAAGGGAGTCTTTTGGTTACTCTGGCATTGAGGTAGCACAACATGATAACCACTTTTTCAATTTACTTGAAACTTCTGAGTATTTTCCCTCCTGGCAGGACAATTAGAGGCCCTGATCGCAATAGAAATTGCCATCTGTTGACAAGCAGTATCTCTTAGAAGACATCTAAGTTTTTTATGGAGTTGCTTAAGAACAAAATAGACAATTATAATATTTTCTTTTTTTTCTGATTTATAAGAAGAAATAGGATCATGCTGGTCAAGTTTCCCCCATAAATCCTGGTCCCTGATATGTGGATATGAATGCCAGTCTATTATCCATTAGAACAGGATTTAAAGGGTTCAGGAGTACAGAGATAGATAAACTGTATGTCATTTTTTGCATTAAAATATCTTTTATTAATTTTGTTTTCAATAAGAAAATAAAATATTCTATATTATGCAACAAGTAATAATTCTTTGGAGTTTAAGGTCTGCAACATCACCATTTAAACTTGACTTATTCCTATTTTACTAGAATTTTAAATGAAAAGGGAATTATTGTGAGACATTGTAAAGTGGTGGACAAGTAGGAGTGAAAATCAAGGCTAACAATATTGAGTTTAATGTAAATGGTCATATTTTTGATTCTGAGGTCGGAATGTTCTAATTTCACTGATTAATCCTGGAACAGCCATGGCAAGGCTAATGGTCCATTGTTGAAATAAACAATGCAACCACTCTCATTTGTGATGCCTTTCTTTACCCATATTGTATGATTTTTTTCTTCCAGAATTATGAAATTTTAACTAAGGCAGAAACAATAAACAATAGTAGAAGTCCTTGTGAGATGCAATGATTTCTACTGCCAGAAGACTGATTTCTGTACCAAAGGATGCAAATATCCCAGTTGTATATGTTCTATAGTAAAAATCACATATGATTTTTATAACCTACATTTGTAAATTCCTAAATACTAGAAATGATATTAGATTAATTATACAATGTAGTATGCTATAAATGCTAGGTAATTAAGTATCTAATTTTATTTCTTAGCAAATTCTATTTTGTTATATACATGTATATATATTCAGCATTGAAAATACTTTATTTCACATATTTTTGATATTTGATTTATAGAATCTATGACAGTGAGTCCACATGCAAAATGCTGATTGAATTAGGATTCTGTCATTCTCAGTATATAGCCATTTGTGGAAGTTATATATTTTAAGTGTGAGAACTCAAATGCTCTAAATAATTTTTTAGCATTTACAACATATTCCATAGTAAATTAAGATATCAAGACACAATTAAATGCGAATATGACTTGAAAGTCCATGTACTCATATAGCACCTTTTAATTGCTTATATTTTTCCACATTCATTTTATGTGGCTTAGGAGCATATAGAATGCTACTGAAACCTTCACACACTTGTCATATTTTCTTCTGAAATTAGATCAAGTAAGAAATGTGAGTTTCTTCAGTGTACCAACATCAAAGAATAGCCATAGGTTGTAAATATACAGTTATCAGAAAAATCTTTTTTTCTGTGAATTGGCAGTTGCTGTAAAATGTCCACCTAACTATATTTTCATGGATGTGAATATCAAGGTCAAATATACAAAACTACTACTGAAAATAAAAATTTAATTAATAGAACTCATTAAGAATTCCTAAATTGCCGGGCGGTGGTGGCACATGCCTTTAGTCCCAGCACTTGGGAGGCAGAGGCAGGTGGATTTCTGAGTTCGAGGCCAGCCTGGTCTACAGAGTGAGTTCCAGGACAGCCAGGACTACACAGAGAAACCCTGTCTTGAAAAAAAAAAATTCCTAAATCTCTTTCAGAATTTATAATTTGTTACATAGGAAAAATATATTCTTCAGTGAGATTTGCATCATCAGATTACTCATCAAACACAAGTGGTGTAAAATAATTCTGTGTTGTAGTAAATGAACATTCATGGTAGAGACATGGGCAGCAAATGGAGTCCATTTAGCATTTGAATGGAAATCTAAGAGATGACATTAACTGACATTAGTTCCTGACTCTTTACCTGCTACAGTGAACGATGCACTCTTGTTCAGTGAGATCTGCCATATGTATTGACGCACAATGTGCACTCTACTAGGTCCATCTGACTGTAAACTTGCCTATAATTGGAGGTGCCTAGAAACAGCTTCACCAGTGACAAAAGAACAAGAAATGTTGAACACCACTTAATGTATTACACTTAATTCCAATAAAAAGTTTATTTGAATGAATATGAGTGTCATTGGTGACTTTTCTTCTATAATGTCTGACATGGTATTTTTTATTAAAAAGTATTTTATTTGGTGAAATTGAGATTGTTGACAAACTAGTTTTGAAAGTCGTGTAAAGGATCTGCATGTTATAACTTCATGCTGCAGAATATGTCTATCACTTTTATAGAAAGCTGAGAATGAAGAGGTCCAATTGTGGTTGAGAAAGATAACTTGAAATGGTATAGTAGTACCATTTCAAAATGAAGCTTCTTTTTGCACCAGATAGCGACCATTACAGAAAGTTATAGCTCATCAAAGTACAGAGAGCAACTCACTATGGAATATATAGCCACCATTATAACATGTAATTATAACATATTACATATAACATATAACATATATAGCCACCTCTATAACATAATCCCTACACCTAAATATTCTGGGACATCACAAAAAAGGTGATAAAAAGATGTTAAGGCCCAGAAGACCAGGATGTTTACTGTAAGATTGCATCTTTTATATATGACATTAAAGAACAACCATAAAATCTCAACAATACAGTCACTTAAAGAAGACCTGCAAAAACATAAGTTGACATGCCATAAAAAAATTGGAGGAATTTCACTTGACCTCACTTCTGGATGAAAAGCTAAAGAAGATTAATGAATGCTCTGAGGGAGAAACAGGAAATGGGGAAAGTGTCTTAGAACCTGAGAAAGGCATCTGCATATAATTGAATCAGTACACTACCCACAAAATTGATGCATCTTAATCCTTTGGTAGGGTCTAGAAAGATAGCTTTCCTATTAAGAACAATTGCTGGTCTTTTTATTATTTTTCAAATCTTTATTGGTTATTTTGTTTATTTACATTTAAATGTTATCCTCCTTCACATTTTCTCCTCCACAAAACTCTATCCCCTTTCCCACCCCCTGCCTCAATGAGGGTGCTCTCCCATCTGTTCACCCATTCCCACCTCAGCTCCCTAGTATTCCCTTATGCTGGGTCATCAAGTTTACACAGGATCAAGGGACTCCCAATCCCATTGATGCCAGATAAGGCAATCCTCTGCTACATATCCAGATGGAGCTATGCTCCCATACAACCTATTGTTTACTCTGTGGTTGGTGGTTTAGTCTCTGAGAGCTTTGAGGGGTCTGGTTGGTTGATGTTTTTTTTTTCCTATGAGGATGAAAACCCCTCAGCTCCTTCAGTTATTGCCCTAACTCCTTCATCAAGGTCCTTGTGCTCAGTCCAATGTTTGTCTGTATGCATCCACATCTGTATTGATCAGGCTCTTGCAGAGCCTCTCAGGGGACAGCTATCTCAGGCTCCTGTCAGCAAGCATTTCTTGGCATCTGCAATAGTGTCTGGGTTTGGTGTCTGGAGGTATATAGCAGTGGGGGATGACAAACAGAGGATAGCCACTAGAAAGTACCAGATGCCAGGGACCCAAGAGTTTCCCAGGAACCAACAGATTGGACATTAGTTAAAATACCAAACAGAGGCAAGATAGAACCTGTAGAGACTATACCCAGTGGATAGGCACAGCCCCTGGTTGAGGAACGGGTCACCCACCCACCTCAAAGATAGTAATCCAGAATTCCTCCTGTCAAAAGGAAATGAAAGGACAAAGAGTGGAGGAGAGTCTGAACGAAAGCCATTGCTGGTCTTTCAAAGTACCTAGTTTCAGTTTCTTTCTCCAAAATGGCTTTAGGTGCCCAGTACACATAAATACATACAAGGAAAACATTCATAAACATAGTTTATAAAATGCTTCCTTTAAGAGTTTGCCTGTGAATGAACCTAATGCAGTCTCAGATCAGGTCTTGACTGTTCTACTAGATTCCACTTTATAAAAATGTGGGCCGAGAGAGTTACTCTCTTAAAAAGTTGAAATTTAATAATGTGGTTTGTATTGTAAGATTATTTAATAATCCTTACATTTTATTTTTGGTATTTTTTATTTAAACGAGATTTTTCTCTTAATTAAAATTTATTAAATCAGATACATTCTAATTCTATTTGAGTTTTGACAATGAAATTAATGCTGTATCCCAGAAACCATCATGAAAATATAGCAATAATAGAATGGGTAAAATGTTTAAAAAATGTCATAGACATTTTTTTTCAATAATGCTTAAAGATTTATTAAGCTAGCAACATAAGTTTCCTAAAGACAAAAACTATATACTCTAAAATGTTCTATTAAACTTATAAGTCAACAGTATGAATAAAGAGAATATCTTAAAAAGATAACATTATAGCTTTAGTTGTAACATCAATAGGGCAACAAACCATGGTTGGGAAAATTAATCATTTTAACTTTAAAATATAGAATATTATGTAGGTGGTCATAATATAAACTAAGTAAATAATTTAATGTGACTAGTGGATTTTTAATCTTATAGAGGCAGAATTTACTTGAGTGCATTTTATTTTTATCCTTTATCTTATTTTTCTAGAATAGGAATTTAATACCAAAATAAACTTACTGCCAAGATGCACAATTCCACCATCACTCACAATTCCCAGTCTCTGTCTTTCTAGCTCTCTTTCTATTTATTTTTATATTTGCTGAAATAAACTGTAGATATATAGCCTATATCATGCATGGCCATTGAAGATGAAATGGGACACATTGGCATCTACTACTAGAAGCACTTTTGCCCAGCTTTGCAGTTTAGTTTTAAAGAAACTACATAAGGGAACACAATGAAAATGATTCCCAGTCTGAGCATTGGAGTAAATTATTTTCAATCTATGAAAATGTTACATTTGATAAGTCCTTTTAATGAAGAAATACTCAAATTAAACACACACACACACACACACACACACAC
>JANHMN010000013.1:64946130-64973729 GCA_030674055.1 Rhabdomys pumilio
TATCCACTTAGCTTTCATTAAACATGGAACTTAATTACATAAGGATTACAGAGCTATTATGTTGACTTTTACATCTGATCATGAAGGTGAAGACTGGTAAGTTAACCTTCCCCAGAGGTCACACAGAAAAGTTAGTTAATATATTAAAAAAAAAAAAAAAAAAAGAAAAATGCCTGAAGCAACTTGAGAACTCTAAGATGATATCCAGAGGAAAGAGAGGAATTCTGAACAAAGAACCCTGCTGTTACTTATATTCCTCTCACAGGCACTGGCTCATTATGAAGGAATCATAATAACCAAGAGTTTGAATGACTTTGAAACAACAAAGACAAAACAGTATGTTATCTGGGGTTTTACAGATTTCAGTGTAAATACTTTCAGCTTAGAAGTGTACATCCAAAAGTCAGAAGCTTGGTAAAATGGAAATTAATTCATTGAAATAAATCTCAGAAAGCTCCAAAAAAGCTACAGAAAAAAAATGAGCACCTTCCAAAAGAAAAAAAATGTAAAACAAATTGTAAAACTTTTGAAATAGAATGTCTATCTCACAGTAAAAATAGCTATGCATGCTGTAAAATGAGCAAAATGCTATAAAAACCCAGGGGAAGTATATACTAACACATGGGTCCAAAACAGCTATCTTGGTCTTCACAGTCATGCATGGAACAATGAAATGATGAATAACTGAAGAAAGGGAATAAGGGAGGGAGGAAGGACGGGGAGGGAGGAGGGGAGAAAAGAGACAGGGAGGGAGGGAGAGAGAGATACAAATATGGAGACATAAAAAGAGGAACTATAGGAAAGTAAAGAGACAGTTTTTGGAAATACAGAATGTATGAGTTACTTTTATTTATCTGTAGTAATTATAGTCACAGAGGATCAATGCTGAAGAAGCTCACTCTTTCTATCTCTTTCTGAACTCTGGCTGCCTGATCCAACTCAGCTCTTCTGGCTCAGACTGCTCTCCAAGCTTACTGATTGCAGCTTCTGACTGAATTGTTTTGTTTGACTTCAAACTAATTGTGGCAATGTGTTGTAATCTGGCTCCTTCTTAATCTCTGGCTTTAACTTGCCTCTGATGACCTGCACTGAACTCATGAAGAAACTCTACTGCACTTCACTCACCGCACTGACTCCCAACTGACCAAACAGAACTGCCTTCAGTCTCCTTGTGATGCTCTTAAATAGCTTTTCTCCTGAGAGTTGGATGTATCCTACCTCTGACTCATTCTGTCAAATATTTCTCTGATTCACCACATTGTCCGCCCCTTAATTAGCCATTACTGTGTGAGATTAAAGGTATGCACTACAGAATTCCAGGCAGAGGGATTAAAGGTGTGTACTAAGGGTATAGATGTATCTGCATTTCAGCCAGAAAACACAGACCTAGAACATCTTTGGATGTGATCAGAGAAGTCATGTGGATAGATTAAAATTTCTCTACAGTCTTGCGTGTTCCTTGACAATTTCACCTATTGTACTGCTAGTCCCTCAGCCTAGAACTGACCTTAATATTTGTATTTAATTAAAATGGTATAAAAGCAAAAAGGAGAAGGGGAGATGGGAAGGGGGTTCTAGGGAGGGTAAATGGGGAAAGGGGATGATATCTGAAATATAAATAAATAAAATATCCAATAAAAATTTTCTCTACAATAGAGAATATATGAAAATCATTAAAATAAAACTTTATGCAGAGCATAAAAATGAACTTGATAACTGTTTAATTGAAAGTAGCATACAGCACTTGGCAGTCTACTTCCTGCAATAAATTAAAAAATAAACAAAAAAAAAGTGTTCGATTTTTAGAATTCCTGAAAATTTTATAAATTAAGAAAAACTTTAAAAGTTTTTGAAAGTTTACACACAATTTTCTGGTTTAACTGAGATGACATAGCCAGGGTGACTCCATGACAGACTGCAAACTGGCAGTGAAAACAGACTGGATCCAAATGTGAATACACTAGTCCTGTATAGCACTTTCTGGAAGAAAAATACACCACCAGTCTATGGAAACAGCTCCAGAATTTGAGATGAGTCATTACTTCAAGAGGGAATGAGAGAACTGAGCCAGGCTGACTCCATGACAGGGTGCAAATTGGCAGTTTAGGGAAATAGGCCTACCTAGCAGAACTGATACTTTCTGCTTCCTAGTTTCTGTTTCCTAGAACTTAGCACCCCTAAACTCTCAAGCCCCTAGCCAATCTCAGAGTTACCTACACCCCTAGAGATAGAGCCACCTAATCAAGGTAAAGGTCACCTATGCCTCCTTGGAATTCTCTTAGACCTGCATAAAAAAGGGCCTGCGAGCTCCTCAAAGGGTCTCCGTGTTGATATGGAGTACCCCACCATGTTAGTAATTTTGGCAAGATAAATGCTCTTTCCCCTTGAATACTGTTTGAGTCTGGGATATCATTCTCTAGCAATGTACGGGTCCTAACAAATTATATTATTTAATTTTCATATTACATGTGTTCTATTATAACCTCTAGTTATATTATCTGGATTGCAAGATCATAGGTTTCTATGTTGCCTTTCGTGCATTGTAGTTAAGTGTTTCTACCTTCTCTAATGATTCTTATCCATAAATTTGTATTCGTCTTATCTTTTATCAAAGAAACAGGGCTTTGGAGCTTGTATGAAGTGCATAGAATAAGCAGCTATGATTGTTCAGCCACATAGGGTGCCTATGTATAAATAATCTCTCACCCAAGTTTCAGGTAATGAAGAGCCAAAGAATTGGAAGGGCTGCTGTGAACTGCAGTCTTAAGGACCTGGAGTGAAGGTTGCACACACAAAATCACAGAAGCCACAGTTACCTGCATGTGATCTAAATAAAGTCCAGCACAGAAAAAAGGGGATGGGGTAGGGATGGGTTCTATAGTTCTACCAATTGCTCAGACATAGCTAGCCATGGTTGTCTGTTGAGGACAGAGTCACTTTTCTTTGAGCACTGGTAATTGAAAGTTTGCTTATGCCACAGAAGATGACCTCATACTCCCACGTGTATGGGCAGCACTACTCAGATTACTACTATAACAAAAAAATAAATGAACAATCCAAATTGCAAATGAGGTCAGGAAGTTGAGCATGAGACATGTTGGAAGGGGAGACTGATGAAAATGGAGTGAACTGTTCATGCATGTAAAAAGTGTCCAAAGACAATTTTAAAACAAAAAAAAAATTATGTACATAATCAGTAAGTACATATACAAAAATTAGTCAGCATCACCATTCACCATGGAATTACAAATCAAACTACAATGTCGTTGGTATTACTTCACAGTCATAAGACTAGCTGTTGCAATAACAACAACCACTGAAAATACCAGGCATGGGTAAATTGTGAGAAATGGAAGCCTGCATATTGCATATAGAAATGTTAGGTAGTGTAACTAGTGTGAGATACAGGCTGGATATTCTTTTTTAAAGTACATAAAATAAAACTATCATCATATGCAATTCTAATTTTTATGTGTATATCTCAAATAATTACAAACAGGAGTCAAAAACAAATATATACTTAAATTTAGGAAAGCTTTATTCATGATAGCCTAAATAGAAACACAACCAAAATCATTATCAATAAAGAAGCATATTGTCACATGCACATAAAACAGACTTTTATTTAGTTATCATGAAAATGTTGAAGTGTGAGATTAAGAGTGTAGATTTCTAAGACTTTCATTTAAGTGAAACAATAACAAACAAAACAGTCAAATTATGTGACTTTTGTGAACTCTTGTGATTGATATAACTTTTATGCACTAAACAGAATTAATACATACCGTATACATATCACACTGTTGTTTTGCTAGAGGTTAGTAGACAGAATGACTAGGGCAAACCTAGTTAAGACACAGAAAGTTCTACCCTGGAGTACGAAATGCTTTGGAATTATGTAGATGTGGGAGTTAAGCATCACAGGAATGCCATGATTGTTCATCCAACCTTTTATGTCATGTAAAATTTACTTTAATGATATGCTTGCTTTAAATATCTGATCAGAACTAGAAGACAAGACATAAATAAGAAACATTAGACACAGTAAAACAACCTGTAATAATTGCGAGTATTGAAATAAACAGTCCCACACTCCAGCAATAATTTCCGATCATCATGTTCATTTTGTTTAAATGATTCTGATATTTTATAATCTTATTATATTAGGGTTGGAGAGATTGCTTAGCACTTTAGAGCTCTAGCAACTTAATTTCTGATGATCTGAATGTAAAATTAGTAGCTCTATCAGTCTGCTAAAAAAATTCTTATATATCCAGCTCTAGATTAAAGGATGATGAACCCTCCTGGCCTCCTCAGGCACTCACACATGTTCATATCAAGGTGCACAGGCATTCAAAGATACACAATCAAACTAAATATTTTTCAAAAAGAAAGAGAAATATTGGTTGATGATGCTATAGTGAAGATTTGATATGGTTGAAACTCATCTGAAACCTAAGTGAAGAATACTTGTATATGTAGAATGAGTTCTTTTTTTTTTTATTGGATATTTTATTTACATTTCAGATGCCATCCCCTTTCCCCATTTCCCTTCCCTAGAAAACCCCTATCCCTAGTTCTAAAGGCACAGTGAGATAGAAAATACTGAGGAGGAAAGGTAAGAGAAAGGATATGTAACACTGAGCATTTGGAAGGAAACTCTAGCATTCATTACATTGAAAAACCAAGAAGAAAGTAAGAGAGACAGCATATAAATACTTTAGATATAAAGCAATATAAGAATACTTTAAATATAGTGGCTAAGTATTAAGTCAAAAATAAATAGACTCAACAGGTTATATTTAGGAATACATTTGCATATATGAGTACATATTAGCAGAGCAATAACAATTAATTTGAAAGAGCCATAATTTTGAAGGAGAGCTTTCAGGGAAGAGTACGTGGGAATGTTTGGAGAGAGGAAAAGGAAGTAAAAAATGTTATAATTAAATTATTACCTCAAAAGTAAACAAAGAAAAAATGAACCAGTTATTTAAATATTGAGTCAGGTCTGAAAAAAATAAGCCATTTTTGTAAAAATTCACAGCTAAAAATGCAAAATCAAGAAACACCTAAAAACAAAGCAAAAACATGCTGAAGAAATGGATAGATTAATCCATTTTAAAGTAAAAATTATATATGCAGGGAAATCCAAAGTTCTAAATGAAAAATTATCATTTCAGAATAGTGTACTTTGGAAAAGCATCATTCAAAAGTGAAGATTTAACCATTTCTTTCACTTGGAAATAAATCCAAAGAGAATTTGACACCAGAAGAATGTTACTAAATGAAATACTAACAGTAACAGGTTTTAATCTAATTAGAATGAAAAATCAGAGATAATTAGATATAGAAGATGAGCAATACATGATGTCCTTGTTAGCTTCGCTCTCAAATTGATGCAACCCAGATTCATTCTTTAGGAAGTCTTAATTGGGTAACATCCCAGATCAGAGTGGCCTGTGGGCATGCCTATGAGAGATTGGCTTAGTTGGTAATTGAGGAGGGTCCTGGCTCACTTTTAAAAGCACATTAGGCAGATGGGCCTAGGTTAAGATAATATAAAAAGGGGGAAAGACAGCTGAGTATTAGCAAGCCAGAGAACAGTGTCCTCTATGGGTTCTTCTTTCAGTTCCTTCTTATGTTCCTGCTTTGACTTCGTACATGGCCAAGTATGATCTGGAAGATGCTCTAGAGAAATAAAACTTTGCTTCCTCTAAGGTACTTTAGGTCAGAGTGCTTCCTTACAACAGTGGAAAGAAAAGATAGAGGAAAGGAATGCAAGAGGAAAACAAAGAGAAAGGAGATTATATATATGTTTATTTATACATAAACACATATGCATATGTTTATTTATACATATACATAAACATTAGATTGAATCTAGAGTTTGTGGGCTACAGTTAATTTCTGTCAGTGTGAAAATTTTCAAAGGCTACTCTGAAGTTGATTGAGTGTTTCTATATTAATTGACAATTCTTTTACAAAATTAATTGTTTTATTTACTAGAATTTTTTCTGGAAGAAAGCACAACATGTTAACTTTAAGCTCCAGTTATTTAGTTTCACAAACTCTATCTTTGTACTTAGCACAGTTTTAAACATATGCTGTCAGAACCAAAGCACTTTTATTTTTCATGTAGAATGTGACATCTTTGACCAATTGCAGCATGCTTAGTACAGAAGATTTATCCAAACCAAAGAAACCCAAGTCATTCCTCACATCTATTCTTGCATCAGCAGATCTACTTTCAAATGAAGACTTGTCTTTCAGTAAATTACAGAAAGATAAATCTATTCTTAAAACCTTTCTTTCTACTTTAGAAACATTCCAGAATATTTACTTATACTGTGCCATGAACATGTGCTTCAAGCAGAGCCATATTAATACCCTATCATAGAGAAAGGAAATCAAGACTTTAAAGTTACAGTGTAAGCAAGCAAGCAATTGAGTGAGCAAGCAAGCAAGCAAGTAAGCAATCAACAAGTCAGTAATGCAATATAATTCTGTTAAATTCGCCTGGTATCCATAAACTTAATGTTATATTAATAGAAAATTATAATGATAAAGACAATTGTTTTAAACTTATTTTTATTTCAACTTTTATCTTCCAGTCTTTCAAGTATGAATGAAATACCTGCATAGATTAATTATAAAAATAAAATTCACCAGAAATATGCTGTATGGACAATTTTGGTAAGACAGAGGAGAATCCTGAGCAGAAACAAGATGGAAAGCAATCTTGAATTTCTTGGGCTCAAGAATGATAAGAAACATATTTTTTATTTAAGCCACATAATCTATTGTGTACTTTATGTAAGCCAGAATCACAAAGAGAGCATTCATTTTTAGAGTATGTTTATTCTCTGGTGTTCATAACTCTACCCATTGTAGTGTGTGCACAGTGTTGGTTATGGCATACGTGTATCATTCCATGGCTCTCCTAGAGGACTCAGTACACAGCATTCATTATATTTTAAGCTCTGTTTCTCTTCTTTACTTGTGTGAGTTGGATACAGATTGGAGTTTGCTTTTAGGCATGATTATTTTGTCCAGCATAAAATTAAAATTTTTAAAAATTCTATAAAAAGTAAATTTAAATAACATTTTAATCTAGCAATAATGATAACTGACAATGCAGCATCTCTAACATGATTTTATTTATTACATTTTTCTTATGTCCTTTGTCATATTTCATGTTTGACACATGTTTACCAAATGACAATTTTTTATTTTCAATAACTAATGTTTAAGTGATTTACCAAAATGTGCTATATATTCCATCTTTAAGAAATATCTTTATTGGTTTTTTGGTAAATAATTTATGTGGCCAACAAAAACTGCTAGAATTATGTAATATCTACTTTGATATAAACACTGGTATTTTTTAGCAATTTTACAAAATAGTTAAGTTGAATCATTAATTTTAGCATGGGTTTATTTCCATATTCATAAGTTATTTAATTTGCCTCAGAGATTTTAAATGCAATAAATGCTTTAATTTGTTTTTCCTTTGAATTTTGCTTTTTCTTTGTCAGTTTGATTATTTCATGTTTAGTTGCTCCCCATTTAAATATCTTCCTTTTTTCCTCTCTAGTTTTAGCATTCTTTAAATATTTACCTCATTTTCTTTGTTCTGTTTTATCTTTGATATTTCACATCTGCTGTTTATGTAGTTATTAAATTATTAAAATTTTTCTGTGTCTTTTCTTAAATTGATTTATTTTCATGAAAGCTAAGTTTAGCATATTAATGATGGCATTAATTTTCAGCATGTTGATGAGAAAGGACTGATTAGTGAACTCTGCAGTTGGTAGCATTTTTTCTCTGCAGCAATTTTGTATAATCAAATGTTTCCTTGAGCTTCTTAAAGCTTAACATGTGTTTTGTGCAAACCTTTAAGTCTCACAATTTTCGAGGTTATGTATTTTCCTAAAAATATTAGACCTATAGTATTGGGCACCAACAATGTATTTTATTGAGGAATTGGATATTTTCTAGGCTTGTAATAAGAGCCAGTAACTAAAATTAGGGTTAAGGATTTTTTTCTTTGTTTTAAATAGCAAACCTTATGCTCAGTGGTAAACTGTTTTCTGTCACTTTAATGGTTTCCCCTATGCAAATGAGAGAATCTTAATGTCATTCATTGGTTAGGTATAGGCAATTGTTTTGAATGACTCTAATCCTAGGTGTTACAAAAGAGTATAATTCATTCAGCTTAAATAATATAACTTGAAATAATATAGCTCCACACCCCCAAAAATCCAACTATTTTGTTTTTAAAGCAATTAGTTTTTTGGGAAACTTGTTTTTTTGTTGTTGTTTTTAATAATAATAATAAAATGTAAATTTATTTAATTTCACTGCCTGGATTGTAAATGTAAGAACCTTTGTAGGAGCTGATACATGGAAAAAATGAAAAGTCATATTAGTATCTTCTAAAGTCATGGCCTGGCATCGCAAACAAGAAAATAGTGATTATATGTGTGTTGTATTGCTTGCTTCTAAAACGTTTTCTTGGTTATCCTCTGGTTCAGCATGGTTGGCAAGAATGAATATTCATTGCATGGATAACAATTTAACCTGGTGACCATATAAACAAAGGAACAAAGGGGAAATATGAAGAGTTTGCTGTAAGCTCTTGTAAAAACATGATTCATGATATGTAGTTTTGTCTTTTGTTCCAGTGACAAAGGTGTGTGACTCCTAATATGTGTGGGTGTGAGTATCTCTAGAATTACAAGTGTACTATAGCCTTGACTTTAAAGCGCAGCCTCTCTCAGTATTTTCTATCAACATTGTGTATTTATTTAATTAGAGGAACTAGTACAATCTTTTAAATGTTAGCCTGAAGTATTCTTTAGTCAAAAATGTTGGGTTTATCAGCATCCAGCAAGATGAAAGTCATCATTCTCATTTCCTAACACATATGCTGTTAGCTATTACATTAAGCAATGCATACAGTGCACATTAGGTATAAAGGTGAGGTATAAAATGTAATTTTGGTTTCCAGAAATTGGTACAAAAGTATTGCCATCTTTCCTTCAATTTTTAATTTTTTTTATCATTATGACTTTTAAAATATACATAAAATGTTACATGTAGATTCTTAACTCCATAAGGTACCACCTATATGTTAGCAACACTAGAAGAAATGACCAGCAATAAGAACTGCACTGAGCAGTCAGAGTAGAAGTACATAACACATAGCTTAACTCAATCTGTAGGTGGAATCCTTTTGTAATTGTATGCCAAATTTCCCATTAATGTGATATTTCACACTTAGTGGTTTTTGTATTTTGAATCATTCTTTCATCTGAGGAGGTCATCTCATTAGAATATAATAGGTGATCCATCAAATGAGCTGTTGGTGTTGTGTTTGCTTACCAGTATTATGTTCTGAATGTTTGTCTTTGTGTTATTTGTGAACAACCAATGATTAAGGCAAGTGTTGCCTATCTGTTGCAGCTAATTCATTTCAACAGTAATGTAATATACTTTTGAGCTCAGCAATGAATATGAATTTGCTACCTTCTTTCCAAATAAATGATCCCTTGGTACATGAAGCAAATTTTTATTCACTTAGGAAGAGTTTTAAGCATTTATTATGTTGAGAATAGGATTCAATTGTGTCCAGAAAGTAAAATTCTTAAATGTGCACTAATTGTATAAGTATTATCTTTAGCAATAAAGTGTACAAATGGCTAGACATAAAGATAAATGAAAAGAAACTGAAAAAGTTAGTTACTTTCTAGGACAAGGGTGGAAAATAGAATGTAAGTATTTCTGTTACGTTTTTATTTCTGACCGGTATATGTACAACTCATAACTTTTGTTTCAGGTGTAGTACATATTGCATGGACTATTATATGTACATGTTAATTAATTGTTGAGTATTTTGAGTTATTAAAACTTAAACTGAAATAATTTTTCTAGGCTAAAATAACTTGGTTAATAATTATAATTATTTTTAAAGATTCAGAATGATCTACTTTTCAAAATAATCCTATGTTATTCATCTCATTAATATTAATTACATTTAAAGTAAAAGAAATTTAAGAACAAAGGTATATTTAATACAATAAAAGCTTAAGCCATCTTACTTTGAGAAATATATTCACATTATTATTTAAGTTATTTTCTTGGTTTTGTGATTTCATTTTATTTTTAATTGGCATTTCTGAATTAATAATGCAAAAGTAATTTGGAAATGAACCATTGCTGAATGAATAGCATGAATCACCATCCTTTATCTTTGATAGAATCAATTGGAGTACAAAATAGTTGAAAATAAAAATCTACCACAGTTAGCATGTAAGGAATCTTTTATAAATTTCTAAGTGTCATTTCCACTCTGATGTCTATGTGCATACATTATTAAGTTATACTTTTAAGTTCACCAATAATCACATTCATATGAAAACAGTCTTATCTCTTAGGTTAAAACTTCAACTTGCATAATGTAGTTATTTTAATAGTTTTTATACACTTTTGTATATGCTTCTGAGATTAACTCTGATGTAATCCATGTGTTTACCATGATCATTGAACTGTGATTAGCATATGAATCTTGCTAGTCTTTTGTCATTTTCTTTTGTAAGTATATTAAAGTCTTTTTTAGTTCTTAGAAAATAGACTATGAAAAACTATTAACTATAGTCATTTTAAAGTTCCATATTACCCAGAAACTTACTACTTCTTTCTAACTATAAAATTGTGTATGTTGTTGGTTAACATCCATGTTTGTTCATTATTATAAAATTTATTAATATAGCTTAATGTTCATTCTATTGTATACTCAAGAACATCAGATCTGACTATTGTGAATGTAAACATTATCTGCAGGTAATGTGGCTGGTTCCTCCAGGCGGGAAGTTAGGCAAGGTGGCTGTGGCTACAGTGGCTCATTAAAGGTCTTCTCTATGGTTCCTCATGGATCAGCCCCAATGGCATGAGAAAGTCCATGTTTTTTTACAGGCTTTAATGTCATGGCAGATGGTGGTTGGACCTGGATATGCACCCCAGTAAAACCCAGGGCAGACCTGAGTTAAATAGGGAGGGAGAGGGGGGAGGGGCTGGGGAGGAATGCATAATTGGCTCCACCCTCTAGTCTTCAGGGATCTCATTAGTATGTAAATCTTTTTAGGGCCTGAGGCCTGTTCCTCCTGACTGATGGCCATAGACAGCTTTGTGAAAGGGTCTGTGGAGGGCTGAAACTACATGAAAAGAACCAGGGTCCAGGAGCAGAGCCAAACTCCTGTGACAATAAGGGTCTGGGGTTCCAGGCTTATGCTCTACCAAGCACCCAGCTGCTTCTCACAGCCCATGGCCCCCAAACTCTCCATGTTTTCTTTTTTTAAAAAGGGGGGGGGAGGAGGTCACTGTCATCTGTATTAAAAATTCTAGATGAGGAAATAAAAAGAAAACACTATGAAGGCCAAAGGGTGTGGCACAATTAAGCCATATGGTAATGGGGAGCTGGGGGTGGGGGTTAGGAAGGCAAGGGATCATTGAAACAATTAAACAAAGGTGGTATAGTTTGAGGGTAATAACATCTTATTAATCTAAATAAACATTATGTTTTCCTTACTAACATGTAACTTTTAGCTATTTGATTTTGATAAGAGAGTTTATCTGTAGCTGGAAGGTCTAGATCTTTCTTCTGTAGGACTCAGCATGTGTCTCTGGGTTTCAGTGTGTGTCTCTGTAGTCTTCAGTTTGTGTTTCTGGATCTCAGTGTGCATGTCTGGGTCTCAGCATGCATCTCTGGGGTTTTCAGTCAGATGAGGTGGCTGGAAAAAGGCAGTTCCATGAGTTGGCATTGTCTCTGCTGGACTTGTGGGAGCACCTATAGGATAACCACAACAGGGAAGCAGCATCTCGGCAGGGGGATGTCTGCAAAGGGTGTATAGCAAGCATAGGCTACTTGGGAGCAAACATGTCATGGTCTGCCATTGAGATTCTAGAAAAAGCAATGGTGTTTGAGGAAATTTAGTCTTAGAAGGTACCTTTGAGTCTTCTTTGGATGGCTGAGGAAGAAAACATCATGTTAATTATGTATCTCAGGTAGGCAGCAACAGTTTGTCTGCGAAAGGAAACTAGTTGTTAATTAAGAGCTGAAAATGGTAATCATCATGTTGATTTAACCTGTGGAAGTAGATTATATGACTTTTGAACCTTGAAGAAGTCTTAAAAGTTGAAAAACTGTTGGACATATATCACGAGTTTTAGAGAGAAAAGAAAACATTTAAACATAAACAAGAAAATTTTGGGTTGAAAAGCATGAATACTGTTGTTTTAGGTGTTCCTGTTAGGGAGAAAAGGAAACATTTAAAATTTTTGGTTGAAAAACAGGAATGTTGTTGTAGGTCTTCCTGCTGGGGAGAAGAAGCATTAATGGAGTGTTTAGAAGTAGTGGGGGGAGGACCTTGCTCTGTCATGTAGCATTTGTGCTCTAGCAGAGTAGTCAGGGTATTCCCCCTTTGTTTTTCTTAGGTGGTAAATCCTAAATGTAGAGGAGAAGATAGGCCAACTATGAGAAAAGCTCAAACAAGAAACATAGGGGCTTGTTAGGAGAGTCAGAAACAGTGATATTCTGTGTAAAAGACTGAGTAATAGGAGATACATGGGAGCTGGGTTGGAGCAGGCAACTCTTGCTAGAAGCTGGCAGGCAGTAACTGGCATTTTTAGCAGCGAGGAAGAAACTGTGAGGAACACAAGGGTGAAGGGAGCAAACAGGGTTTGCTTCAGGAGAGCCGGCTGAGCTAACTAGCTCTAGCCAGTCACAAATAATGGAGGAAGAGTGAAAAAGCCTACTAAACTCCCCTTCTATAACAGATTCTAATCCCCCTAAGGCCCTCTGTCCCCACTGCAGAAAAGGTTTCCACTGGAGGAGGCAATGTACTGCTTGATATGATAAAGATGGTAAACCACTAGAGCCTTTAAACTTCAAATGGGGCAACCCTCAGGCCCTACAGTAAGAGGGACAACTGCCCCTGTAGAAGCCTTATGGGTGTCCAGCATCACAGAAGGCTCCCACCCAAAGTTAAGCATTAAAATAGATGAAGAACCATTCGAGTGTCTTATTGATACTGGGGCAAATAGGACAATTTTAAGACAGCAAGAAGTCCCACAAGACTGGCAGCTGACCCCTGGGCCCCAGCTCCTAGGCATAGGGGGTACTGCTGACACATTTATCACCAAACAGACCTATAGGTGGAAAGTTCCAGATGGGGCTACAGACCTCATACACCCCCTGGTGGCTCAAGTAGTCACCAATTTTTTAGGGAGAGATATCTTATAAGCCTTAGATGTGGTTCTTACCACTCATCCAGAAAGAGACCACATTAAGATAGAGAATATTACTTATGAAGAAAATAGTACTGAAGGAGACTCAAATAACCCTCCTCCAAATCACCCCCAATTCTAGGGGCCACTGTTAGATTTAGTACTCCCTGACTTGATTGGCTCTCTGATGAAGCCATTTGGGTCTCACAGTGGCCTCTATCAAGGGAGAAACTTAGAGCCCTCAGAGAACTTGTAGAATAGCATTTGTCTCTACAACACATCTGCCCCCCCCCGCAGCCCATGGAACACCCCTGTGTTTGCTATAAAAAAGAGCTGGGGGGGGTGGAGACTATTGTAAGATTTGAGGGCAATTAACGAAACCATAAGAATCTGGGGCTCCTTGCAAAGAGGGTTACCCCACATCTCAGCCACTCCTGCCAATGTTCTTTATTAACAATAGACATAAAAGACCGCTTTTTTCCCATCCCTCTCCACCACCGGAATTATGAATGCTTTGCATTCTCAGTGCCCCACATTAACAACTCTGGCCCAGCCTTATGATATGAATAGATCGTTCTTCCCCAGGGAATGGCTAACAGTCCCACCATTTGTCAGGAGGCTATAGCCACTGCACTAAAACCCTATTTAGACAAAGGACTCAACATCTATCATTACATGTATGACATCTTGGTCTGGGGAGATGCTTCTACCACCCCCTCCCAACTTAATGACCAGCTAATACCTTCCCTATCTGCCCTAGGATTCAAAATAGCCCCTTACAAAATCCAACTTATCCTCCCCATTGCATTTTTGGAAACAGAGATCTCCCTTACTTCAACACTCTTCCTCAAACCCACCCTTTTTTTCTCTCAAAAATTAATTCTCGCCTCCATCTAGAGCTTTTTGGGCAACCTCAGTTGGCTTTGACCCTGGCTCCACCTTTCCAAGAGCACCCTTCAACCTCTCTTTAACCTCCTGAAAGGAGATTAAAGTCCCTCCTCCCCAAGAACATTGTCCCCAGAAGCAGTCCAAGCCCTAAGTTCTGTCAATTCATCCCTAAAAGATATGGCTCTTGCTAGGTATGACCCAACCATACCTGTACATCTCCTTATCTTTAAATCCTCCTCTATGCTTGTAGGAGCCCTTTACCAATCTCAGGGCGTGCTAGAATGGCTCCATACCCCAATTGGTGTTGCACTCTTAATTTTAAATGAAGTAGATGCACTTGCCAAGATGTTTAAAAATGGCAGGGATAGAACTCTACAAACCCTAGGAAAAGAATCAGGGCTCGGTAGCAGAGCCGACTCCTGCTGTCCAATAAGGGTTCGGGGTTTCAGGCTTATGCTCGACCAAACACCGAGCTGCTTCTCACAGCCCACCACCCCACAATCATCCAACTCAATTTTATTTTCATATGATATTTTGTAGAAATAAAAATGTGACTACTTAAAACTTTCCATAGAGGGCCACTTTATCTTTTTACTTAGCTCCCAAAACATGCATGTAGCTATATCAGAATCACTAAATAAAGACTAGGAAACATTTTATAATAAAGATTTTGTTAGGGTAAGAAAGTTTTTCTTTGTTTATGCAATTTGAATAAAAATATATTACAGTATATGCAACTGAAATGCAGCAATAACTTTTATATTCATCAATGAAAAGGATAATCATATTTGTTAAAGACCTGCTTTGTTAATACATTTATAAATGTTAGCTTCAGGGTATATTTGAGAGGGAAAAAAATCACTTTATTGATGCAATAATGAAACTAAGATCAAAAGACTTAGCAAAGGTGTCACAGCTAGGAAGTGACAGAATGTGGGACTCTGTTCTAGAGCATAGGGCTTGTGAGTGACAACATGCTACCTTGATGTAAGTCACTAATATAATCAAAAAGTGCAAGAGGATGCTACTCTTGCCATTCATCCCTCTTACTCATTTAAGCCATTCAATTTATCCTGTTGAACATATATACTCTGCCAGCATTCATTTTAGTGAAATCAAGACCTCTCCACAGTTCTCCAGGAATTTATTAGAATAGTAGATCAACAAAGAAGTTGATGCTCCTGGACTTTATGTAAGGTAACCTTTCATGGTTTGACAATAAACGTTAAAGTAGTTGTGTTATTTAATTATGAAATATGTAACCTCATTTTAGCTTTTGCTGTCAGGCAAGTGTTGAAGCTGACACTTCAATTGAGTTTACCCAAGGGCTCAGAGGCTTGGAGAGTTTCACACAAGCAGCTATCAAAGCATAGACATCACTGCAGTCTCTCCATACCTAATTACAACAAGTGAAACGTTTCCTCAGGAGAGAGACCACTTTCATTTCAAATCTGACAGGTAGAAATTAGTTGCCTAATGGAATGGAATCGTTCTGCAAATTGAAGGAATTAAGTGTGCTTTTTTAATTTAAGCGCCCTCTAAATTAGATTTTAATTTGTTCCAAATGGGAAGAGTTTGATGGCATGAAGCCATTTGGGTTGGACTAGAGCCAATTATTTTATATTTCTTATTCTAGATATAGTTTGTCCCCTTTATTACCATCAGCCTTGATAGGGCAGAAAAATTGACATGCCTTAATCAAGAGAAGTTTTCTTAGGAGAATACCAGTGTGGAGCTTTGCTAAGCCAACTGTTTAGTTTCTAACTCAATCTTTGCTAAAGATGGACAAAAAATGTATTTTTATTGAATGAAAGCTGTGTCTGTGTTTTTTGTGTACATGGCTATGTTTCCTTTTAGTAGACACTACTGAATGTAATTAAGGATGAAACATGGTTATAAGGGGCAATAAAATGATAAAGAATGATCATGTAGGTAAAGCTGGTTCAAATATAAAGTGATCCTTGTTTCAACCATTGAAACACAGGTACTGGATCAATAAGGCAATTATCACTATAATAAGTAACAAACTAGTATATAAGAACTACTTGAAGATGATTCTGAGTTTTATATAGTTCATCAACAAACATCAATAGATTAATAGTGTGTTTAATGGTGCTCAAAGCAAGGCTTGAATATGAATTGACAACTTCCACATTTACTCCAAATAGATAAACAGAACAGTTGTATTTGAAGGCATATCACATCTTTTAAACTTTGTTTTAAAATGAAACTGTAGAAATATCAGATAATTTATAGGGCATTAGGGTGAAGACCTGCAATTTCACACTTAGAGGGGTATATTTGTGATCAACTGGAACTAGACATATTAAGATCCCCAGCAACTAGTATTGTAGAGTAAATCTTTGTCTCAAAACAAAATAAACAAGCAAAAAATATCAGATAGTTGTATAGCAACTGATAAATCGTTAAATATCTCAAAATATACAGATACAGTAAACTTTAATAGTATTTTATGTCAATGCTAAGAAGTGGAATTCAAACGGTGAAAGAGAAGGTATTTTTCATTACTTTGTTGGAGACGTATAGAAGAGTTGCAAATGGTTAACTTTTCACTTCAGCAATTGAAAGTTCTTTTCTTGTAAAGGACTTACATTTGGCTTCTATGCTCACATGGCAGCTCACAGTCACTTATAACTCCAGCTCCCAGGTATCTAATACCCTTATATCTTACAAGGTATCTTATAATCTCCATAGGCTTCTACAGATATATAACACACATAAAGTCTTGCAGAACCACACACATACACATAAAATAATAATAAAAGTATCAAGTGGACACAGATTATGAAGTAAAAATTTCTGGGAAATAGGGTTGTTAAAAATACCCTTTAGCACTCCACTTAGATACTTAATCACAAAAAAGCTAAACATTTTTTTCCTTCTATCCCTAAAGATTATGTAATTGTCATTGTTGGGTTATGCATAGTTATCAGAATATTTCTTAAAAAGAAAACATTCTCTTCAAAGGCTGAGTATTAATAATGGCCTGCTGGAGAAGATGGGGAATGAATTAGGTTTGAGGCAAAACTTTGACTTCATCAAAGGTCTCTGTTCGATTAAGAGTTTCAATTAAACAGCAGATGACTCAAAGATTGGTTATTTATTTGAGTAATAGTATTTGCTTACACACAAAAAGTACTATTTCATTAAGATAATTGAATATGGTAAAAGCTAGGAAAAGTTAACTAAAATATTTCATACACCTGTGTACTCATTTATTTATTTGAATTATTATGTTTATTTTAAAACTCTATTAAATTTTACTACTGTAAAATTGATGGAAATACATAACAAATTACATAATTATATTTTAAGCCACAGTAGGGAGAGGTATTTGCACTAATTTCTTTCATGAAATGATTTAAAATGCTGAGAATAATAGGTTACTTTAAATATCAAATTTATCATATTCAAGAGTTGAAATGATTCAAAAGGAATTTTAATCACTTCATTCAAGGAGGTTGGCAAAATGGCAAGCACCTCTCTCACATTTTTTCCTGAGAATTTCAAGTAGGAAGTGCTAGCGAGTTAATGTGTTCATATGTATATACAACTGTATGCATTGATGGGTTATTTAAAGAAAGAGAAGACTGGAAATGAAGCCCAGATGCTAACATAAAAAGGTGTTTATTAAAACCCATTCTTTAGATTATGATCCCTAAGAAGCAGGGTCACACATCTACCATACTGCACCATGAAGGCATGACTTTCCTTTGTTTCCAACTTTGTCTCCTCATCCTGATGAGGTGTTAATGGGAACAATGGTTATCCCTAAATCTCCATAAAATACATAATATACCCTGTTCTTTTTTTTTCCAGAGGCATCCATATTTTAAGCATTTTTTCCTCTGTCTTTCTCCAGACTGAATCAGAATAGTCTGGCTTTCAGAGACCTAAGGTGTTGACTCACTGAATATAGCATTTATAAACATAAAATAGGTAAGATATTTAAGGATGCATATTATTTTTTACTGAAATTGTTGTGTTTAAATTTAAAAATTTCCATTTTTTTGTGTCTTTGAACACTTAGTTTTCAGATGTTCATTCTATCTTGGGAGGTGCAGGGACCTTCTTGCCATGACATCTAGCTGACAGCCATAGGTCTAGTGAAGAGTAGGCCAGTGAGGCTCATAGACTGGCTGTGATTTCCTTTGTGTGAGCCTGTAATTCTGCCAGCTCTCCCTGGTACTAATAGTGATGCTGCAGTCATGCGTGATTCCCTCTGAACTGTGCTTTGCATTCATCCTTTCCTTATTAAAGTTAGGTATATGACTGGAGTGACAAGATCTTTAGTACATCTGTTTAAAGAGAAAAGTTCTAACTCAAGTGAACACAACTATACTCTGTGTTATAAAAGAGAATAATAATCTGTCAACAAATTCTTAGGATTTAACCCACATAGAAAAGATATGTTGAATAAAAGCGTGTTTAGGTCTCTATTAGAATGGACTTTGCTTCACTTCAAAATTTTTTTATTATTATTATTTTTTACAGTCCAATAGTTACCCAACTCCTGGTCTGGCCGCTCACCATTTCTCAACCTATTCCTCCTCCCCACTGTCTCCAAGAGGATGTCCCCCTCCAGCCAGGCCTCTTTACTCCCTGGGGTATGCAAGTAGATACACACACACACACACACACACACACACACACACACACACACACACCCCAACACGCACGTATAAGTAGAGTTTGTTTCTTTGTTTATTTAATTCATTAACCTGTGAAAATTTGATATTGAGGAAAATTATGTAATCAGATTATTGGGGATACTGTTTTGTACTGACTCTCTTTCAAGAGACCCAAACCCTCTTTGTGGTTCATTGGTCATAATAGGTGTTTTAGAGATAAACGACTAAACTTCTATTTTTGTACAACTGAATCCTACACTGGTACAAGTGGGTGAGTCCATTAACTGTGATTTGTATTTTCAGTTCTAGCATGCACATTTGTAATAGTCATCTGCAGTACCTAATCACACCATCACTCTGATTTCATGATATTAAGAGTGAGGCTATTTGTACCTAAGAGTGAGATAGGCTAGATAGGAGCCGTGTAGATTCTTTACATAGACAAATATTTAAACCAAAAGCAGCAATATTTGGGGGGTGGGGTAAAGAGATTAATTCCATGAATAAAAAACTTAAATGATGTAATGTCAACTTGGAAGATGATGTACCATATCTCCATTCAATTTTCATACTGGATTTTAACAAAAATTAAGGAAATATGAAGGATAATGTATAGTAGGTTATTGTAACTTTAACTGTGTTGTACCGGATGTGCTTTCATTGGGTAAGATTAGTTAGATATCTTCTAGAACCTAGTATGCATATCTTGGTACTTCCAATACAATAAAATCAAAATAATGAGTGGCACAGTAGGACGTAGGAATATTTAAGACTGGAAAAATGGGACAGGAGCATAGTTTGATATTTCACTTATTTGTAGTTCCCTGGAAAATGATGGGGCAACGAATCAGTGGTTGTTTTACAGATCTGAGTGAAGACTTTCACCAGGAAATATTAGTGATGGTCCAGTGGTCCGTTTTTGAAAGAGAGTAAATATATATCTAAGCATTTTAATAAAGGACTACAAAAGTAATCAAGTGGAAATCACACTTGATTGACACACAGATCTTTCATAAAAATTGGTGCCATCGCCTCTGATTTCAACTCATTCCTATAATAGAGACAACTCAAATGACTAAAACTTATTCAGCTTTGTAGGTAAATAGAGAATAGTCGAATGATGCTGTGGAGAAACCCAAAGGGACAATTCAGTTACTCATACTAGCAAAACAGATTTTGTTTCTTATTATACTAAATGAAGAAAAAAAAACAAGCTTATTTATTTTTAATTGTTAATCACCTTTAAATTTGAGCAACTGTTTTTTCAATCTGTGAAATCATGCAATTTTAAAATTAAAAAACACTATAAATTGTACTTGACATTAATAGAAGCCTTGTTTATATATTAAGCCATTTTAAGCTACACATACTATAGTCAGTGAAACAGATATTAATGAAAGAAATAAAAGATGTTTTATAGTAAAATTAAGTCATATAAGTTGGTATCTGAGAGCTAAATTGTAAAATTTTATTTGTAGCATGAATATACACAGAGATTTTATATTAAACAACCATCAACACCTAGTTGATTTTGCCAAATTTAAAGCTTTTAAAATTTATTAATTTTTCAGCATGTGCTCTTATTCTCTTCCTCCCTTCCTCTAATCAATATTTGTAATTTTTCTGAAAACTTACTATTCCAAATTAAGATCCTTCTAAACAGATGTTATCAAAAATAATGCTATAAAAGTGGCTTCCTAGAGATTCTCAGTTTTTAGGGTTCATAGGCATCACAATTGGGTAGGGCTGTTGGTCAACAGAAGGCACAACCACAGTGTTTTAAGAACATGAATACCTAGCATGAGCAGAACAAGAACAAAAATAAACATGCTTAAGTGCACAGGAGAAAGTCCAAAAGATTTCATTTCTATGCAGAGAACTATAGGCAACTAAGGAATGCTGAGAACAGACAAAATAGCCTTCCTTAGTAAAAAGCATAATAATTTGTTGTCCAATACCAAATGGCCAGCCCTAAAAACATATATACATGCAACATGATAAGATAAGCAGATTATATTTATATATTTAGAAATGTGGTATATGTGTGTGTGTTTGTGTATGTGTGTATAAAACAACTATCAATGAATAATGAGTCCATGAATTTGAAAGAAAACAGGAGTGGTATAAGGGATAATATAGAGGGACCAAAGAAAAGGATAAAATCATGCAATTATAATCTCAATACAAAGATAAAAAACACATGATCATATAACTAGATGCTGAGAAAGCATTTGAAAAAATTCAACACCCCTTCATGATAAAAGTCTTGGAAAGATCAGGAATCCAAGGCCCATACCTAAACATAGTAAAAGTAATATAGTGCAAACCAGTAGCCAACATCAAGCTAAGTGGAGAGAAACTTGAAGCAATCCCACTAAGATCAAGGACTAGATAAGGCTGCCCACTCTCTCCCTACCTATTTAATATAGTAGTGGAAGTCCTAGCCAGAATAATTAGACAACAAAGGGAGGTCAAATGAATATAAATTGAAAAGAAAGAAGTCAAAAATTAACTATTTGTAGGTGATATGATAGTATACTTCAGTGACCCCAAAACTTCCACCAGAGAACTCCTAAACCTGATAAACAACTATAGCAAAGTGGCTGGATATAAAATTAATTCAAACAAATCAGTAGCCTTCCTCTACTCAAAAGATTTACAGGCTGAGAAAGAAATTAGGGAAATGACACCCTTCACAAGAGTCACAAATATTATAAAATACCTTGTTGTGAATCTAACCAAGCAAGTAAAAAATCTGTATGACAAGAACTTCAAGTCCCTGAAGAAAGAAATTGAAGTAGATCTCAGAGGATGGAAATATCTCCCATGCTCATGAATTAGAAGGATTAATATAGCAAAAATGGCTATCTTGCCAAGAACAATCTACAGATTTAATTCAATCCCCATCAAAATTCCCACTCAATTCTTCATAGAGTTAGAAAGAGCAATTCTCAAATTCATTTGGAAGGACAAAAATAAAGGACAAGAAATATAAAGAATTGGCAAATGGAACCTTATAAAAATGCAAAGATTCTGTAAAGCAAAGGACATCATCAATAGGTCAAAGCAGCAACCAACAGATTGGAAAAAGATCTTTACCAATCTTACATCTGATAGAGGGATAATATCCAAGGTATACAAAGAACTGAAGAAATTGGATGCTATACAATCTAATAACCCTATTTAAAAATGGGATACAGAGCTTAACAAAGCATTCTCAACAGAGGAATTTTGAATGGCCGAGAAGCACCTAAAGAAGTGTTCAACATCCTTAGTCATAAGGGAAATGCAAATCAAAACAACCCTGAGATTCCATCTCATAGCAGTCAGAATGGCTAAAATCAAAATCTCTGGTGACAGTAGATGCTGGGGAAGATGTGGAGAAAGAGGAACACTCTTCTATTGTTGGTGGGATTGTAATCTGGTACAACAACTATGGAAAGCAGTCTGGAAGTTCCTCAGAAAACTGAACATAGCATTAACTGAGGACCCAGCTATACTACTCCTGGGCATATACCCAAAAGATGCTCCAACATACAACAGGTACACATGTTCCACCATGCTCATAGCAGCCTAATTTGTAATAGCCAGAAGCTTGAAAGAACCAAGATGTCCTTCAACAGAGGAATGGATATTGAAAATATGGTACATTTACACAGTGGAGCACTACTCAGCTATTAAAAACCTATGATAGAACTCATAGACCACATGAAGCTCAAGAAGAAGAAGGAAGACCAAAGTATGGGTGCTTTGGTCTTTCTTAGAAGGAGTATCAAAATACTTAACCAGAGCTCCCAGGGTCTAAACCTCCAGCCTTGGAACACAAAGGGAGGGACTCATGGCTCCAACTGTATAGGTAGTTGAGAATGGCCTTCTCAGGCATCAGTGGAAGAGGAGCACCTCTGTTCCTAAAAGTTTGGATGCTCTAATGTTAGGGAATTTGAGAGCAGGGAGGTAGGAATGGATGAATGGGTTGGGGCATACCTCATAGAGATGGGACTAGGGAAGATGGGATAAGGAATTTTGGGGGAGAATGGGAGAGGAGATAACATTTAAAAGTAAATAAATAAAATATCCAATAAAAAACATAATGGAGCTGACAATTGTAGTTGAGCAGTCTAGTCTTTTTGTCAACAATTTATTATGGAGAATTTGTATAATCCTCAAGAACAAAGTATTGTGGAAGAGAGAGGCCCATGGAACTTTAAAAAGATTGGTGAGACCTGCTGCTGCTGAAACAAAGAATGATGCTGACCTGTGAGCTTGCTGAATGCCCTGACAATGGTGACTGGGAAGCTGTATTGGACATATGTTCCTGACCCAACTTTGCTTGCCTATATCCCAGATGAGACAAGCTGCCTTGTCTCAAATTTTTAGACCTCGTGGGACAGAGAATCAAAAAGAGAAATTATAGTGTCTCTTGTATTTTTCTTAAAGGTGACCAGCTATTAGGACTCAGTCATGTGCTGACAGCTAACCATTGATCTGATCAAGGGGTTCCCAATGAAGGAGTTAGAGAGAAGACTGAAGGAGCTGAAAGGGTTTGTGACCCCATGAGGAGAGCAACAATACCAACCAACTAGAGCTCCCCAGGGTCTAAACCACCATCTTGGGAGCACATAGGGAAGGACCCATGACTCCATCTGTATATGTAGTGGAGGAGGTCTTTTCAGGCATAGGTGGGAGAGGAGATCCTTTGTCCCATGAAGACTGAACTCCAAGTGTGGAGGGGGGATTCGAGGATAGTGAAGTGGGAGTGGGGGTATAGGTGGGGGCATAGCTTCAGAGAAGCAGGAGAAGGCGAAATGGGATAGGGGGCTTCCTGGGTGGTGGGAGGAATGGGGTAAGGGGATAAAATCTGAAATGTAAATATAATATCCAATAAAAGAATGATTACTTGGATGTCAAAAAAAAAAAAAAAAAGAGGAATCAATCATGTACTGGTTTGGAAATCAATCCAATATTGGAAATAACAGTCTACACTTGGAAGGCTGGATCTGGACATTTTTAGAGACATATTTGAAAGTTAGTTGTAGTTCACCATGATTTTATGATAGCAAGAGATAAAGTTGGGACAGGATCTAGATTTCAAGCAAGGCTTAGTGCATGTTTTAAGGCTTTTTTAATTGCAAAGCCAAAATTGGTTTTGTCTCTTTTATAGTATTTATTGTAAGCTGCATTGTCTCTATAATTTCCAATTGTGTTAGTATGTTGAAACCTGGCATGTCTGTTATGGAGGGCTATTAAACAGCTTTTGTGTTACTGCCCTGATTATTAGAAAATCTTGATTCTCTGAAAAAACGTTTGAAAGTGCTAGAGAAAGTGAGTTAGGCTTTAAGTAGAAGCAAGAGGGTAGCAGGCTGGATTATTGTTGATATAACAGGTTTAATCTCATTAATTGCTAGCACCACTGCTTCTGCAATAGCATTGACACAAGGAGTCAAGAGAGCTATTTTTGTTAACCATCTAGCAAAGAAATGTTACTAATGTATTGAGTATACAAAAGGATGTATATAAGTATCTGGAATAACGAATGGTGCTCTATAGCCTATTCAAATTATCTGAAGGAAGTTCAAGGTTCAAGAGTTAGGAGCCATCCCAAGTGTCATAACAAATATCATTGGAGTAGTGTTACTTCTAAAATTTACAATGATTGTCATTATAATTAACAAAAGTTTAAAGACACCTGTATGGTATTTGGGCATAATCCTAACACCTCTCTGGGTGTGTTAACTTTGCATAGTGAGATTTTGAATTTAAAAAATGCTGCTCTGTTGAGCTTTGGTGTTGCAGATAATGCTGATAAAATTATCCATGGCTTGAGGTCAATATTTCCGTTTTACTCAAATCTCAGAAATGGTATATATAGATTGATCAAGCTAGCCCTTCTTGTCCTGTGAAACTTTTATTCCTGCCTATCATGTTAAAGCTTACATTAAAACTACATCAACAGGCTGGCAGCCAAAGTTTATGACTTGAAACCTATAATGGACCCCCAAACAGAGCTATTAATTTAACATGCTGACAAGCCAAGGATGAATAAGATTATGCACAGAGTCTTACCAACCTAAGACAAAAGTACATTGGTTTTGATAATTTGTATTTCACCACAGGTAAGGAAAGCTTTCTTGTCAGAACAACCTAATACAGGCTCAGTCTGGTTTATGCAATAAAAAGGGGGAGATGTGGAGAGCTTTTGGAGCTGCCTGGCCGGATCTGTAATTGGCCAAGGATAAGGAAATGGGCTGCTTAGAAGGAATCTGACATAGGCCAAGGACAAGGAAATGGACTGCAGGCAGGACTCTGACATTGGGCTGGAGCAAAGAAATAATATCAGGTAGAAATTTAAATCCTAGGCTAGAACAAATTAGAAACTTCAGGTAGGAATCTAAATCTTAAGCTAGGACAAAGAAGTAGGCTTCAGGCATGAAAATGACTTTGGACTAGGACAGGGAAGTAGGCTCAGATATTTTGATCATCCTGATAAGCCCTTAGAAATAGTGGTCACATGAGTGATCACGGAACTCTGTTTATTGTCGTAGCATGTTCTTTGATTATCTGGGTTTATTGATCCTTGTTCCTGGACTATTTGCATTTATTGTATTGCTAGTTTCTCAACCTAGAACTGACCTTAATATTTGCATGTAATTTAAACTGTTTAAAGGCAAAAAAGGAGAAGGAGGGATGGGATAGGGAACTAATAAGTGGCGGTAATGGGGAAGAGGTATGGCATCTGAAATTTGAATAAATAAAATATCAAAAATTGAAACAAAACCAATAAAATATCTGATAATGCTAAAAATGAAAAAAGAATCTCAACATATAAAAGAATTAAAAATATTTTGTATTGTCCTCCATTTTTACAAATTCATGTAGAATACACTTACAAACTTTTACACAATACTATGTGGGTCTTAGGCTTACACAGATGAACAATAATATATTTAAAAAACTGAAGTATTTCCCTTGTCTTTTGACATACACCACAAAGAGTAAATTATTGTGAATGCCATTGCATAGATTTTTCTATAAAGTTTATAATGTACTGTGATCTAAGAATAGCATCTTTTCTAGGACAAACCCATAACTTAGTCATGTAAGCTTTTCCTATTTTGTCACTACTATGGAATATATATATATATATATTCCATATATATATATTGATGCATATTGCATTCAGAAAACTTAGCAACTGGATGAGAAAATTATTTATTTATTTATTTATTTAGGAGCTGAACCTTTTAGCTAAATTAGGATGGTGAAAATGACATTTAATCAAACGTTTCCATGTACTCTGCATAATGGAAACACATGCTTTTGCAATCCAGGATCTGTTTCTATAATGACCTTTGTTTTTTAAAAGCCATTTTTATTATACAGTAATTTCTCTACTTTATTTTTTAATACCTCTTGAGATCTTTCCTTTATCAGACAATTTGGTGCCTGCTTCACACAACAGAATATGCATCTTGCAACAGAAATATTTAGAGCTGCTACAGTTGATTTCCTTTTAAGGGAATGCAAACATTCTTAATGCAGTTTGATAACAATAGTACTTGTTTTTCATTTTTCACTGACATAATGATTTATTCCTTAGAAGAGTACTTGAATGTGTTGCTACAATTTTTCCCAGTAAAGAGTTAAAGATGTCAATGCCATTGAATTTCTTCATTTTTTATTTTACTTTATTTTTCTAAGTATGACACACAATTATTTAAAACTAAAACATAATAATTTTTTTAAAAAAAATCAGTATCAAAATGGCAATCATTGAAGAACCTCACCTAACTTCTGATAAATTATAGTTTATGGTATTACAAGTTTATGTTTATGAATTAATTTCAGAAATGGGAGTTTAATTTCCAATAGTTGTTTTTTTCTTTTATCTCACACATTTTGAATAAATTTTAGGACTTATGTGCTTAGAAATAAATCCCAAGTATTTATGTTCTTAAGCCATTTTATTTTCTCCATATGTGTTTTGTTTAGCCCTCAATGGAAATGCCTATTATATCCGATTCATAGAGATTTTCTTTCTCCAATACTTTATCAGGAAAATGACTTTGGAAGAAACTCAATATATCTAGTGGAAATAAAGCTCTCAATTATCTTCTGGTATATATATATATATATATTCAATCCAGGATTCTCAGTTTTCCAGCATTTCTAACAAAATTCCTTTTTAAATGATTTTGTGAGTCTGAGGATGCTGTTCCAAGGTAAAGTGTGTGTGTTGTATATTCCTACTGTTGAAAGAATGAGCTTTAGATGTGTCAGAGCTCAACATCCATGTATATGTGATGTTATTTAAGATTCAGGTGTGTTTACTTTTGGTTTATGACACTGTTTTCATATCTACACAGTTTCTATTCACATCCTAAACTCCTCTTCATCGCCCGTTCTTAAACTCTTATCCAGGACATATCTGTATTCCTGTGCAGTTCACTTACTAGGTGCAGAGACTTGCAATTTGATGAAATGAGGGAACTAATTAATACCCGTGTATCATAAAATTGATTTTGTGATGGGTTGTATCTGAGGTAATGTTCATCAGAGCAATTTATAGTCCCCCAAAGCACTATACAAATTGCTAAGCTGGAGATATGTGGCAAAGCAATTTTAAGCCAGAATTTGAAATAGATTATGAAAGAGGGAACACCTGGCTCTTACGGATCTGGACCTGGATTTGTTTTGATTTTCATTTCATTTCCTCTTTTTCTTCTGTACTTCCTGCTTTTTTGTTTAGCTCAAAACTGAAGGAAATTGGATGAT
>JANHMN010000013.1:64973829-64993399 GCA_030674055.1 Rhabdomys pumilio
AGGAGAGAAAGAGGGAGGGAGAGACGCAGAGAGACACATAGAGAAACAGAGAGAGACAGAGAGAAGAAACCAAATAGTTATAGGAGCCTGATAGAACTGTCTCCTGAGAGGCTCTTCCAGAACCTGACAGATTCAGAGGTGGATGCCCGCAGCTGACCATTGGACTGAGCGCGGGGTCCCAGATGGAGGAGATAAAGAAGTGACTGAAGGAGCTGAGGGTCTTTGCAGCCCAATGAGGGGAGCAACAGTGTCAACCGGCCCGACTCCCGGAGCTTCTGGGGTTCACCAACCAAAAAGCACACATGGAGGAACCCATGACTCTGGCCGCGTTATGTGGCAGAGGATGGCATTGTTGGACATCAGTGGGAGGATCAGCCCTTGGTCCTGAGAGGGTTTGATGCCCCAGTGTAGAGGAATGCCATGGTGAGAAGAACGGAGTGGGTGGGTATGTGAGCGAGCACCTTCATAGAGACAGGGGAGTGGAGATGGGATGGGAGTTTCCAGAGGGGAGTCCTTGAGAGTGGAAAACATTTAAAATGTAAGTAAAGAAAATATCCAATAAAAGAAAGAATTATAAGGCAGAGGAATATAAATAAGATGTATTTAATAAAAAGAAAAAAATCTAAAGAGTGAACCTTCACTGACATTGGCAAGCTATCATAACCTCTGCTAACAATGAATCACATTAAGACATGAGTTTCATTTAACATTTTCTTCATTTATAAATGTCGATTTTATACAAATCGTTCACATTTCTTCCTAAACTTAGGAGTCTTAAATACTTTGGCAATATTTTCTCTAATTTCTTATGAATCAGTGATGTTTGTCCAGGCAATGAAATGACAGAGGATGTCAGCTACATCAAGCATTACACTTCCATTCTCAGACTCCTCCCACTCTCTTAGGCCCCTCCTTCATGGAAGCATGACACTCTACCACAAGTTAGAATAAGATCCCTCCCAAATTAGAAAATTAGTTGAAAATAATAGAGTCATTTTATAATAATTGATAATAATTAACAAGATTAACAATGTATGGAATAAATCATAATCATAATGAGTGGAAAACTTTAAACTTAGCTTAACTATTTTCCGTCTCTCACAAGGTTGATGGAAAAGGTCCCTTGTAAAGGGCAAAAATGTTTTTACGTAAAGAAGTCTACCAATCCTCTCAGTCAATTAAGACCATGGACAATGCCTGAGAAGAAACAAAGACGTACTAAGGGCTTGCCAACAGGTTTGAATGGGCTATTTAAAAATTTCTCCTGTACTTCTAGAACATAGATAAACCTCTGGTTTTTGAAACAGCTCTAAATATTGGTTATTGCTTTGAGATGGTGTTCTTTGTCTAGTCCAGAAGAAAACTTCTAACTCTCAACCCTCCTAGTTCAAGCTCTGTACCAGTGCTGATGCTAAAATATATACACAAACATACACACTTTGGCCTTTCTTTTTGTTAAGCTTCATATGGTCTGTGAGTTGTATTGTGAGTATTCTGAGCTTTTTGGCTAATATCCACTTATCAGTGAGTACATACCATGAATGTCCTTTTGGGTCTGGGTTACCTCACTAAGGGTTATATTTTCTAGTTCCATTCATTTGCCTGCAACATTCATGATGGTCTTAGTTTTAATAGCTGAGTATTAATCCATTGTGTAAAAGTACCATATTTTCTGTATCCATTCTTCCTTTGAGGGATGTTTGGGTTACTTCTGGCTATTGTAAATAAGGCTGCCATGAATATAGTGGATCATGTTTTCTTGAGTTGTGGTGGAACATCTTTTGGGTATATGCCTGGGAGTGGTAGAGCTGGGTCTTTAGGTAGAACTATTTCCAGTTTTCTGAGGAACCTTCTGATGTATTTCCAAAGTGGTTGTACCAGCTTGCAAAACCATCAGCAATGGAGAAAAGTTCTTTCTCCACATCCTTGTCATCATCTGCTTTTCCCTGAGTGTTTGATCTTAGCCATTCTGAATTTCAGGGTCATTTTGATTTACATTTCTCTGATGACTATGGATGTTGAACATTTCTTTATTTGCTTATCAACCATTGGAGATTTCCTAGTTGAGAATTCTCTGTGTAACTCTCTACCCAGTTTTTAAATTGGGTTATTTGGTTTTCTGGAGTCTAAATCCTTGTATATTTTTGTACATATTAGATCTTAGCTCTCTATCAAATTTTGGATTAGTAAAGACCTTTTCCCAATCTGTAGGATGCTATTTTGTCCTACTGACAGTGTCCTTTGCCTTACAGAAGCTTTTCAGGATTGTGAAGTCCCGTTTGTCGATTGTTGATTTTAGAGCCTGAGCCATTGGTATTTTGTTCAAAAAAATTTGCCCTGTAGCAATGTGTTCAAGGATCTTTCCAATTTTTCTCTTCTATTAGATTCATTGTATCTGGATTTAAGAAGGTTCTTGATCCACTTGAACTTGAGCTCTGTACAAGAATATAAACATGGATCAATTTCTATTCTTCTACATGCAGACTTCCAGTTAGACCACCAGTACTTGTTAAAGATGCTTTTTATTTTTCACTGTATGGTTTTGGCTTCTTTGTCAAAGATCAAGTGTCCACAGTGTGCAGGTTTATTACTGGGTCTTCAATTCTATTCCATTCATTGACCTATCTGTTTCTGTACCAATACCATGCAATTTTCTTTTTAATCACTATTGATCTGTAGTACAGCTTCAGGTCAGATGTGGTAATTCTCCCAGAAGTTCTTTTATTGTTGATAATTGTTTTTGTTCTCCTGTTTTTTTTTTTTTGTTGTTGTTGTTATTTTACATAAATTTAGAACTTCTCTTTCTATCTTTGTGAGAAATTGAGTTGGGATTTTGATGAGAATTGCATTGAATTTGTAGATTTCTTTTGCTATGTTAATCCTGCCAATTCATGAGCATGGGACATCTTTTCATCTTCTGAGGTCTTCTTTCTTTCTTTGGGGACTTGTAGTTCTTATCATATAGATCTTTTACTTGCTTGGTTAGAATTATTTAACATAATTTGTGACTATTTTAAAGGCTTTTGTTTCCCTAATTTCTTTTTCAGCCCATTTATCCTTTGTATAGAGAAAGGATACTGATTTTTTTGAGTTAATTTTATATACAGTCACTTTACTGAAGTTGTTTATTGCAGTTCTCTGGTAGACCTTTTGGGTTCTCTTATGTATACTGTATCTTCTGCAAATAGCAATATCTTGACTTCCTTTTTTGTAATTTTTATCCCTTTGATCTTCTTTTGCTGTCTAATTGCTCTATCTAAAACTTCATGTACCATATTGAATAGATATAGGTAGCGTGGGCATCCATGTCTTGTCCCTGGTTTTAGTAGGATTGCTTCAAGTTGATTTCCACTTAATCTGATGTTTGCTGTATATTGATTTCATTATGTTTATGTAGATACTTTGAGTGCCTGATCGCTCCAAGAATTTTAGCAAGAATGAGTATTGTATATTGTCAAAAGCTTTTTCAGTATCTATTGAGATGATTATGTGATTTCTTTCTTTGAGTTTGTTATATAGTGTATTAGCTCTGTGGGAGAGAGGAGGGGAGGCAAAAGGGGAGGGGTCCGTTATGAGAGGAGACAGAAGAGAAGCCGAGAGGGCCAGGTAAATGAATAGAAATATAAAGCTGTGTGTGGGGAACTGGAGGAACCACTAGAAAGTTCCCTACACCAGGGATGCAAGATGCTCCAAGAAATAAATGGGGATGACATTAGCTGAAGTACACAACAATGAAGAGACGGAACCTGAAGAGACTACCTCTAGAAGATAGACATGGCCCACTGTTGATGGATAAGGCTACCTACCCATCTAAAAATTTTTAACCCAGAATTGTTCAATTCTAAGGAAATGCAGGGACAAAAATGGAACAGAGACCAAAGGAAATGGCATCCATATACTAGAAAGGTAACAAGAGTTACAGTTATGTAGGATGTAGTGTTAAAGATTACTATTGGTCTTTACAAAAAAATACTACAACCAATTCTGGGCTATAATATTTTCTAACAGACAGTTACAATTTTGTTGTAACCTGAAACACAATTTAACTTCACATTGTTCATTTAAGAAAATGAAATAAGTTTAGCATATAAACATTTGTTGTGAGTATATAATTGAAATGGAATATGCTCATTTTTATGTAATTTTACTTATAATTTTATTTCTTTCCTATTATCCTATTTAATGGAAATGATTATTTTAAATGCAACTATAAGAAAAGCTTATGAAAATTTATAGAAATATGAGCTACATGAATCTTATCAGAATTTTAATAGATAATATCTTGGAAAATATGCTAGTATACAAAATGTCCAATGTGTTTAACAACTACATTTTTTTTATATAAATAGACAGGCAAAATATTAAATTTAGCATCATTTCTGTAAAATTTTAATTGGTTTAAATAAATATTTTAAATAATAGTAAAGAAATGTTCTCATGTCCTGTTTTAAGTTTTAATCAGAAAATATCCATACGGAAAAGTGAACCAGAATTTCATTTTTATCTTAGATTTATATAGAACATTTTAACAAAATTTACTTAAATACTGAGATTAGCAACAGGATTTTATTCTGCCTGATTTAATAAAAGCAGAACTCAGTTAAATAAGTTTCCACCAATGCATTCATCTGAGGTGGGTAATTGGGATTCTTTCAATAATTTGGGTAATTGTAAGGAGCACTTATTATGACCCACAGTATTTCTGACTATTCAAGCCATCTTACTAAGAGACAAGAGAGAACAAAGTAACAACTGCTCTTTTAACAAGTGTAGAGCAAAGAAAACCATAAGTTTTTTTTTTTTTCAGACAGAGAAAAGCATGATCAAAATTCAATTACATCTAATTAAGGACTGAAAATTTCCTGATATTCATGCTGCTGTGGGAAGCAGAGTGATGGGGACAGGAGGATGTGCTCTGCAGAATTGAGTATTCATGGAAAAGGTCACTGACTGATAATCTCTAATTTGATTAGACTTGGGATGCATGTTGTAGAAATCAATGTTTTCTTGGCTTCGGTGTCTAGCTGGAACAAGTCATTCTTCAGGGACCTCAGTCTTGGAAGAAGGGTGGTGCACGGATGATGCATACACTCCTGAGCACAAAGCCAGCAAGATATTAACAAGGATTCACTATCAAAACAAGCAGGGCTTGCAATTCTTACCGCTCAGTGATTTGAGAGGCAAAGGAGGAACAAATTAATATCTGTGACTGTTGAGCTGAAGGACCTCCAATTTGGTCAATACCCGTGGGGAAGATAAAACTAGGATTTTGTTGCTTTGCACAGTCTTCTAAGTACAATCTAGTCAAATTAGGATAAACTCACATAGGGATTTATACATGAAATTGCTGCAACTGGATGTAGAACAGGGAATAAAGAAGAGCAATTGGATTAAGCAAAGGAGGAAAGGAATACAATGAATATAAAACACATAATATAAATCTACATCAGAACAGGATTAAGTTACACAGAACTTGATATAATATATTTATTATTATAATTTTACTTAGTATTTTGCATATGTGAACGTAGATGATGTACAAGTGTTGATGCATCTGTGCATGTGTGTGTGGGCACATGTATGTCATACCATGTGGAAGCTATATGTGGTTATATATACCACATGTGGTATGCATGTGGAGGTTAGAGAATAACCTCAGTATAGGCTTTCTTTTCCCACTTATTTAATACAGTAATTATTTGTCATTTATGAGCTGCATATACCAAAGTATCTGATCTGAGAGATGCCAGACAATTTCTTATATTCATCGCCAGTCTTACTGTAGGAGTGTTCAGAGTGCACATATGCTACCACCTCTATTCAGTCCAGCCCAAGTCTGTATGCTTGAATGACAAGCACTTTATCCCCTGAAATATCTCCCTAGTTAAAATGTACTTTTTAAAAAAAAAGCCTCATTCATACAGTCTCTAAATTATTTTATTATTTTTAATATTTGAAGCTGATTTGTTTAAAAGATTTATTATCAAAATTATGATTTTGATATTATTTAAATTTTTCATTTTAAAAAGTTCATGATGCATAGAAGTAAACAAGTATTTTTACACGAATTCAAGGAGTGTTGTAGTTTAGTTCTGAGCCTCTAGATGACTAAACATGTATTGAATGCATGTATACATGACGTCTATAAAATAATAAATTCTCTTTAGGCTGCTTCTGGTTCTCGGTCAGTTTCATTGTGGGTACTTTCATCTGCTTCCTTTTAACCTTATATTTGAGTCTTTTTAAAAAACTGTAACTGCAAGAACTTCTAATTCTTTGGAGACAATATTTGGAAGTTCTTCAAAGCACTTTCTACAGCATTTGGGGAAAATAACTGAAGTTAAGCAGGATATGAAGTGGAAACTCTCTAAGTTTTCCCTCAGTTCATTTCGCTGGAATTCAATTCTGAATAGCCCCAGAGTGTGATTACATAGCTCAGAGCCCCAGGCAAAGCACATATTTCTCAGGATATCCTTCAGAATTGGTTGCAACCTTCTATGTGAAATTCTAGGAAGACACAATGTATTACATAATGATTTTTATTTAAAATGTAATTTGATACCCTCATGGAATGCTTAAGATATTTTTGAAATGACTAATATCAATCTTTATCTTACATGGAGTTCATTAACATATCAGGGATCATCACAAAATGCTATTTACTCATCCAAGTATAATAGGTCATTACCCTTAAGGTATTATGGTGATGTTTATTCATTAAGTGAAATGACTATAATATACACTTCAACAGGAAAGACAATCTAGAGTACTTAATCACTGAAATGTTATGAAGACAGAGCTATTTAAAATATTACTCCTCACTATGAAAATTAAGAAAAAACTCACTTAAAACTACCATTTTATCAGAAAATTATATAAAAATTGTCTATAATATTTATAAAAATATGTACATATAAATATTTATTATATGCAACAAATGTCCCATTGCTCAAAGTCTTGAAAGTTTTTTCAAGGAATATAAACCACAGAAAATCCTGCATACAGTAAAAATATATGATTCAATATCTAAAGTAGATTCAAACATGTCTAATTATAAATCAATCATCTTTTTATATATTTCTTTTGCATCAATAGGTGCAGGCTAACCTTAATGACTACACTTTATTGAAATTATCTTCATGTTTAGTATATTGGTGTATAAATAAATATATACATTAAATGTATAATAGCAAATATATTGTATATTAGACATATATTTATCAAAATTTGGATAATTTAAGTTTTTCTCATTTACAGTATTAAGAATACTAGTACTTAAATAGTCTCAGAAACTTAAACAAGAATTCATTCACAGACTCTCATTTCTGGCTTACTAATGTTTTTGAACAGGTTAAAAATAATATATTTTAACTGTTAATTAAATAATAGCAACTATAAATCTTATTTTGGTTTCTTTTTGGATTTTATTTTAGTTCTTTCATTATTGTTCAATTAAAAAGGGAAAAATGTATTGTACAAAAATTATCTTTAGGAGTAGATTTTTGCTATAAGAGATGCAAACTTTTTAAAAATAATTTATTTTTTATTTTATGTGAATTGGTGTTTTGTCTACATTTGCATTCATTTTACCATGTCCATATCTTCTGGAATTGGAACCACAGGCAATTGTGTTGTGTCATGTGGGTTCTAGAAACTGAATCCTGATCCTCTAGAAGAGCAACCTGTGCTCTTAACCACTAAGTAATTGCCACAGCCTTTTTAAAAAAGTGAGACACACCTAAGAAAAAACCATATATATTCCCTGCAATATGCAATTCCCTTCAGATTTTTCTGACAATTTACAACTGTAAATAAAGACAAAAACTCTCATAGGACCTCTGTTATATGCCATAGAATATAGTCATGTATAATAATTATCAATTAGGCTTTAATTTTATCTTCTACTTAATATTTTAAAATATCCATTTTCATAAAATGTTATTTAGACATGTAAATTTGATCACTTTAGAATATTAGTATATAGCAGAAACCTACATATTTACATAGCCACAAGTGATACTTCTTGGGGATAGTAACCTATCTTGAGAAATTGTGACCATAAATGTCCCTAACTGCTGTATATGTATATGTATGTGTATGTGTATGTGTATGTGTATGTGTATGTGTATGTGTATGTGTATGTGTATGTGTATGTGTATGTGTATGTGTATGTGTATGTGTATGTATATGATGTATATGTGTGTGTATGTGTACGTGTACGTGTACATGTACGTGTACATGTATATGTATATATATATCCAGTGTGTTTGACATAATCTAAATTTTCCTAAAGAATTTTTTCTCTTAGGTTTGTCATCAGTTTATATAGTTGCCTCCCCTTATATGCAAGAAAACACTACCAACAAAATATAGGTGTCATATTAGCATTGTGTAAAGGTTGAAAGAAGGCAGATGCAATTATTTCTAATCTGTTGACATTGAATCGATTTTTAAAAGGAGATGAATCACATAAACCAAAACCTGAGAGATTTTCCTCTAGTCTGGAGGAAGGAAACTGCCACTCTGCGAACTGCCAATAGAAATGAACTCTTGACAAAATCTATAATTTTGCTCCTGAGTGGACAATGAGGCTCTGTCTCTAGGATTAAGAAAGGCAAATCCTATGACCATGGTGCACTAATGTTAGCCTACTCATAGTGATGTGTCATGATTTGAATGAGAAGTCCTCTATATGCTCGGATAAGTGAACACTTGATCCCAAGTTGGCAGTACTTTTGAGGAGATTTAGGAGATGCCTTTTTGCTGGAGGATGTATGCCAGTGTTGGGTAGAAGCGTTTGAAACTTCATAGCTTTGTCTATGTTGGGTAGAAACATTTGAAACTTCATAGATTTGTCGAGCTCCATTTCACTCTCTCTGCTTTGTGCTTCTATTTGAGGATGTGAGCTTTGACCTTCCTGCTCCAGCTTTCATGCCTTGGCACTTGATGATGTATTTTCCGAGTATGATGAATGCATATCCCTCTAGCCTAAGCCAAATTCAACTCTTTCTCCTTTCACCATGCCTTGGTCATGGTGTTTTATTGCAGCAACCTAAAAGTAAGACAAAGATGGAATCCCTTCATTACTGAGGAGGAGTTAGAGTCTACTGAACTTTGCGGGTAAACAAACATATTTGTTTCATATTGGAAAGTTTAATTAGAGAAACCAGGATGACATCAATTAAAAGGTTCTTTTGTGTTATGTGGCCATATGTATAGGAATTTGTTACAGGCAAAAAGAAACATATCTCCCAGGTAGTATCAATTATGTGATGTTGTTCCATAAAATGTGAACAGCCAACATGAAAATGATTTCTGTAAAGTGTATTTATTATGATTATCCTGTATCTGTTGCTGAGAAAGAAACTCTAAAAAGATGATTGATTTATAACTCTCTAATAATATAGTTAGACATAAGAGATTTCCTTTGTATACACTAAGTCACGTATTTTTACTTTATGCAGGGTTTGCTGTGGTCCACATGTCTTGAAGAAAATATTTCCAGATTTGTTGAGTAACAAGGCATTTGTTGCAGGGAACTAAGTGTTAACAAATCATCTACAATGCTGGGAAAGTAAGTGCCTTTGCTTTAAAATTAGTCCTTAGGCTCTACTGCAATATCTTCTTATATGTGATAAAAATGGTGAGAAAGAGAACAGAAGGAGAAAACCAACAGATTAAATTTTTCTGATTTGTACATACCTACTTCTTTGTTTCTGTTATATGGGATCTCAGGTCCTTGTGACTTCCCTAACACTGGATTATAATATTATATTATAGTAATTCCTTCCATTTAGAAATTTTGTATTTTATTTGTTGCTTTTTTGTAATTATTGTACATGTACACTCTGATTAAAATATTGCTCAATAGTATGTTATTTTATTTTGGTTAATGACAAAGAGACACCAGATTCTTCTACAGTATATAAATGTGTATTGTAAAGCTCCATAAATTTTCTTAAATTTCCCGTAAAGGAACATAGAGATCAAAACTATTTCTACAGACATATCAAATTAGTTTTTACTAAATAATTTATACAATAAATTCTGATCACTCCTTTCCCCTCCATTACTCCTCCAACATCTGCTCCTCCAAGCCTCTTCTTCCTTCTTTCTCTTTTAATGCCCCACCTTCCACAAACACAGAGAGGGGGAGAAAGAGGGAGGGAGGGAGGGAGAGGAAGAGAGAGAGAAAGAGAGAGAGAGAGAGAGAGAGAGAGAGAGAGAGAGAGAGAATACCCAAGCAAAATAGGTTAATACTCCCAGTCAGACTCCATTAGAGAAAAGTAGTTTTTTCTTTATAAGCATGTACCATTTGCAGATACCTTCTTGGGTAGGTAGCCACCCTCTGCTCTCTGAGCTGAGATTGCTGGTTTGTACTTTTAGAGGGCTCATGCATGCTGCCAGTTTCTTTGAGTTTGTATATGTACAAGTCCTGATTTGTGTTGAGGAAAAATACATAATAAGAATTTTTATTTTAGTAATAGATCTGTAAATATTTTGATGTAATTTTCTTCCGAGGGTTCTAAATGACTACATGTTATATTTCTATCAAAACAGCTCCCTGGTGGTATGTATGATCCATAGCATAATGTCAGTCAGTGACTGAGAGAAGAGGAACTATTATATGGGGCCTCTTGGAGTATATGTCCTCCTTTGCAGACCATCTTGACTCTATAGGTCTCTAGCATGTTACTGATCATTATGTACTGCCATACAATTTTTGCCCAAGATTTTTTTATACAATCTTCCATATATTACCATTGCAGAACAGGTATTCTATGCTCCGGTTTCTAAGTGTTACTAAGTAGATACCAAACAGTATTATTTAGTTCTTATCAACACTGTAGAATATGATTTAAAGTGAAGATTGCCTAGTGTCATGGTCATATGAGGATGAAAAGGAACCAAAAATACATTATAATCATATTATTAATATACACCTATAGATCCACTTCAAGAACATAATGACAACAACTAAACAGAAATACACTCAGAGAACTGCTGAAATAATAAAATTTCTGTTTACAAATGTTCCTAACACAATAGTAAAAAGGAAAGGTGTTTGTTGAAGGGAATCTGTCGGAAAATGGATGAATGCACAGTATAGGAATCAAAAGTATGTGTGACTCTCCTGACCTTTTCACATCAGAATTACAGATCTTACCCATAGTAGGTCTCTGTAAATGTTTGTTTGTTTGTTTTTTTGTGAAGAAAAAAATAAAATACAAAACACTGAAAGAATTTAGAAGGTTTCATTTCAGTTTCATTTATGAATTAGTTGGAATGAGTGGTAGAATAATGAAACTGTAATTAGGTGCAAATCAACTCCAGAGAACAATAAATCACATTCAAGAAAGAAAGAAATCTACATAATCTTTATGGATTAATTGTAAGAATAATAAATTTTAATATATAAAACAAGTATTGTTTGTTGATTAGTGTGATAAAAATGGTAAAAACATTTTTTTTTATTTTTAGCAAATGACTGATTCTGGAAAATAGAAAAACAATATTGTTTTAATAGGTATGCACTTTTTTTTACATTTTCTGTAGAATTCAGACATCATTTGTTAAACTGAAAGAAAAAGTTATTGCATAGTAAAAGTCTATTATTAATATGCATTTATATTAAGAAGTCTAACAATGATATAAAAACTTAATAGCACATATGCTTTAAAATACCATATTTTTATTCATTTTACATCCAGATTGAGCGTCCTCCCTTCTCTTCTCCCACTTTCTTCATCCATTTCTCCTTTCCCTTATGCTCAGAGAATGAGAGGACCATTCCACTCTGGAATATCAAATCTCAGCTGGACTAGGAGCATCCTCTCCCACTGAGGCCAGGCACAGAAGTTCAGCTATACAAAAAGGATCAAAGGCAGGCAACAAAGTCAGAGATAGCTGTTGCTCTACTTGTTAGGAGACCCACATGAAGAACAAGCTGCACATATGCTGCATATGTGTAGGTGGCCTAGGTCTAGCTCATGCATTCTCTTCCATTTATAGCTTAGTTTCTGTAATCTCCCCTGGGACCAGCTTAGATTACTCTATAGGTCTTCTTCTGGTGTCCTTGTTCAACTAACCCACCCAAACCCTGACCCCTTCCCTATATGCTTCCACAGGACTTCCTGAGCTCTGCCTGTTGTTTGGCTGTGGGTCTCTGCATCTGTTTTCATCATCTACTGTATGAAGTCTAGCAGAAAACAGTTATGCCAGGCTCCTGACAACAAGTATAACAATGTATCACTGATAGGATTAGGGGTTGGCTCTCTCTCTCTCTCTTGAGGTAGGTCTCAAGTTAGACCAGTCATTGGTTAGCCACTTCCTGGATCTCTGTTCCATCTTATCTCTTCACTACATGTAGACAAGACAAATTTTGGCTTAAAGATTTTGTGGGTAGGTCTGTGGATTTAGCGAGGTTATCCTGTAATTTATGGTGAAAAAAAAACACTTATATAACACTTATATACCACATGTGTCTTTCTAGGACTGGGTTACCTCACCCAGGATGATATTTTCTAGTTCCAACCATTTGCCTTCAAAATTCATGAATCCTCATTCTTAATAGCTGAATAGTATTCTATTGTACAAATGAGCCACAATTTCTTTATCCATTCTTTAGTTGTAGGACATGTAGGCTGTTTCCAGTTTCTAGCAATTACAAATAATGTTGCTGTGAAAATAGTTGAGGAAGTGTCTTTATGGGATGCTTGAACATCTTTTGGATATATGTTCAGGAGTGTTATAGCTGGGTCTTGAAGTAGAATTACTCCCAGTTTTCTTCCTAAGTCTTTTTGTGTTTTCAGTATCAAGGTGACTGTGGCTTCTTACAATGAGTTTGGCAATGTCCCTTTTGTGTCTATTTAGTGGAGTAGTTTGAGGAGTATTAGTATTAACGCTTCTTTGAAAGTCTGTTAGAATATTGTCCTAAAACTTCCTGGCCCTGGGATTGTTTATTTGTTTGTTTGTTTGTTAAGTTGTTGGTAGAGTTTTTTGGAAAACCTTTTTCCTTTACTCCGAGGACATACCTATCTTTGTTGCCCATATGTACTTCTTGCATGCAGCAGAAGGATGGATCCTGTTCATACATCCTTTCTGTTAGCCTGTGTTTTTTAAATAGAAGAATTCAGTCCATTGATGTTAAGAGATGTTGATAACCAATGTTTGTTCCTCTTATATTGATGTTGGTGATGTGTGTGTATATGAGTATGCTAATATTCTTTGGTTTTTGTTGATTATATAATCATTTATTTCCTGTGTTTTCTTGGGATTAGTTAAACTCCTAGGGTTTGAGATTTTCTTTTAATATTTTTCTGTAGAGCTGGATTTGTAGATAGGAATTGTTTAAATTTTATTATATCTTGAAATATCTTTTTCCTTCATTTATTGAAGCCGAGAAAGTTTATATGGCTATAGTAGTCTTAGTTGGCGTCTCTGGGTTTTAAGAGGAGGCAAGAAATCTGTCTAGGCCCTTCAGCTTTAAGAGTTTCTGTTGGGAATCAAGGTGTAATTTTTTTAGGTCTGCCTTTGTATGTTATTTGGCCCTTAATCCTTGCACCTTTTAATGCAGTTTCTTTGTTCTGTACATTTAGTGCTTTGATTATTATGTGTTGGGAGAATTTTCTTTTTCTGGTCCAATCTAATTGGTTTTCTGTAGGCTTTTTGTATGTTGATAGGTATTTGTTTCTTTAGGTTTTAGAAATTTATTTCTATGATTTTGTTTTAAGTATTTTCTGACATTTGGATCATGTACTTTTCACCTTCTTCTGCTCCTATTATTCTTTGGTTAGGTCTTTTCACAGTATCCCATATTTTCTGTATGCTTCATGTTAGAAAATTTTTAGATTTAACATTTATTTGACTGATGTATCCATTTTTTATATCATGTCTTCTATACCTAAGAGTCTCTTCTTTATTGTCGGTGACATTTGCATCTGTTGTTCCTGTTTTTTTCTCTAGGTTTTCCATTTCCAGAATTTTGTCGCTTTGCTTTTGCTTTATTTCTTCTTTTTCTATTTTTATATATTGAACCATTTTATTCATTTCCTTCACCTTTTTAATTGTACTTTTCTGTATTTCTTTAAGGGGTTTATTCATTTCCCTTTTAAAGGCGTGTATCATCTTTATAAGATTGCATTTAAGAACATTTCCCAGAGCTTCAGTTGTGTTTGGATACCCAGAGCTTGCTGTAGTAGAATAGCTTTGCTCTGAAGGTGCCATATTTGTCTGACTCTTGTTAATTGTGTTCTTATGCTGGACTTCAATCATTCAGATATTCCTGATGTAGCAATTATCAATGTCTCCACTGTGTAGATGTACCACATTTTCTTAATCAGTTGAGGGACATGTAGGTTTTTTTTTTCCAGTTTCTGGTTAATATGAATAAAGCTGCTATGAACAATGTATTTGTCGGATGGTGGAGTATCTTTTGGCTATATGCCCAGGGCTGATATAACTGTGTCTTGAAGTAGAACTATTTCCAATTTTCTGAGAAATCTCTAAATTGATTTCCAAAGTGCTTGTGCAAATCTACATTTCTACAAGCAATGGAGGAGTGTTGCCCTTACTCCACATCCTCTCCAGCATGGATATCAGAGTTCTTAAAATGATAGTTTTACATGGCATGTAATGAAGACCTGACAGTTTTCTTCTCAGAGGTTTGTCTCTTTCCTTTTGTTATTATAACTGTTCAATGAAATTCACTTGTGTATGTAATAAAAAATCAATGACTCAATATTAAAAACTGTGACTTTGATTGGAATTTGTAATATTTTCCGCATGACATGAGCTTTACAAAGGTTTAGTGAGTCTGCAGGTTTCTTCCTAAGGCATACTAGCTGCCACACCTTACCAAACTATTACCCTTCAATAGTAACATCAGATTTCTAATAGAAGCTAATGCCAATGATGATTCTAAGCATATAAGGAAGAAATGATACTCTATAGGACCACACAACACCAGGATTGATCAGAAAGTATCATAAAATTATGTGTCCAGTATTAAGAAAAAGGACTGATGGCTTATTCTGCAACACAATTCTTAATCAGAAGTGATAAAGCATGGTGAAACAGGGCTAGTGTTTTTACGTGCCCTGAAGCAGTAACTGTAGTAGATTAAAAACCTCCTCTCCCTGTCAAAAGAACCCACATAGTTATGCTGACAGACACGATGGGTGAAATAACTACAAGAAGCTTGCAATTTAACACTGAAGAGTTTTGATATTTTATCTCTAAGATAATTAAAAATGAAAAGCAATGATCCATAAGATATAATGTGATTATAATACAATACAATTTATGAAATATTGCTAAATAGAAAAGGATACCCATTGTTAATTAAAGCAAAAGGAAATTAAACCTGAACAAAAATGAATCATTAAGAAATAGGGAGAAAGGATAGAGAATAAATAGACACATGCATGTCAGGAGTGCTAGTTACTTAACTTATGCAAATGGCTTGCTAGTCATCACATTTAAGATAATCTGGGAAATCAAGGCTGTGTCATTGAGAGGGACACTGGGAAGGATATGTCAGTGCCACAGGGAAACCTCATTTTGAGTATTGAAATAGAGTATAGAATATTGCTCAGTAGTATATGCCTGATGACACTGCTCTCAATTTTTAAGTTGATAGAAATGAATAATGGATCAAAGGAGCAGAGCAGGTGATAAATCACAGAAGTCAGGCATAAATAAAATAATAAAACACACAAAATTATGAACCTCAATTATTTTCTTAACTTTCCGTTTGAAAGATATAGTGAAAATAAAAATTTAAGTACAATGGTAAGATCATTTCCTCATTGAGCACAGAAACAGAAATATCATTCCATGTTTTTATCAATGAGTAAAACAATTCTGCTAAATATATAAGAAAGAATTTTGTGCATCATTTAATATATTAGTTAACACTGAGCTAAGTATAGTTCTATAAAATTATAATCCCAGCATTTAAGAAGATGTGATAATAGTTCACGATCCCAATTCAAGGGCAGCACTAGGGAAAGAACAAGTTCAAGGCCATATTGGATATATAAGACATAGTCTCAAGATAAAAATAAATAAATAAAATGAAATTAATAAATAAATAGTAGATTGTTGATAGTAGCCAATAATAATAGTGGTTGTAGATTCTCCAATCTCTTAAGCTTCATCAATATTGAATAGTTAGCTAAGTGTCAGCATCACACGTAATTTCTCTCTTGTTGAGCACTTATAGTTTGATTATTTTTGTTTTATTATTGCTAATTTCTTAATTTTCTAAAATCTCACATGGTTTTGGCTATTGTTTTTGCAATGCCAAGGTATTAAAAACATTTATAGAGTATTTATTCAAAGTTCAGTCAACACATATATCTAAATGTTTACTTTATATATAATTATAGTATATAACAATTGCATGATGAATTGAAAACACAACAAACACTTTAATATAAGGAATGTTCAGGTGTTGACAAAGTATTGTAAACTTTTATTGTTAGAGTTATTTGAGATTAAGTTCATCAGTCCATATACATTGACTAATAAGAATAATATTTGTTTTTGCTAAGTTCTTACCGGATTTATATGTTTCCACATTTAACATCCTCAACCCTCACAGATTATGCCCACTCTTCTATAACTAATATACAGAATCAGTCTCTTCTACTACTTATAGCCACACCCATATTGTTTGATAATTTCTCTAGTAGGCATTTAAGGCCAACATTACCTAATCATGAATTCACAATTAATTCTTGCTACCCCTTGGATATCACTATATTTTCACCTGATCAATGGGAGAATCTAAAACTGTGATTTCTTTCTCATGTCTGCTGCAGTAGAGGTTTCATTCTGAGTTCCTCATAGATGAAAAAACCTCATATTTAATTACTGTTTTAAAGCCTTCTCACAAGAGAATGACCAAATAGATCTGAATGTGCTCAAGAATCACAATAATTGATAATTGTTTAATAAGCCATCGATATTTTTCACACAATATCTCCATTCCTTAGATAACATTGATGCATGAGCAAACACAAATGTTGTGTTCAATGCCTTTTTGACTAAAATACGTGATGTTGTTGGCATTTGAAGGCAATATGAACAGTTCTACCAGGGCTTGAAAGAAGATTTATCTGGATTCCACTTTTAGCTGGCTACATAAATACTTTCTACACTATCATCCCTGTAAGAATCATTTTACATTAACACACTAAAATATTCTTTAAAATATACAAATACAAAAGTGAAGATAGCAACATATTTTGAACATATAATTTCTGAGGTACCCAGTGAGATTTTATGTCATTTCCTATGAACATTGGTTTGAAATTGTGATAACAGATCATGTGTTTTTGACATGATCTTCCTGAATTGACACTTATATCAGATTAAGACCATCTCTTACTTCTTAAATAGCTGCATAGCTATATATTTACCTGAAGTAAAGGTCTTGTTCTCATACTGTCATTCTTTGGCCTTTCCCTTGATATTTATTGTAACATACACAGTTGCTATAGCTATATGGATTTTTTTCCTTACTCTAAATTAACTGTTATGCATGACTCATTAGCAGTCAGCATTATAATAGGGGTTGTTGAGTATTGGTTGTGAGCAAATCCTGTCCTATACAGTCAATGATAGATGGTTACAGTGCTATTAACATTTTCTACCCTGTTGTTAATGATATTGCTATCAACTAGAGTTTAAACAGTTCTAATATCTTGAGTTTGGCCAGGTGCCTTGTCTTCTAATTTAACATATGTCTCAAATAAGCCACTGTTGTATACTTTACTATGAGTTGTTTTGAAGATGTTTCATTATGGACTCATTCACGATTAATAGATGGATACAAATAACTTTTTAAATCAGTACACATTGAGATCCTGAGAATTTTGTTATGTGACAAGCATAAGTTTCATGCATTTGAATAAGATTTTTCATATATACAGAAACAGAATTATTGCAGAAAAAAATAGTTAATGTTACAATATAATTAGAGGATACAAAGGTCCAATACACTACAGTAAAAATGATGCTGGTCATACTGTACTGACAGTCAAAGTGTAGAAGTAGAGCCCTTGATTTCTCTTGATTTTGTTTTATGCAATGTGCAATACGTGTGTATGTAGAATATGTACCTGCTTAATCACAAATGCTAAGGAAGACTCATGTGTTTTCTGCTCTGTCACTCTCCATCTTATTCTTTTAATATAACACTTACTCCATCTACAGCTGTTAGCCAGAACCCTGCAATTACTGTCTACCACTGGGAACATTGAGTTTATCGATGAATCTATCACATCTTCTTTTTTGTAGGTGCTTGTAGGTAGGAACTGAGGTCCTTGTTTGTACTAAGTCATCTCCCTAGCTAAATGTCTTTCTTTTACAATTACTTCCTTTTGTAATAAACTTACCATCTACTATAATTAAGAGAAATGTAAAACCTCTATGGGTTAGTGAACTAACTATTAAATAGATTTATTTGTCCTATGTATATATATTTTTGTTGTTTGTATTCTGTTAGAAGAATTATGCTTCTAAGGACTTATGCCATGGTGATGATAATTTAAAAACATCTATGGAGTACCCACTGTGTGATATATTCTTATTTATTTATTTATTTATTTATTTATTTATTTATTTATTTATAATGCATAGTGGGCAGGGTTTCTATCACTGAGTTACATCCAGCTTTAGATACTGTTCTCTATGTAGAAATATCAACAACAAAATTCTCTAATTGAATGAGAAAGTAGAAAAGCAAGTTGTTATATACACAAATGTACAAGCAGTTGTCTATAATATTGTAACATTTTTAGAAAATTACAAAGATTATATCATATTCACATAATTTATTCTTTGAAATTTAGTGCATTAGAATACAGGCAGTATTAGGCCAACCCATTATAAATGACTGACCTAACGTCAAACTCATCTCATAGGAGAGAGCAAGTGCTGACTCTGTTCATGATATTCTGCTATGATTAAAGACAGGAACCTAGCATAACTGTTTTCAGAGAAGTTTCATACAGCAGTGCATGGAAATGGATGCAGAAATTCATATTCAAACATTAGTCAGAGATCAGGGAGACTTGTGGAAGAGTAGGGGATAGAACTTGGGGAGCTGGGGAGATCCGGGACACACCATAAAGTCCTACAGAGTCAACTAACCTGATGCTATGGGGACTTATAAAGGCTGAAACACAAATGAAAGAGCCTGCCTTGGCTAGACCCAATCGTAGCATATGTGCACTTGATGAAAGTCCCCTAACAACTGGAGTGGTGGCTGTCTCTGACACTGTTATCTACTTTTGGATCACCTTCCATTAGCTGAATTATCTTGTTGGGCTCAGTGGGGGAAGATGAAGGACTTCTTCTCTGAGGAGAAGGGGGTAATGTTTGTAAGGATTTATGAGGGTAGGGGTGAGAGTAGAGTAGGAGGAGGAGGATGTGATCAGGATGCAAAGTGAAGGAAGAAAAAACAAAGAAACAAAGAAGGAAAGAAAGAAAGGAAGAAAGGAAGGAAGGAAGAGAGAGAGAGAGAGAGAGAGAGAGAGAGAGAGAGAGAGAGAGAGAGAGA
>JANHMN010000013.1:64993409-65035986 GCA_030674055.1 Rhabdomys pumilio
AGAGAGAGAGAGAGAGAGAGAGAGAGAGAGAGAGAGAGAGAGAGAGAATAGAAATGATGTGCATTGTACTGGCTGCCTCTAGTGCTTTTATTACCAGTAACTTGTAGAGGCAAGCCTTGATTAGCACTGATTTTTCATTCAATAACCCATGACTTCTGGTAGCAACATTTTTCACTAACATGGGGGTCCTCTTAAACATGTTTTTAAAAATTATTGTATTTTTAATCATCTTACAACCTTGAGGAACTCCCCAAGGTTTTAAATACATCTTTAGTTCAGGTTAACCAACTCGCTACCTCTCCTTTTCCCCATCTTTCTGTTCCCATTCAATCTTAAATTTTTAACAGCTTAGTATTGTTTTCTTATTGTTCATGTCATGTAGGCTGTATTATTCCTTCTTATTGTGTTCTATCCTTTAATTGCAAGCCATAAGTTTCCAGGTAGCTTCCGCATGCACAATTCATTTGAGTTTAGACTTCTTGGCTCCATAATTCTCATTTCCACCACTATACTCCCTGCTTGAACCCTTCTGCCTTCCATATTTTCTTTCTCTACTGTCATTTCAACCATATCACACTACCTCTTCTTCCTAAATGTATCCCTCAACAAGGTTCTGATTCTAGTTTTCTGGCTTCAACCTGAATTCAATACTAACCACACACAATAGAATTGAAGCTAGGACTGTTTGTTATGTAAGAGAGGACATGAAACATTTGAAATTTGGAACCTAGATGACCTTGTTCAGTGTAATTGTTTTCCAGTTCCAATCTAATTTACATGTAAATTTTTTATTCATTTTTCTTTTCAGGTGAGTATTGTCTAATGTGTATCTGTATCATGCTCTCATTATCCAAATGTTATTTGTGATTATTAAGGTTGATTCAATTTCCTAGCTATTGTAAACAGAGGACCAATGAGCATGAAAGTGTATGTTCTCTTTGCAGATGGGCCCAGAAGCATCTTCTGGGCCATATGGTATACCTATTTTTAGATTCTTAGAGAAATCTCCAGACTGCATTCCAGAGAAGCTGCCCTAGTTTGCATTTCAACAGAGGGTATATACTATTTCCTCTTTCCTACATTCATGCCAACATTTTTCACATTTGTTTTCCTGTTAAAACCTATTCTAATTAGTGTAGAAAGGATCACAAATTAGCTTCAATCTGCATTTTCCTGACAGCTAAGGAGATTACACTTGTTTTAAAGTGTTTACTAGTCATTTTTGTTTTCTCTTTTGAGAATGTTTTGTTCAGTATCAAATCCCATCTTATAACTAAGTTGCTTCTTTGCTTGGTGTTCAATTTTGTAATATACTCATAACTAGATATTAATAATTTTATGATAGTATAGACAAAAGTTAAAAATAATATGGTAAGAGAAGAATAACTTTTCAGTATGATATCTACGGGCATCTAAATCTCAAAAGCACAGAGGCTAATGGTTAGCAAAAGCATGCTTGATAGAGGTGATATCATGCTTGCAAACTTTGATAGATACTTAAAATGCTGGGAAGAATGGTAGTCTGGGATCCTGATCAGACATGGATGGAGAATGCTGAGCAAGGAGATTTATTGAAGAAGCCTGACTGTGTGGTCTAGTAAGTTAGTGATTTTTTTAAGTCCTTTCTTTAAGGTCCTGAAACCAGGCAACTTACATCTTATATAGATATCATAACACATTGAAAATTAAATCTGCAGATCCAATATTAAGGATCTAAGTAGATAAAAATTTTAGGAAGAATTAGATAATGTTATTAGATAAATAAAGTTTCAATTGTAATTCAAGAAAAAGGCTGAGTAACAAAAGGAGATGAGTGGAGGTTCTATTTGTGAAAAATCTAATTGTTGAACTATGATGGACACATTCTCAGAGGACACATTTTTTTTTGTTTTTGTTTTTTTTGGTTTTTTCGAGACAGGGTTTCTCTGTGTAGCTCTGGCTGTCCTGGAACTCACTCTGTAGACCAGGCTGGCCTCGAACTCAGAAATCCGTCTGCCTCTGCCTCCCAAGTGCTGGGATTAAAGGCGTGTGCCACCACCGCCTGGCCAAGGACACATTTTTATACCTTCTCTAGAAGGTGGCCTTTGCTATAAAGCTGGGAAAGGCTTAGCATTCTTTTAATGCAGGAGTAACTGAACTATGAAAAAAGATTTGTTACTTTATATGGAAGAATATATTTTACTTTCACTTGTAAAGTTATAGCACACATTTAATTTAGGCAGGGTCATGAAAGGAGTGCCCTAAGAAAGTTGGTCTGTAAAAATTTACAGAATGAAATGAACTGGAAAGAATTAGAAGCAGAGGGCTCTAAAGTATGTTAATGAAATGCAAGTTTGAAATGACACCGACTTGTATGATGTGCACAGAAGCAGTGAAAGATGTGATCTCTGTTTTTGACATGTACTACAGAAGACAACTGTATTTCCTTGTACAGTTTTACCCACATTATTGGTCTTTATCAGAGGCCTCTGCATAAATGTATTCATTTATAGAACACATAAGGCAGGATTAAATCATAAATGTTGAAATATAAAATCAACTCTCATATTAAATTGCTTCATTCTAAGATTATTCTGCAGGTTTTCATGAAAATTTAAGCCAGAGTACATTTTAAAATGTAATTAGTATTACATTAGTTCAAATTAAAATAGAAAAATAACAGTAGATTTCAAATTTTAGCAAATCTTTTTAATAAATAGATAAAATAGGACCTTAAAGAAGTTAATGTGGCATTTGTCATTCATTGTATACTCAATTATTTTGGAAATAGCAATTGTAGTTTCTAATACAGTGCATCAATTTTAAAATGCCAGGCCCTGTTCAGTGTTTTTGTAAACTTACCTAACATCATGTAGTTATCATTTGTTTCTATATAGAGTTTTCTGAGACTCTTCTTTTTTGATAGTAATGAACATATGTGCTTAAAAATCAAAACTGAACCAGCTATTTTTTCAGCAAAAACCATATAATAAAGAGAATAGTAAGTACATATCAATTTATTGATTACTCCATATTTCAAGATTAACAAATATTAGAAACCATAGCCTTTTTTTTTTATTTCTTTTTTTTCCTAATGAAGAAAGTAAGACAAGGAAAATTTAGGTTGTTTCTTTGTACAGATTACATATCAGGCACAATTATGATGACAGCTAATTTTTTTCAATCTAGTTATTTTTGAAGAGCAAAGTATCATTTTGAATATATGCTTACAATTCCATCTGGATAGACTTTCATGTGGCACAGAAGCTATGGCATGGAGGCAGGAGCTTGAATTTAATACACATACACACACACACACACACACACACACACACACACACACACACACATGGTAGAATGAGGCTATACACCCTTTATGTCCTTCTTCCCCAGTTACATATTTCCTTCAATAAGGCTTCACCTCCTAAATGTTCTACAAACCTCTTAACCAGTAAGGAAGTATTTAAATAGATGAGACTATGGGGGACATTTTTTATTTAAGTAACCACAAAGAGAAAATAAAATCTATTCCACAGAATATAAGTTTCTTATATTTGTATTTTGTCAGCATATTATTCATGAAATGTACTGTAAAGTGAAGACTTGCAAAATATGCATCAAATATTTTTCCAAAGTGAAGAAAAGAAAAAATAGACATCTAAATTTCTTAACCTTTTAGTACAATTTATATCACTAAAATATGTACTCATTTTATTCTTAAAACAGAATATAAATGGTATAAAAACCTCTTATTTCTGTTATTTACATAAAATTATAAAAAATAATAAATTGTACATAAAATTACAAGATCAGAATTTTTATGTTTTATTTTAAGAAAGCTTCACGTTTTTCCATGGATGTGGTGGTTTGAATGAGAAAGGCCTCTATAAGCTCACACATAATTAAATATGGAGTCATTGGTGAGTAGGCAAGTTTGAGAAGGATTAGACTGATTAGAAGATTTGGCCTAGTTTTAGTAAGCATGGTTCTGTAGGAGGTAGGTTACTCGGAGTGTGCTTTGAGGATTCTCTCTCTCTCTCTCTCTCTCTCTCTCTCTCTCTCTCTCTCTCTCTCTCCTTCATGCCTGTGGATAAGGATGTAAAGATCTCAGCTTTTGCTCTAGATCCACACCTGTCTGTTTACTATGAAAATTTCATGTACTAAACTCTAAAACTGTAATAATACCCCTAGTTAAAATTAAATACGTTCTTTTTAAAGTGTTGCCTCTTCATAGCAATAGAGCAGTAAATAAGTCAACAACTACCATTTTTATTCACTATAGAATATGGAACATTGTTCAATAAATGAGGGTTTGAATTTTCCCAATTGGAATTGCAATGACACAGGCTTGTGGTTCAAGCTTGGAGAATGCACAAAAACACATTCAAAAACATGCTGACAGAAAGGCTAGTTCTTCAACGTCTCATACCTTAAAAATAATCTCTTCTGCTGTTAACAGGTTTTCCTACTTTCAAGCCTAGTAAGATGAAGAGTGTCCCAGTTGAGTTACTTCTTGGTTTAGCAATTCTTCAAGCATTTTAGGATGTTCTGAGATAGGTCTAAATCATATACTTACAGAGATCAAATCTCATGTAGCCAGGCAACACCTTTACAGTTCTCATTGTCTTAGGGCATAAGTTACTGTAGCACTTCTCATTGAAATCAAATGTTGACTTCCTCTACATTAGACCACAATGGGAAACATTACTTTTAAATAAGAATATCAAAAAGAGTATGTGTTAGCAAAAACTTTATTCCCTGTCATATCAATAATTTAGAACAAATGATTTTTGATAAACATTTTTGAGAATTCAATTTGTTATTCAAACTTTTATAAATGTTAGATTAATTTTTTGTCAACTTTCCTTTTAATTTTTGGGAATTTAATACATGAGTAGTTTATTTTGTAATCATGATTCCTTATTACCTCTGTCTTTGATATATAGATAAGAGTAAATTACTACTTAATTTGCTTAAATTAAAATCAGTTTATTTTAAATATTGTGTATAGTATTATATTCAATATTATTTAATCTAAAAATGTTAGATTAAGCTCAAATCTGTTGTACATCTTATAATTCTAGCAATGTTACCTCCTGATAAAAATTTATTTGTCACTGTTCGGCCCCAAATATCTATCTTCTTAAGATATAGATGTCCTTCAATATTTACAAGTTTCTTTGAACAAGTAACAATATCTTTAGTAATCCACACCCCTTAATATCATGCTACAGTATTTAACTTTAACCTATGAATATGTTTTGGTATGCTTGGAGACATTTCTACATTACTTATAATACCAAATCAATGTAACCATATGTAAAAACTGTTGTACTGAATTTTGAACAAAACCAAATATCTGAATATCCCTATGTATTCATAATATATGATAGAATAATAATTGGTAGATCTGATGGATATAAAGCACATAGATGAAGAACATAGGCATGTGGAGAGCCAATTGAAATTTTGTAGATTCTGCACAGTTTAAAACTTTCAGCGTGGCTTTCTAGTTTTAGATACTTTTTTTTGTGAACCATATTTCTCTTTACATGCATCTAAAGATCCAGGCTCCCTCTTTTCCTTTCAAATATTTTCAAATGAATCATCCTCATTACACTTCACTCACATATCTCTGAAGTTGTCATCTAGGAAACTGTTACTCATCCTCGATCCTTAGCTTCTTCCAGATGTTTCCTGAGGTCATGACTATGGGATTAATGGTCTTGTTCTGCTACCCCAACATCATGACATTTATTACAAAAATGATTACATGTAGGGCTAGAGAGATGTGTCATCAATTAAGAGCATCTCAGGCATAGAATCATGTCATCTGCAGAAAAACTCCTTTAGCTTATAAACACATTTAGCAAAGGGACAGCAAGGAATATATGAACATCCCAAATCATTGGCCTACTTTCTACAAATAGCAAATGTATTGAGAAGAAATCATGAAAAACATCTTATTCACAATAGCATCAGAAATACCTTGAAATAAATCTAGCTAAGAACGTAAAGTGTTTGTATGACAAAATATTTAAGAGATTGAAAAGAAATTAAAGTAGAAAACAGAAGATAGAAAGGTCTTCCTTGATCATGGACTAGTAGGATTAATATTTTGAACTTGGCAAGCCTACCAAAACCAACTATAGATTAAATATATTCAAACATAAATTTTAATGAAACATTTCAGATTGAAAAAAATCTTGAGTTTTTCACGTAGAAACGCACACACAATGAACAATTGAAAAACAACAGCATAGTCAAATCAATCCTGAACAATAGATAAACTATTGTAGTTCTCATCATGACATGTTTAAATTTATATTACAAAGCTATAGTGCTAAGAACAGAATGGTGCTGACATAAAACCAGATACACTGAAAAAAAAAATGGAATCGAAGTAATGTCTCAGATATGAGTTCATCAAAACCAATGACCATGCAAATTTTGACAAAATACCCAGAAATACATACCATAGAAAAGATTATGTCTATAACAAATTGTGCTGGACAAATTGAGTAGCTACACATAGGAGAATGAAACTAGATCTTTATCTCTTTACCCTCCAAAAATCTCAATTATAGATGAATCAAGGACCTCCATATAATACTTTAAACACAGAACCTAAAAGGGGAAAAGTAGGTAACACACTTTTACTTATAGGCACAGGAGTAGACTTTCTAAGCAGAAGCTAATAGCACAGGTAGTAAGTCCAACAATCAACAGTTTAGAGTACAGGAACCTAAGAAACTTCTGTACAACATAATATATCATTGCTCTAGTGAAGAGGTAGTATACTGTATTGGGAAAAATATTTAACAACTGTACATTTATTTCAGAGGGTTAGTATCTAGAATATACAAGGAGTTCAGAAAAGCTAAACATGAAGAACACAAACAACCCAGTATAAAATGGAACTTGTTTCTAAACAGAGTTCTCAAATATTAAAATGTAAATGGATGAGAAATATGTAGCAATGTTTAGGACCCTTAGACCTCAGTGAGATGCAAATCCAAACATTTTTGAGTTTTCATTTCATCAATATCAGAAAGGTAAAGTTCTAAATGATAATAAATAATAATAATTGTTTAGGCCCAAACTGCCCGGCTTGGGGGCCACTGTGTCCCACCCGAGCTGCTGCTCTGGTCCCCTGGTCTAGCAAGAGAGAGAATGAGGATGAAGGGGAAGAAACACAAAGAATGGAGACAAGACAGAGGTTCTGATCAAGCCTCAAGTTTCTTTTATTGAAGGGAAGTCCAGGGTATTTATAAGCTTTGCCAAGTGCCTTGTAGGAGTGGATATGCGTATGCCTTATAGGCATGCATAGCATGGATAGCACGTGCACCGTGTGCCTTGCAGGCATGGATACCACATGTGCTTTGTAGCTGGGAGCACTAAACAGCAAAACAAGATATGTGGGGAAAACAAGATATTTATAAGAGTGTGCACAGCTGTTGTAGGCTGTTGAAAAACAGGTCTCTTGTCAGGGTATATGGCTCGAGATGGCTGAAAAGATGATAGCCGCTTTCTACTAGGAGTCGGCTCCCAACAAATAATGATTATAATAATAATAACAAATATGGCAAATGAACACTTATTCACTGACTGTGTGAGTACATCATGGTAGAATCACTATCAAATTTGTGTGGTGATTCTGACAAAGATGGACATACACCTACCACATGATACTGCTCTTAGGAATAGACACAAGAATACTAATTGTATATTAATACAATTTGAAGATTCAATTCTTCTATAGCTTTAAAATTAAATTAAAAATTAAAGTTTTTGAATTTAGTGACATTTATTTTACATTTAACTTCAGGTGATAAATTACTATTCCCAAAACATGCAAATAAATGTTATTTATATTTGCTGGAAAATGTAAGTAAGCAAAAACTATTTCTATTAATTATTAATTCTTACCCCATATCTTCATTTTCATATTTTAATTTTCCTTAAACTTTAGCATTTAGACAATTAAATGGCAGTCTTGCTTTTTGTTTTCAATATTCCATGATAACACCTCTAGTGCAGGAAACTTAGTGTTGCAGAAGAATTAAAATTCTGTTTAATTTTAATAATTAGTTATTAAAATTAATACTCTTATTTCCCAATCAAAATATAATAGAGTGACATTCACTTTAATACCCTTAAGAATGTCTGAGTAGCACGTTTTTTTTTTTCTTCATGAAATTACAGTTATCTAATATAGCAGATGGGTCCATTTAAAATTTCCTGTTGATTTGAATAATTTAAGCTTCAGCTTTAGAGAAATCCAGACAGATTGTTGTTTATGTGAAAAATGATGCCATGATTTATATATATAAAGCTTTAGCAATATAACAGTACTTATGATGGCTTCATTTTGTAGAGGAAAATCTGGAGGTTTAGGTAGAGATCATGACCACCAAGACCTATGGTGCAGCTCTAGATCTGTGAGGTATGAAAGCAATTGTTTCTTTTTTTTTTTTTGGATATTTTATTTACATTTCAGATGCCAACCCTTTCCCCATTTCCCCTCCCTAGAAAACCCCTATCCCGTGCACTCTTTTCCATTTTACTTTTATACATTTTTTTTAAAATGTTAATCAAAGACTTTATAAGTATGGTAATGCTCAATCAGAAGTGTAACCTAATACCCAACCTAGCTATGTAAACTATCTTTGACTGGTGGAGACACGTGAACATCTGCCTCCATGCCCCCCCTCTCTTTCTCTCTCTCTCTCTCATCACCTAGCTTCTCCTCTACTTCATCTTCTCCTCTCCTTACACCATGAAAGCAATTGTTTCAAGGTTTATTCAGCTACGTTAATTTGTTCATAGTGGGAACAAGACCAGCAAATAATGTCTTAGATTTTTGAGGCAAAGCATTTGAAGTGTGAAGGGTAATTTGAAAAGTTAGTGAGAGAGTATTTACTCCAACAACTTTAAGTATTGACAAATGTTTATAGAATTAAGAATATATTTTAAACTAGAGAATTGGAATTGTTTGATTGTTCATGTATTTGACTGGCTGTGTCTAGTTTTCAACTCATGAAAGTAGGTATGTTATGAATGATTAAGCAAATACTAGTTTCCTCGCCCCTCTGCCAACAAAGGACAGTGAGGAAAGAAATAGAATCTTTATGAAACATGAATCTGTGGGATACTAATAACACAATATCTATCAATTCAACAATAATTTAATTATAACAATATTAAAATAGAGAGTAAGATATCATGTAATCTTAGTCAAATAGAAGTCACTCCATAGATTCTGGATACTGTGTAAAACATATTCCACATTAAAAGATATTGCATGAACTTTTAAAGTCACATCACAGAAGAAATTTATAAATGACTAAATTTTCTACATTAAGTGAGGGGATTAAAGTAGCCAGAATATGTCAAATAGAGAAAGCTCTTCTTTCTGTATCAGATGGCATAATATTATTGTCTGTAGGGCTTATAAAGCCTACTTGTCTTCTATCTTATAAAACTAAAATTATAGTTATCTATGCACACTACTAAGTATTCTTAATATGAAACAAATTCTAATAAGTATTATACACTAAATAATACATTAATATTTATTTATTATAATTTACTACTAAACTATTTGAATAATACCAAAAATAAAAATAAACTTTGAACATACTATGATATTTAGATGATTTATATATTAGAAAATGTTCTTAATTAATTGTTTCTCTGGAATAAGAACTCGAAGACTATGGTATTATCTGATGAAAATTTCTCATTTAACATTAAGAATTCTCCATAATCTCCAATGACAACAGCTTTTTATTTGTTAAAGAGCTACAGGAATGGAAATGGAGCAGCACCTGAGGAAAAGAAGGTCCAGCAATGGGACCAACATGGGATCCAGCTCAAGAGGAGGTCCCAAAGCCTGACACTATTACTGAGGCTATGGAGCACTCAGAGAAAGGGACCTATCATGACTGCCCTAAGGAAGACTTAACAAGCAGCTGTAAGAGTCAGATGCAGATATTTGCACCCAACCAATGGACAGAAGCTGCTGACCCCTGTGGTTGAATTAAGAAAAGAGCGAGGGTGACCTTGTAAGAGGACCAGCAATCTCAATTAATCTGGATGCCCGAGACATCTCAAACACTGGACCACCAAAAAGACAGCATATACCAGCTGATATGAGGCCCCCAACACACATGCAGCAGAGGACTGCTGGGTCTGTGTTCAATCAGAGATGATACACCTAACCGTTAAGAGACTGGAGGTTCCAGGGAGTTAGAGGTCAGGTTGGGTGGAGATTGGGTGTGGGAACAGCATCATGGAGACAGGAGGGGTGTGTTGGAGGTATGGGATATAGAACAGTTGGAGAGTGGACAGGGTGGGGGAATAAAATCTGGAGTGTATAAAAGTAAATAAGTAAAATGAAAAAATAATTTAGCTGTTACTAATGGATCACGATGAATGTTAGCACTAGTCATATTTCTGATAAACAGCTATGCCAAATCATTTTTCTCTAAAGCATTTCATGCTTGTGCATTAAAACACATGGGTATTTTTTTTTGTTTGCTTGTCTTGTTTTGTTTGTTTGTTTTACTAAATCTGTGTTCAGGACAATTAAGACTATATTTTAACTCAGTTGTTTCATACTGGGGCATTTTAGAAGATCATAGGCCAATGTATGCAGAAAGAAGAATATCAAATGTTTTCTCTATTTCTTTTTCACCTTATTTTTTGATACATGGTCTCTCTCTGAACTTGAATTGCTCTCATTTGAAAAGACAGACTGGCAAAAAAGCTAGACAAACTCTGGCTTTCCACACTCCCAACTATGAAGGCTGAGATTACAGACAGTATTCTCCATGCCTACCTTGGGCATAGCACCCAGTCACTTTTTCTAAGTCTTTTGAGAAGTTATACATCTTTGTGCTGCATCCGAAGAAGCTATTCACAATAGATAGTAGGTAGGAGAGGGATAATAATTTTTTGAGGTTGTTCTCACTTCTAGCTTTCAAAAATTCCAGTAAATAGCCCATGCCCATGCACATGTGTTGTGCATGGTGTGTAAAATCTAGTGAGGTGTATAAAAAGACATAAGGTTGGGAATGGGACGTTTTGGGAGACTATCTTTCTCCATAGTTTCATTTTCTACATACATGACATTTTGAAGAATAAAGAAACAGTATGATTAAAATCTGAAAACTGGTTGATTTCTTATATTTCCTCAGAAAAGATAGCATTCTATGTATACTGTTAAGAGCCTCACAGTTTTCCTTTAATGATATCCTCTGAATATCTTTTCACATTGGAATCTAGAGGATAGTTAGGTCCTTTATTTGGAACTGACTTTCTGCAGTCAACTTATTTAACTAGTCATCTGCATCATCTGATTTTTAAATATGACAATGAAACTAAATAGATTTTTGAATATCAATAAAGACTACACAGCTCATATATTTACGTGTATTGAATTATTTCTACCTGTAGAATGAATAGGGCAAAGGTATTTATTTTTGGCTCTTATATTAACTATAGAATACTCATTTTACACCAAACTATGTAACAGTAACAAATACATGTGCAGGAAATCATTTTCTTAAAATTATAAATGAAGATTTATTACTTATTAAAGTTTCTTAAAATATTTCAAGAGTCAGGTCCATATATAAGGTGGTTTTCTTCTTTCATATTTTAGAGAAACTCTCTGTAGGTTGCTACCTTTAAGCTCACAGTGCTCTAGCCTCAGTGTTCTCTGATGGCATTGCTAGGGAGCCGCACCATCCCCTGTCAAATTCCATTATTATTTATCTAGAGGAAATAGTCCTAGCTTTACTGACAGCTTCATGTTGTTATCTTTCAACTTTGTTGAAATACTTCTATAAGTCCTTCTCTTCAAATATAGATACACTAACAAAATATTGTTCCTAAATTTCATCTTCAATGAATTAACAAAATAATAAAAACACATACACATTTTCATAGGTAATATAATCACCTATTAGTAAAGATATTAGCAATGACTAATGTAGAGTTTACAGGTAATATTAAATTTTATCCATAACTCTCAGTTATTTACAAATGTATAACTTTTCCAAACTGTCATAACTATAGTTATATTTCTATGCCAGCAGAGTCACGTAATAAAGATAAGAGTAATTATACACTATGAAAACTCCAATTTATTTAGTAAACATGTGCAAATAACGTTTTTGGGAAATTAAGGTAGGGACAGTAGAGTTAATAATAAACTTATTTTAAAGGAAAACCTAGCACTATCAGATAACTCATAACTAAAAACCTAGAAGTACTGCACTCATGACTTACCATTTCAAAGAGGTGGGGGAGCAAGCAAGTTAATTTTATAACTGGAAGGACAAGGGAGCATTTATATGTGGATCAATACATTTGTTTCAATTGAAACAGATTCTATGAAAAATAGTCATTGTACCCAATAGTTACATCCTGGTATTAGGCAGAGTTTTCAGAGGCCATTGCCTCCTACAATGGCTTCCTGTCTCTTTTGAGCCCTATGACCTTGCAGTACCAGGCAGCTTCTGTGTCATGTCAATGAAAATATGTAAAGTGACTTTATAATGTCTGTTACAAGAAAGGGCAATTTCAAGTGCTAGCTATTAATATCTCAGGAAACTGTGCAAACACAAATAGTTCATTTCAAATTTTATATCAATTATTTATAATCAACATAATTGCTATGGTAACCACCTATTACACAAAGCAACCATTTCCAAACAACTTATTTTAGAATTTAGTTCTCAAATCAAAATGAGTGAATAAAAAGAGATTGAAGGACTATTTGAAATATTTAAACTCTTCAAAACTAAAATCTTTTTACCTGCTCAGTGATTAGATATAAATAAACCAGCTTTTAGCCCAGACCAAATGTCTTCATTTAAAAGCCATTCACATTTAGCTGCTGAACTTTACCTTAGCAATTTCAAGGGAAAGTAATTACAGAGACATTTTGAATTTAAAGCCACATGGAGAAGTAATTAAGGGTAATAATAACCAGAGTTTCCGAACAAAGATATATAAAATATATTCTGTATCTTATTTAAATGAACAAGGTTAAAAAGAATGACAGTGAATGTGGGTTTTTGGTTACAATTAGAAAAAATGTCATTAGCAAAAACCTTTCTTTCTAGATATCTAACATTCATAAAATTGAACATAATATATTGTACTGTGTCATCTAAAACATCTTTTTTATTATTTTTATTGGATATTTTATTGATTTACATTTCAGATGTCATCTCCTTTCCCCATTTCCCCTCCCTAAAACCCCCTGTCCTATCTTCCTTCCTTTTTGCTTTTATACCACTTTAATTACATGCTACATCATCTTTCAAATATTATATAGGAACATAAACATGGCACAAGAAATATTTTATTTGCTGTATACCATGATAAAAATTGATAAGATGCCTATTTCTGGAAGAAGCTATTCTCTGATCATTATGTTTCTGGGATTACTCTTAGCTTTATTCTTAAACTTATAGCTTTAGATGTTCTGAGGCGAAATAAATAGATGATCATAAAAAAAGATGGAAAGAGGAAAAGAAGCAATAAGGACAATGAAAATAACGGTGTTGTCACTTGGTCATAGTGTTATAAAACCATAACAGAAACCAGCGTTTTGGATTTTACTGAAATCTCTATTTATAGGCAGTATAAAGTGCTGATTCATTAATTGTTAAACTTTTTAAATTTGTTCAATTATATGGAGGTTTAAAATATATAGTTATCCATGTGTTTGTTTATTATGTTAATGTGGAGGTTGTGTTTGGCTAAGTTCATGTGTAGTAGGTGCATGTATGGCAAGAGAGAACATTGGTTCACTAGACAGGACTTATTGGACCCTTGTTGTGAGAGTAGGAGACCTGATTCCAGGCTCTGCATAGCAGCATGTGTTGTGAACTATTAAGTCATCTTTCCAGCCACAATACTGATTTGTAAAAATTGCAATATTCTATGGTAAAAATTAGATCTCATTTTTAACACTGCATGTTGAATTCTCAACAGTATTGCTAGACTCAAAGTACTTTGTTGAGCTTGGTATATACCCTCTAAACTGGTGATAAGTTTTTCTTCATATTGTACCAGAGCCTGACCAATAGAGATGAGGATGCACACAGCCAATCATCAGACTGAGTGCAGGGAACCCAATGGAAGAGTTAGGGAAAGGACAAGGATCTAAAGGGGTTTGCTACACCACAGGAAGACCAACAATATCAAACAACCAGACCACTCACAGCTTCCAGGGACTAAACCACCAACCAAAGAGTACATATGGACAGACCTATGGCTCCAGCTGCATATGTAGTAGAGGATGGCCTCATCTGGCATCAATAGGAGGGGAGCCCTTTGGTCCTGTGGGGGCTCGATGCCCCAGCATAGGGGAATGCTAAGGCACTGAGTGTGGAGTGGGTAGGTGTGTGTGGGAGCATAATCATAGAAGCAGGGGGGGTGTTTGGAAGAGATAGAGGGCTTGTGGAGAGGAAACTAGGAAGGCAGATAACATTTGATATGTAAATAAGTAAAATAACCAATATAAATAAATAAATAAATAAATAAATAAACATTCTTAACTGTTTTTTAACACCACCTACTTTTCCACATTTCATATTGTGTTTTAGGTTTACTAATATATTTTACTCATAATATGGTTGAGTATATTTTTCACAAAGTTTTAGCAGTAGAATATGAACTAGTAGGATAATATGAACGAAGTTCTACCAGAATTACTGCTCTTTTCTCCCCTAGGATACTGAATTATTTTTACTGAGTTTGGTAATCATGATGAATTTTCTTTCCCCTCTAGGATAACTTTGGCCTCTGAGGGTTAGTTCTCCTATTAAAACAGGATTCTTGTGGCTTTCTTCTACTCATTTCTTATACATTCTCTGCTGTACCTGTCAGCTGACTCAGCCTTGAAGGAGCAGGTTCAGGCATTTTAGAGATTCTTTAGTCTCTAGCTCTTCATATGCAACAGTTCAGCCCTTTGACTGCTCACAGCACCTTGGACCATTCCTTCCCTTTCTCTGCGTCTTTAGGCCCATGTGACTGCACAAGACTTAATCTCATGAAAAACAGAGTCCACCACAGACTGGCTTTGACTTTTCATAGTACCATGAGACTTCTATTTCCATAAGTGAGACAAGGAAAATTTTAATTTACCCTGTGTCTTCAGAAATTCCCTCATATCTGTTTTATTTTAAACACCATTTAATCATGGAGTGCTAACTTTCTGACAGCACTTTTTCTAAACAAAAACAAGTCTTTTCTAGTTATCTTACTACATCTTCCTTTTATATCTATATTAATGGAAATAATGATCTTCTCACAGTGTGTTGACAATCATACTTGTCCTTTACATTTTAACTGTAGCAACACACTTTTTATCATTATATTTGTATTTTTATCAAAAATTACTGAAGAGGATCATTAATGATCATCTTTTCAGATATAATGGAGCAACTGTTACAAAACTCTTTAATCCTAAAAATCTTTATGGATAATTCCCACCACTTTCCAAAAGCCATGTTTTCTAAATTTCCATAAGATCATCATTTTAATATATTTTGTGCTTTTAGTTGACTACTCCATGAACTTTATCATTCTCATTTTTAATTCACTCCAATTTCTTATATATAACATTTGTTTGCTTATTTTTATTTAATAATATTTTTCATTTCTTTTATATTAAACACTTTTAAATGTAATAGTGATTTACAGATGTAAGTTCTCATGCATAACTCCAATTCTTCTTCTGAAAGTTCAGATTTATTGTTAGTCCTCATAATGGCTGCTTCAACTAAATTTTTGAATATACATAATAAAACCTACTACAGTTCCTAAAGTTTTTTAATTATGTTAAATTTATTCCTCTCTGAGATTCTAGCCAACATGGTTCTACCACTAACTTCAAGCTTTTTTTTTTCTGTATGTCATTTTATCTTATGTAGACTCAGTGTAATTTTTGCTTTCATGTTTATTAGTACATATGGAATATGCTCCTTCTTTTCTACCTGTTCTGTGGTTACCTCATTCAAGGCCAGCTTAATCTCCTGCTTGTAAAACAGAAGCTCCATAACACTTCAAGTTTCCATCATTCTGGCTTCTTCCCAACTTATTCTGGTCCCATTCCAAAACACAATTCACAATAAATCTAAAATTAATCCTTCACCACATACTTTTGAAATTACCTGGATCTATGAACTTGGCAAATATGTTGATTTCTTATTTTGAAATTCTTTTTTCAAATTTTTATTGGATATTTTATTTACATTTCAGATGTTATCCTCTTTCCCCATTTTACCCCTACCCAGAAACCCCCATCCCATCCCCCCTCTTCCTGCTTCTATGAGGATGTGCCACCACCCACTCACTCACTTGAACCTCCTGCCCTCGAATTCCCCCACACTGGGGCATCCATCCTTCATGGTACCAAGACTTTCTCTCTCACCTATGCCTGGCAAGGCCATCCTCCACTGCATATACAGCTGGAGCCATGGGTCCCTTCCTATGTGCTCCCAAGAGTGTGGTTTAGATCCTGGAAGCTCTGGTTGGCTGGTATTGTTGCTCTCCCTGTGGTGCCACAAAACCCTTCGCCTTCTTGATAATGATCTTAAATAATAATAAATAATAATGTACCATCATTATCCACATGATGGTACAAATTTCTTCTAAAAACTTTCAGTAACTCTGATATTGTTAGGAAAGCCCACTTCCAAAACAAAATAAAATCTGTAAAACCTTGATTACTTGATCTAATTGAATCTTCAATCTATTCTAATTTTTTCCTAAACAACTGTGTATGTGAGGGTGGTTATGTGTGTGTGATATATGTGCATTTGCGGAGCTCTTCCATGTTTTCTCTTTTATTAGATTCAGCATATCTGGTTTTATGTGGAGGACCTTGATCAATTTGGACTTGAACTTTGTACAAGAAAATAGGAGTAGATCAATTTGTATTCTTCTACATGCAGATCACCATTTGAACCAGCACAATTTGTTGCAAATGTTGTCTTTTTTTCACTGGATGGTTTTGGCTACTTTGTCAAATATGAAATGACCATAGGTGTGTGAGTTCATATCTGAGTCTTCAATTCTATTTCATTGATCTTTCTGCCTGTCTGTACCAATATCATGCAGATTTTTTTTTATCACTATTGCTCTATAGTATAGCTCAAGATCAGGGATGATGATTCCCCCAGATGTTTTTTTATTGTTGAGAATAGTTTTCATTATACTAGTTTTTTGGTTATTCCAAATGAATTTGAGAATTGTTCTTTTTAAGTCTGTGAAGAGTGGAGTTGGAATTTTGATGGAAATTGCATTGAATCTGTAGATTGCTTTTGCCAATATGACCATTTTTACTATATTAATCCAGCCAATCCATGAGCATGGGAGATCTTTCCATCTTCTGAGGTCTTCTGTCTTCAGGGATGTGAAGTTCTTGTTGTACAGATCTTTTGATTGCTTGGTTAGAGTCATCCCAAGATATTTTATATTATTTGTGACTATTGTGAAGGATGCCGTTTCCCTAATTTCTTACTCAGCCCTTTTATCCTTTGAGTAGAGGAAGGCTAGTGATCTTTTGATTTAATTTTATATCCAGCTATTTTGCTCAAGTTGTTTATCAAGTTTAGGAGTTCTCTGGTGGAATTTTTGAGGTCACTTAACTATATTATGATATCATCTGCAAATAGTATTTCTTGACTTTTTCCCTTCCAATTTCTATCCCTTTGATCTCTTTTTGTTGACTAATTGCTCTGGTTAGAACTTTGAGTATTCTATTGAACAGGTAGGGAGAGAGTGTGCAGCCTTGTCTTGTTCCTGATTTTAATGAGATTGCATTGAGTCTCTCTCCATTTAGTTTTATATTGGCTATTGGTTTGCTGTATATTCCTTTTATTATATTTAGGTATGCACCTTGAATTTCTGATTTTTCCAATACTTTTAACAAGTATGGGTGTTGTATTTTGTCAAATGCTTTCTCATAACCTAATGAGATGATCATGTGTTTTTTTTCCTTTGACTTTATTTATATAATAGGTTATATTGATACATTTCTGTATATTGAACCATCCCTACACATCTGGGATGAAGTCTACTTGATCTTAGTGTATGGTCATTTTGATGTGTTCTTGGATTCTGTTTGTGAGAATTTTACAGAGTATTTTTGCATCAATATTCATAAGGGAAATTGGTCTGTAGTTCTCTTTCTTTGTTGAGTCTTTTTGTGGTTTATGTATCAGTGTAAATAACTGTGGCTTCATAGAAAGAATTGGGTTGTGTTCCTTCTGTTTCTATTGTATGGAATAGTTTGAGGAGTATTGGTATAGATCTTCTTTGAAGGTCTGATAGAATTCTGCACTAAACTCTAACTCTCAGTTAGTCTGGCTAAGGGTTTGTCTATCTTGGTTTTCTCAAAGAACCAGCTCCTAGTTTTGTTGATTCTTTGTATAGTTTTTTTTAATTGTTGTTGTTGTTTGTTTCTACTTGGTTGATTTCAGCCCTGAGTTTGATTATTTCCTAGCATCTATTCCTCTTGGGTGTATTTGCTTATTTTCGGTACAGAGCTTTTAGATGAGCTGTTAAGCTGATAGTGTATGATCTCTCCAATTTCTTTATAGAGGCACTCAGAGGACTTTAAAAAAGGACCATTGAAGACCAGCTTTAGTCTGTTGTGGTTCTATAGAATATGTGCAATTAATTCAGTGTTCTTGTATGTGTTTAGGTTTGTTTTGTGTCCAAGTATATGATTGATTTTTGAGAAAGTATCATGAGGTGCTGAGAAGAAGGTACATTCTTTTATTTTAGGGTGAAATATTCTGTAGATATCTGTTAAATTCATTTGGTTCATAATTTCTTTTAATTTCACTGTGTCTTTGTTTAATTTTTGTTTCCATGATCTTTACATTGGTGAGAGTGGGGGTGTTGAAAATTTCCTACTATTATTGTATAAGTTTCAATGTGTGTTATGAGCTTTAGTAGCATTTCTTTTACAAATATGAGTGCCCTTGCATTTGAGGCATAGATGATCAGAATTGAGACTTCATCCTGTTCAGTTTTTCATTTGATGAGTATGTAGTGTCCTTCCCCATCTTTTTGATAACTTTTGGTTTAAAGTCTATATTGTTTGATATTAAAATGGCTACTCCAGCTTGTTTCTTGGAAGTATTTGCTTAGAAAAAAATTTCCCTTCCTTTTACTAAGGGAATGTCTGTCTTTGAATCTGTTGTGTTTTTGTACGCAGCAAAATGCTGGATCTTGTTTATATATCCAGTCTGTTAGCCTATGTCTTTTTATTGGGGGATTTAGTCCATGAAATTTGAGAGATATTAGTGAGCCAATGATTGTTGGTTCCTGTTTTGTTGTTGTTGTTGTTAGAAGTGGAATTATGTTTGTGTGGCTATTTTGGGTTTGTTGTAAAAAGATTAATTTCTTGCCTTTTGTGTGGGAGGGTGTAGTTTCCTTTTTTGTGTTGGATTTTTCCTTCTATTATCTTCTGTAGGACTGGATTAGTGGAAATATATTGTTTAAATTTAGTTTTGTCTTGGAATACTTTAGTTTCTCCATCTTGGTAATGGTGAGTTTTGCTGGGTATAGTAGCCTGGGCTGGCATTTTTGTTTTCTTAGGGTCTGTATAACATGTACCCAGTATCTTCTGGCTTTTATGGTCTTTCTTGAGAGGTCTGGTATAATTTTGATAGGTCTACTTTTACATTTTACTTGACCTTTGCCCTTACTGCTTTCAGTATTCTTCCTTTTTTTGTGTGTATTTGGTGTTTTAATTATTATATGACAAGAGGAATTTCTTTTCTGGTCCGATCTGTTTGTTGTCCTGCAGGCTTCTTGTATGTTTATGGGCATTTCTTTGTTTAGGTTAGGAAAGTTTTCTTCTATACTATTGTTGATGATATTTGCTGACCCTTTGGATTGAGACTCTTCACTTGCTTCTATACTTATTATTCTCAGGTTCTGTCTTTTTTTTGTGTCTTGGATTTCTTAAATGTTTTGAGACAGCAGATTTTTGCCTTTTGTATTTTCTTTGACTTTGTGTCAATGTCTTCTATTGTATCTTCTACTACTGGGATTCTCCCTTCTATCTCTAGAATTCTGTTGGTGTTGCTTGCATCTGTGACTTCTGTTCTCTTTCCTAGGTTTCCTATCTCCAGGGCTGTCTCCCTTTGAGTTTTCTTTAACTAATCTATTTCTATTTTTTGATTCTGTATGGTTTTGTTCAATTCCTTCACCTGTTTGATTGTGTTCTTCTTTACTTCTTTAAGAGATTTATGCATTTCCTCTTTAAGGGATTCTACTTGTTTACTTGATTCTTCTGTATTTTTTTTTAATGGAGTTATTGATGTCTTTTTAAAAGTCTTCTATTATCTTCATGAAATGAGAGTATAGATCTGAATCTTGTTTTAAGGGTGTGTTGGGGTATCCAGGACTTGCTGTAGTGGGAGAACTGAGTTCTGATGTTGACAAGTCAAATTGGTTTCTGTTGCTTATGTTCTTATGCTTGCCTCTCATCATCTGGTTATCTCTGGTGTTATCTGGCCTCTCTGTCTCTGACTGTAGCCTGTTCTTCCTGTGAGCTTGTTATCCTGTGATCCTGTGATCCTATGATCTTTTGATCCTGTGATCCTGGGGAGGTGAGCTGCAACTGGAGTGTGGGCTGTGTGGGATCAGGGCCTGAGCCGGGGTTCTGTTCACAGTTGGCACAGGAGAACACTTGTTATCGATGTCTAATGATATCTATAATACAGTGGGACTATGTAGCATATGATAGGTGATGATTTATTTGACATAATATCCAATAGTCAAAAAACACTTCTTCTATTAAGTATATCTCTGCCAATGGATTGAAGTTGAAGGTTTTATTATGTAGTACTATTTCATTGCATTTCTCATATGTTTCATTCTATAGTATAAGATAAAATTAGTTTGGTGCAATCATCCTGTCTCAGACTCAGGAGAGCTGATATTACAGGTATCAACAACAAAATTCTTTACATTTAAAATAACCACATATCTAAATAAATAAATAAATACCTCATTAATCATATTGCAGTTAGGCTTAGACTACTGTAATTATTAATGTATTAATGTAAGCTGTTATAGTTATATCATTATACTTAATGATATTAGTTTTCGTAACATTCCTGGTGTGAATTAGAGTCCAATTTTATCACTAAAAAAACATAATAATTTTCAAAATTTTATCTTATTAAGAACAAATTAACCAATGTTCTATGAGGCAAACAAATAAACTTGTCTTCTTATTTTTTTTTCTAGTAAGCTTATCATATTGTTTAAAGTACTTTCTAAGTTCACATAATATCAGCCTGCTATCTTCATAAAGCAATTTAGCTTAATTTCTTTGCTGCCAATTGAGGATTCAGAGCCACAGTACAAGTAAATGACATTGCATTTTTACTAGATCTCTGACATTCTCCTCAAGAGACCTGTACTGATAATTTCATGAATCTTTAAAACCCCCAATACTGTTAGGGAGTGCAATTCCTCTCATAAAATTCAGTAAATCATGAAGCTCTTAAGAGATCCCTTTGGATTCTTAATGAGCCTATAAATGAATTCCTAAAATAATTTATAAGACTAAGTAACTCATTCAACACATTACGGTGGCCAGTTCAAATAGGTGCTTCAGCAAAATTTGAAACCTCCCTAAGTCACAGACCTGAATATAGTATTCCACTCGACACTGTTGGCTAACACTTGCACAGCTACCCTCACCATCTAAACCTGATAATGCCACATCAACTATCCTTAATTTCTATTGAGAATTCCCTATGGAACTCACCCAACAATCTTTTCATTTTTGATATCTAAGTAATTTCATTATGATTTTTACTTTTATTATCAGTTATAGTATTTATTTTTAAAATGTTATTTGCTTATTATACCTGGCATGTTAAAAATCTTATGTCAGAGCTTTAAATATTAATATGCTATTATAAACCTTGCAGTCATGAAGATTGGTTGGGAAACGGAAGACCAGTGCTTTTAATCAACTTGTACATGTTTTCTAAAGTATTATAACTAAACAAATTGAATATACCAACTATGCTTAGCTATAGTGTCAGGGATCTTAAGGGATGATCAAGAGGACTTAAAGAAGTAAATTATACCAATATTATTTGCAGGAGGGTGCTCCATTTATATCAGTTCTCACATTTCTATCTAATAAGAAGCTTTTTTGTGTGTATGTTCTTACATGATGAATGTGACATTTTAAAAATACAGAACATGAGCAATGCACTTAAATATTCTCTTTTTATAGCTCTCTTATATCAAATGGTAGACAGTTTTCTATTTTTCTTTTTATATTTAACATGTAAGAATTATATTTTTATCTCCATCTGTTTTAATTGCTGGGAAGCCTTTAAAAGTGAGACTTATATTATTCCCTACACATACAGCCATTTCTTTAAGGATTACTTTATGATAGATATGATTTCTATTTTGTGATACTTTACTACTTGTCTAAGAACACAGTTTTATTTTTTCCTAACATATATAACCTTTAGCATTAGTTGCATAATTTGTTTTGTTTTTTATAATTAAACAGATATTAGTTTTATGTAGCTATTTTAGTTCAACAATAACCATTGTGTTTAGTATGAAGTAAGTGATTACATGAATTAATGATATGTATACTATAGATGTATAGGTATTTTCATTTGAGGGTGAAAAAAATATTTAACTGATCATTGTGGTTTGACTGAGAGTCAATAGTGAATATACTAACTAATTTTCTCAGATTAGATTCTTTATTACACTCACAATTTTCTACTCTTTAATTTTTTTTACTTCCCTTAAATATTTCTAAGTTCACAAGCAGATCTCTTCCTAAAATATATGAGTTGATTTTACTAATCCCTCTTTTCAATATTTATTATGAAAAAATAGTAACTAGGTTTAGGATCTTGTAATCCTATGAGTCAGAAGACTGAAGCAGGAGGATCATCAGTTTTAGGTCATCATGAACTACATGTGAGTTCCAGGTCACCCTGGGCTACGTAAGAAAGTGCTATCTAGCAAAAACAATTGTCATTTAAATAATGAAAGCATAATTTATCAATACAAGAAGTGGTAGTTATACCAACTAAAATAGACAAGGTTCATATGAGAATCATAACATAATATAAAAGTTAATTTTATGTTGCTATGATAAAGAGTGACTAAAAGAAATTATGGAATAATTTATTTTGATGTCTGATTCCTGGACGTGTCCTTATACTTCCAGGAAAACATGCAAACAGAAGAGGGTATAGGCCTGAAAACACATCTCAAATGACTTACTTCCCCTAGAATACTGTCTTCTAAAGATTTCACAGCCTTCACAAACAGTGCCACTAACTGGCGATCAAGTGTTCAAATTCTTGAGTCTACAAAGGATACTTTTTATTCAAATCATGAAAAGTACAATCTCTGTTTCTTAAGATGTTTGGGGATAATTACATTTTTTTTTTTCTTATCCAGAATCATGACAAACAATGAAGGCAATATTATGCCTATATATTTAAATACAACGAGAAAAATTTTAATTGTTCCAAGATGCATTTTTTGAAAGTTCAGATTTTTCTATGAATGTTCTCATTGTAGCATCAGAAAAACCCAGCAAAACAATTTCTAAGAAAATTTTTTTTTACTTTTGCACTATTAGTACTGTTATTTACTCGTAGGATACTTATATAAATATATCTTTTCTTAAACATAGACTGATGCTAAAAATAAGGTTTATATAAAACCTCTTATTTTTAGTCTGTCAAATCTCAAATGATTATTCTAAAATTTGTTTTGTGTTAATACGAAATGTACAATAAGTCTTCCCTTATTCAGTACATTGGATAAAGGATGTTTTCATTATGTGTGACCACATAAGCTTTTTTCCTAGGAATATTATTGACCATATATATATATATACATATATTAGAGTCTGCAAGACATTGAAGATAAAAGCTTCTTTGGAGATCCCAATTGACAGCTCTCAAGCACTCTTCACCACATACCATGGAAAAATAGCAGTGATAGGAAGTTCAGAGAAAGAATTTTTCAGTGTGGTATTAGTTTAATTGCCCCAAGTTGATTTTTTTTTGGGGGGGGAGAGGAGTTTGAAGGTAGTTTGAACTTATATAACAGGGAAACAGTAGTGGGTTCTGAGGTTTGCATACTTAATATTCAGGCTATTTTGGCCAGGCCTCTGTTCTGACCACTGTCAGTTCTGCTTCTGCAAGGTGTGGTACACCAGTTGTAATTATTTTCATTCCTTGAAGGAAGCAGCCATATTCCCATAAGATGATTAATCATGTTCAGGAATGCAGCTTCATGACAGGGAGCGGCAGAGGTTGTAGATAGATTCTCTTACTGGGATGGGTGTCTCATCACGGACTTCTAAATCATAAGAAGCTGACTGCTGCTTGGGGGTTATTTTCTTTAACCAATGATAAAAAAAATGTCGACGGATCCATATTTCCTTTCCAGGATGCTCAGAAACACTAAAGAAATTTGTGTTGTAGAAGTTACCACCAGCAGCAAGGGGCAGGATGAAATTATTTAGTCTGAAACTGGCTTCCCCTTAAATCATTTACAGAAGAAATGAATAGAATGAAATACAATGGAGTTTGATATTTTCTATTTGCTGCTTCATCTCAAACTAAGATAAAAATGCATTCACAGTTCTATAAAACTTTTAACTTGAAAGACATGGCATTTTATCAAATTTAACATTCTTAATTTTATAGATGAACAATCCAAAGGCTGACAGTGATTCTTTTGTAGAAGTATACTATGAAATCTAAAACTATTATGGAGTGCTGGGCCAAGGAGTCAGCCAGAATCCAATATGGAAAGTCTCTATTAGCAAGCATTACTAACCTGATTTTCTGCTATTCATTTGCGTCCTCACAAGATGATATCTATAGAGATCCAAATTCCTTTCTATTGTGTACTCACTTCTCCAAAATTGTATTATTCTTTATTAAAAGTGTTATGCAATCTGGAAATCAACAGGTAAAGTGATGCCTCAATAGTTAAAAATGCTTGTATTTCTCACAGAGGAATTAGTTTTAGTTCCTAGCATGCACATAAGCTCTCACAACCATCTGTGACTATAGTTTAAGAGGACCTGAAATACTCTTCTTGCCTCCTGAGTCTTCTGCACACATGTCATACACACAATCTCATGGAAACACAACACACACACACACACATTAATGTATAAATAAGCAATTACTTAAAATCATTGAACTGGAAATAATCTGTGCCTATTTATAACTCAGGAGGCAAGGGCAGGAATGTCAAATATTAAAGAATAGCCCGAGCTACATAAAAAAAATACCTTCCACAACTTCAGTAATGGGGTTATATGTCCATGGACAGTGAATGTCCAGCATGATCAAACCACAAAGTTTGATTTTCAACACCAACCACACTCATACACACATGCATAGATGAGAAAAAGGAAGGAGGGATGGAGGAAGGGAGGAAGGGAGAAAGAGAGAGAGTTTTATTTAGGTGTAAAAATAGCATTGATATTTCATGAAAAATAAAATGTTTTATGTCTTAAATTATAAAAATAAATAAATTCTAGACATGTGAATATGTGTTATTTTTATGTTGATATGTGCTTTACGTGTACATATGTGTACATATGTGTACATATGTGTACAGGTGTAAACATCAAATGGAGGTAAGAGGGATGGAGTGAACAGCATTAATATTCTGTACTCAAATCTTATTTTTAATGATGTTTTTAAAACACTTTAACCATCCTCGTAGCCTACCCCCCACCAGAAGTAGTGAAAAAGCAAGGGGGAAGAGGACCTGTTAGAAAGGTTCTTTGGAGCAACTCCCATCTGTGTTGTCTGGAAATCAGTAGCTCAATCCACAGGTAAGCAACAACTAGATCCACTTGCAAACACTTCTCTGATCCACATCAGCATTTCAGTTTGGTAGAGTAGGATTAGCAACAGCGGTGACATGACTTAGCAGAGACAGCCAGGCCTCAGCCTCAGCTCCAGTCAGCTGAAGGGACTGGGAGGAACACCAGGAGAAGTTCTCAGCTTCTTCATGTCCCTCTCTTAGGAACATGAAGATCAGCGAAGACTTGAGACCCACAAGCATTGCACAGCTAGCTGTAACAGCAATCAAGCTCTGTCTTTGTCACTCCCTGGAGTCCTGTTTATACCCTCCAAACATCACATGTCTTTCTCATGTCTTGCCTTAGCATGCTAAGTGTGGCAAGAAACTGTAATACACCACCAGAAGATGTTTGGTGTGTTTTTCTCTAGAAAGTTCTGACAATGTACCTCAACTTTGCCATGTAAGTCACACCAGTACATGCTTGTTGTTAGCAAAGAATCCGTTATCATGTGTCCTTTCATGTGCTTGCCTTAGCAGAACATACTCTCTCTGGTGTCTGCTTCAGCAAAACATTCCTTCACCAATCTGCCTTTCACATTTGTGTTCATTTAATGAAGTGTTCTTTTAAGTGTTTGCCACAGCAAAACACCATACAACAGATTTTCCAAAATCCCTTAAGTTTCCACATCATTTTTATATATTCTGTACATTGTGTATATTTAAAATGTCAGAGCTCTTCATTCCATTTTTTTCAATGGGAATAATATAAGAACATCATTAAAAAAGAAATATAATTTAAATCTATTATAGTTTTCTAATATTTTTATTGCTGCTAATGAATAATTTTTAAAAACTGTCCTTGATACTGTTGTCTTAGATACCCTTACTCATGTATAACATTTCATCATTTAAAAATGTGTTTGGTATAATTACCAAATAATTTCCATTGTGTTGAACTAACTTTAATTTGAAATTCAAAAATGGACATTTATGTTAATGTTTCATGTGAAAAAATCTTATTAATATGTTACTTTAATGTTCATTATTGAGTAACTTTTCAATAAGAAGTGCTTGGCTTATGCTAATATTACTACAGACTTGGATGTAGAAAATAATATTTTGACATGATTTCAAATTCAGCCTGGTTTGGGTCATAAGTTCTAGTCTAGCCTAGAGTGAGGTTTTGTCCCAGAAATAAGACAAATAATAATTAGAATATAGTAGTAATGATGTCTAGTTAATTATGTAGATAAACCTGAACTCCATTTTGAGTGCGGAACTGTTGAAAGATATTGTTGTAGATAAAAATTAGTGATGATACAGTACAGAAACCAAGTCACTCTTTTCTGTCATTAGGTGATTTCAATTGGTTAAGTCACCTGATGTGAAGTCCTCTGAGAACATCTGCTGCTTGGTGGCCGAGGAATTGCCAATATATTATACATAAGAGAGTGTTTTTCCTACTTTTTACTAAACTCTGAAGTAAAACCATGAACAATCACAAAAGGAGTACATCTGAAATAATCAGACTAATCTTTGATTGATTGTTACTATGAAGTAGCTAGAGAGGAAATATGGGGTATGAGCCAAGGATAAGCTATGGGATTTTTCCCAGTACTTCAATGTAGCTTGGGTTCAGCTATAGGTCAAATTTCTCTTAAGATGGAGGCTGGTCCCAAGATGAAGTATGTTTGGCCTCTCCTATCTAGCCAAACATTAAATGTACATATTTATAGATGGTTTATTGTCACATCTCAAACACACCCATATTGTATTTGGACCTAATCAATTCTTTCACCCTCATCTCTTACTATTTTTAGAAGATGTTATGTAATATATAATAATTTAAAATTTCCCCTAGTTCATCTTACTAACAACAATTTTAGTAGAAAATGGTAAAAGTCCAAAGAGCTTGCTGTTTCACCAATTCCTATTTTGAAGCATTAGCCACGGTTCTAAAAGCTTACATTCTGAGAAGAGCTCATTTTCACAGTGCATGTGCCTTGTCTTTTCTTCTTCAGTCTAAAACACAGTGATGAGTTAGATCTTCTGTTGCCCTGCAGACCATTAAAGTTTAGCTATGATACCAGCTGGTTCTACTCTCCAGAGGTGAGTAGGTCATGTTGGTACTGAGAGATTAGTGAAACAATCCAGTGATCCACACAGAGATTAATGCACAATTACGAGATGGGATCTTTGAGGTCCTGGAGCCGCTTGCAGATGCTGAGTCACTGCATGTTTGCCTTTGAGGTTTCTTGGCTTGATAGTCTCTTGGATACCATGAAGTGAGGAACTCAATGCCAACCTTTGGAGAATCTTTCTTGAACAAAACGATACAATACAAAAATAACACTTGTTTGCAAGTCCAAGAAGTAGAATTAATTTTCTATGTAATTTTATTACATATTTAACTCTCATTTCACCTATAGTTATTACTAAGATGATATAACAAACACATTCTTTGTTTCAAATATGTATGACTCTTTTAGAAGTTTGATCTGTACAAATGTCTTTAGTACAATATTGAGATTATATTATGGAAAACATAGTCTTAAATAAAAATTAGAATTGCATTCCCATCTAGAGTATGATAATTGAATTAAACATATGTATGTGCCTTATATATGAGGAATAAAACTTGGCTTGTCAAGCCTGGTGTAGTACCTCATACCATTCCTTCTAGCTCTCAGGAGGCAAAACCAGAAATGAAAGAATTCAATGTCAGCCTTAGCAGTCCTATTTCTAAACGAAACAAAACAACACAAAATTAACACTTCTCTGCATGTTGAAGAACTAGACATTTTTTGTAGTGTCTTACAAAACATTAATTTTACTCCATTTTAAATTTTAAATGTTTACCAATAGATTGTGTATTCTGTATAGAGTTTTACCTACTTAAATTAATGAACACATTGCTCTGTATAAGTCATAAAATCAAGTCAGAAATAAGACAGCTTACTTTTTTTCTAAATGCTTATTTTAGTTTAATGGTTATCTTAATTCTAGAATTTGGTACTGGAATCACCAAGCTTAGTGTTGAAAATGGATTAAATTCAGGCTTAATAAATTTTGATTTCAGTCATGATCACACTTATTTTATTTCGTCAGCTTTCTGTAGCATGTGCTTTTCTGCTCTGGGAATGGTGTTGAACACCGAGGTTTAAATGCATAAACACGCTTCTAGTCCCTGCCTTACAGGTCTCTTAGTCTTGTTGACTCAACCCATTCATTGGTTAACTATTTTAAAATATTTTTAATTTTTTGCATATTTTACACATGAATAATATATTTACATAATTTCTATCCTCTCTGCTTCTTGATCTCCAATGCCTCTTTTCTTAAAACTTCAATTTTACCTTAGTAGCACATTTGATAAACCAAAGCCCCTAAAGTTCCAAACAGTATTGGATTATTAGATATCTGAAGAAATAGAAAATTTTGTGGTTTGCGAAATGATTGCCAGAATCACATCTTCTGTGATTTATATTTACATCAGTACTATAATTAATAATTTTATTTATAGCTGTTATTTTGATATGAGATTCATAGTTAGCAAATTGACTATTTTTGTCTTTATATGAATTATCCTTTTATAAAAATTTACATTGGGTTTAATATATGTTTCATATTTTAAGAAAAAAAGAAAAACAGGTCTAAAAATTAAAATCTCAATTTTTCTTGAATTTAGCATTGAAATAATTTATGTGATTTGTTGGTACATTTCACATAGAATTAAATGCTTTATCACTATTAGACCTAATAGGGGTTTTTGATGATCAGAATCTGGCTAATCATATAACCTTTTATGGGAATAAACATCAAAATGTAAAAAATGTTGAGATTCATAGCCCATGATGTAAACTTTCAAAGGATCAAATACAGAAAACTCACAGTAGAGCAGCAACTACACCAAAAGGTGAAAAGAAGCAGGAGGACTGCTCCTGGGGAAAGGTGACTGCAGGAAGCTACAGGGCCTAGTTGGATTCCTGCATCTCACTTGGAATGAGAGAAGTGCCTTATGCAAGTTGACCTGTGAACTTTGTATACTTCTTAAAGCAGGCATGTACACATACACAGAGAAGACAATAAACATATATAAATATATCTTTAAAAGAATATGGAAGGAGTTTCTACAAACTTTAAACTAAGAATTTTATTGTTTATTTTCTTACAGAGTCTAAGGACACAGCCCAGCTGGATTTGAATTTACTATGTAAATGAGGTTGATCACATAAACCTGTCTCGGCACATCATATGTTGACTTCATAAATATTCATCTACCTCTACAACCTGTATGAAGATGGATTATTGTTATCTTTACTTTCATTATTATTATTATTAATCACTATTAATTATACCTGATAAGGAGAATCACCAGAAAATGCTACCTGTGTAAAGCTTCTAGCTCATATCACATGCAGTGTATAATCAACTTAGCTTAGAGTGCAAACAAAGTATGTTTTTCTTAATTAACATATGACTGGAGTATTTAAAATACCTCACTGCTCATATTATTATCAGGAACTTGATGAATAATTTTTATCTGGACTAGAAGAAGGTTAGTATTCTGTCTCAGGAATCTTGTGACCTTCGGTGTGCCTTGGTGTTTTCCTAGTTCATTCTCAGCTTATTTCATCCCTTTGATTTTCAGCACTGTCTCTCATTATAATGTCTTGTATCTCATGTTATATGCACCATAACCATGGCATGGTGATTAATGTGCTCACCATATATGAAATAATACAGAAGAGAATCTCATACTTTAAATAAATCCAACTAATTAGGAATTTTGGTATATTTTGTCATTTGAAGAATAATGCAAGAAAGCACGTATAATAAGCAACATTTGTAGGTCATTACTTTGACAATGATTTCTTCAAGGTAGAACGTGTTATTTAAATTCTATGCTTTTTCTTGTAATATTTTCAACATTAATTTTTTTAGGTTACGCTTTTTATCACAAAGTTATGAGAAATATTTTAAATAATTTGCAGTTATACATTATTTTATTTTTATATAATCTAAAGAAAATAAGATTATTGATGGAAAATCTAAACAAAAAATTTAAGTATAATGAGAAGATATAAATTTTCACATATTAGCTGGTTCAAAATGGAAATTATTGGAAAAATATAGATAAGGATATTTTCTGAGTTCTTCTTTCTTACTACAACAGCACCTTTTTGAAACTGATTCTGTACCACCAAATAAATTATACTTAACATATTTTATGTTGTATTAAATAGTTACAGATATGGAAGTATGTAATTCCAGAGGGAAGTATATGTAGTTCACCAAACTACAAACTAATAATAAATCTGGATTAAAATTATATGAAACAATTCACATTTTCTCATAATTTCAACTAAAGAGTAAATTTTTAATAAAGAGCAAGTCCTCTAAATCTACAGCAAATGTCTTAGTTCCCTCTATTCCTACACCTCCTTTCTAAACCTGTCAAATCATTCAATAACCAATAACGAGACAGAGAAAATTTAGCTTTCTCTCTCACTGAGAAGACTTAGTTCACCTGTTGTACAGTCAGCTGTGTCAAAGTTCCTTTTTCCGAGTGTTTCTGGCCTTCATTTGAGTTGTGGAAATGCTACCACTGATTTACCTTTGTTTTAATTTCTATGATTTGATTGTTGGTTGTTTGGTTGATTTTGTTTGAAATTTTAGCTAACTTTGCAATATGTGAATACTACTTTTGCCTCCCTTCTTGCTATTACTGTCCACCTCTCTCCTTTGTACATCTCCCTTGCAGATCAGGGAGTCAACCTTTGCAGATCAGGGAGTCAATGGTATTTCTCAAGGCCTTTGTTTATTAAAACTTCCAGTGGATTAGTGGATTGCAGATCCCATAGGTGAGGGCATCTCTAGAGTTTTGACATATTATTTGTCTTTATTTCCACATCATGATATTCATGGTTTTAGAGAGGATAAAAAGTATGTACTACATTAAAAAATAATACATGGCACATTGTTAAATCTCAAGGATGACAGCATTAGACAGCTCACAGGATTTTACTACAGTCATTATTTGCCCAAGATCATCTCCTATCACTGTTTACACTTTCTCAGAACACTATATTCTTTTAATTAGCATGGTGAATATAGAGTCTGTGTTAAAATTTACTTCATTGTTATTGGTGACATACATGTTTCTCAGTAACTGAAAATAATGAAAATATATTTTGGTATTATAGAAATCCAGCTAGTTATATTTTGCAAATTATCTGAAGTATTTAATGTAGCTATCAGAATGGTTTCCAGCATTACTTGTTAGCTTTGTGATATTACCCTTCAAGAATCATAGTTCATGCTGTCTCAGGTGTTGATTGATACTAATGGTTGATAAGAAGCTTTGGAACTCAGTATGTGTGAATCCTAAGCTTATTTCTTTCATTGGAGGTTAGGAGCAGCTGTATAACTGTTGGGTTGCAGAAGCTTTTTTGCTTGTTACGTCTGTCATTCTTCCAGCTCATAAGAAACTATGAGTGATCTTCTCAAAGCAACTTCATAAGTTTAGGAAAGTAAAGAGAAACATGTGTCTCTTCTAGTGTCAACTTCTAGCAAATATGAACCTGTGGTCAGAAAATCTTCTAATCCCAAATCATTGAATGTAGAAAAATAGCCCTCATCGACACAGGGGTTGAGAGATATTGAGTTGTTACAGAATAATATTGAAACTTTACAATGCACAGTAGAACTGTGTTCCTGTGAGTTATAATTTTCAGTGACAATTTTTCTTCACAGCAATTGTAGTCCCCAAGCATAAACTAACATTCTATTAGGAAGTTTATGATATTATAATAAAAGCTTTTAATCACACTGATGCAAATACAAATTGTGTATTTTAGTAAACTCAGAAGTGTAGATGATTTTAAAGCTGGCAATTCTGGAGAGGTCCTGACACCTCATGATGTAGCATGAGCTTGTCTAGTATTTCAGTATTTTCTTTATCCTTGAATTAGTAACATTTGGATGATTATTTTACTATACACTACAAAGCATCTTATAGTTCATATAATCACCACAGTACAGTTTTTACTGATACCTTATGGGCAGAGATAAAGCAATGTATTCATTTTTGAGTATTCATTTGTAACAGAAAGGAACTTATCTTTAAGTGTGTTGGTTTGACCTCAGAGCCAAAAGACTTGGCAACAAAACCCATTGCCTGCTAGAAAAATGGTTGCTAGTGGTGATAGAAAAACAGGCAGCATATGTATTCATACATGGGTAGCATAAGAAAAAATTCAAATGGATATTTGACACTAGCAACCACTGTCTTATAGACACTACCTTTCCCACCTATTTTTATCTGAACACCAGCTATACTGCTCTTGAGAATATACCCAAAATATGTTCTACCATACCACACAAACACATGCTCCACTATGTTCATAGCAGCCTTCTCTGTAATAGCCAGAAGGTAGAAACAATTCAGATGTCCCTCAATGGAAGAATTGACACAGAAAATGTGGTTCATTTACACAATTGAATACTATTCAGCTGTTAAAATGAGAAAATTATGAATTTTGTAGGCAAATGGGAACTAGAAAATATCATCTGTAATTAGGTAAGCCAGACCCAAAAAGATATGGATTGTGCATACTCACTGGAAAGTGAATATTAGTCAAAAAGTACAGAATACCTAGGATACAGCCCTTAGGACATAAGAAGTTTAACAAGCAGATAGGTCCAAGTAGGGATGTTTCAGTTTCACTTTAGAAGAGGGAAGAAAATAATTATGGGAGGCAGATGGAGGGAGGAATCTGGGTGGGGGAGGGAACAGGAAGGTGAAAATGGGAACAGGATCAGGTATGGGGTGGCAGGAGAGAAGCCAAGAGGGCCAGGAGTATTATTGGAAATGTGAAGCCTTTGAAGTGGAAGGTGGGGGTCACACTCTAGAAAATACCAGAGTCCTGGAAGGTAAGAAACTCTTAGGACTCAGTAGGCGTGGCCTTAGACAAAATGCCCAACAGTTGGGGAGGGAACTCGAAGAGTTCACTTCCAGTAGACAGACAAGGCCTCAACTGGAGGGGCATGGTAACTAATCCACAGTAAAAATTTCTGAAACAGATTCGTCCCTGTCCAAAAGAACTGCAGAGACATAAATGGAGAAGAGACTGAACGAAAAGCAGTCCCAACTTGGGATCCATCTCAAGGGGAGACTTCAAGGCTTGATACTATTACTGTTGCTATGATATGCTTACAGACAGGAGGCTAGCATGGCTCTCATCTGAGAGGCCCTACCAAAAGCTGAATGATATTGATGCAGATACTTTTACCCAACCATTGGGCTGAAATTTGGGACCCCTATGGTTGAATTAGGGGAAGCGTTGAAGAAGCTGAGGAGGAGGGCAACCCCATAGGAAGATGAGCTCTCTCAAATAACTCGGACCACAAGGAACTCCAAGAGAGACTCAGCCACCAGGCAGATAGCATACCCAGGCTAGTTTGAGGCTCCTGGCACATATATAGCAGAAGCCTGCCTACTCTGGCATCAGTGGGAGTAGCTGCACCTAATCCTTGAGTCCCTGGGGAAGGTGGTGGCTGTTGGTTGTGTAGAACCCTCTCAGAGGCGAGGGGAAGTAGGACTTGGACGAGGATCTGTTGACGGGAGAAGGAGGAGGTGCAACAGCTGGAAAGTAAATAAAAATCAGTACACGGATTGGTGCTTCCTCATGCGATGGGTTTCAAGTTGGGCCAGTTATTGATTGGTCATTCATTCAGACTCTGCTTCATCTTTATCCCTGTATTTCTTTTAGTCAAGATAATTTGGGCTTGAAAGTATTGTGGGTGAGGTTGGTATCCTTATTCCTCCTATGGAGGTCCTTCCTGGCTCTAGAAAGGATGTGGTTTTGTCAGGTTCCATGTCCCCACTCTTAGACATCATGACTATTGTCACTCAAACTGACTCTGGAAGCCTCCCCCATCTCAGGTCTCATAGCCATTTCAGTACTCCTCACCCCTGACAGCCTCATATTTCCACTCATTTTCCAAGATCTGCATTTTCTGCGTTCTTTCATTGAGGGACATCTAGGTAGTTTCTAGTTTCTGGCTATTATGAATAAAGCTTCTGTGAACATAGTTGAGAACATTTCCTTGTGATATGGTGGAATATCTTTTGCTAATATATCTAAGAGTCTTCAGGTAGAGTTATTTCTAATTTTCTGAGGAAATGTCAAATTGATTTCCAGAGTGGCTGTGCAATTTTTCACACCCATCAATGGAGTTATGTTCCCCTTTCTCAATATCCTTTGACAGCATGTGTTTTTAAGTGAGTTTTTGATCTTAGCCATTTCAATTGGTATAAAATGGAATCTGAGAATCGTCTTACTTTGCATTTCCCATCTCTTTTGATAACTTCTGATTGAAAGTCTATTTTATTAGATAGAATAGCCACTGGAGCTTGTTTTTTGGGTCCTTTTCCCATCTCTTTACTCTGAAATAATATCTATCTTTGTTGCTGAAATGTGTTTCTTGCATGCAGCAGAATGACAGATGCTGTTTACATATTCAGTTTGTTAGTCTGTGTCTTTTTATTTGTGAATTAGCTCCATTGACATTGAGAAATATTTATGACCAATGGTTGTTAGTTCCTGCCATTTTGATGTTAGACGTGGTTCTCTCTCTCTCTCTCTCTCTCTCTCTCTCTCTCTCTCTCTCTCTCTCTCTCTCTCTCTTTGTGTGTGTGTGTGTGTGTGTGTGTGTGTGTGTGTGTGTGATTTTCTTCTCTTTATTTTTCTGTGAGATGACTAATTTCTTGTGATTACTTGAGTATTATTAACTTCTGTGTGTTGGAGTTTTCCTTCTAGTACCTGTTGTAGATATGGATTAATAGGAAGATGTTTAAATTTAGTTTTGTCGTGGAATATCTTGTTTTCGCTGTCTATGTTGATAGAGGATTTTCCTGGTGATATTAATTAGTGCTGGATTCTGTGGTCTCTTTGGGTTTGAAAGAGATCTGTTCAGGATCTTCTGGCTTTTAGAGTCTATGTTGAGAAGTTAGTTGCAATTCTGGCAGGTCTGTCTTTGTATGTGACTTGGCCCTTTACTCTTGCATCTTTTAATATTCTTTCTTTGCTCTGTACATTTAGTGTTATGATTATTATATGGCCAAAGGATTTTCTCTTCTCATCCAATCTACTTGATGTTCTGTAGGCTTCTTATACATTTATAGCTATCTCTTTAGGTAAGGGAAGCTTTTCTCTATAACTTTGTTGAAGATATTTTCTGATCCTTTGTACTAGAACTATTCACTCTTTTCTATTTCTATTATTCTTAGGTTTGGTCTTTTTATAGTGTCCCAATTTTTCTGTGTTAGGAACTTTTTACATTTGTCATTTTCTTTGACTGATGTATCAATTTCTTTTATATCATCTTCTATGTCTGCTTGTATTCTGTTGGTGATGTTTGCATCTCTAGTTCCTGTTCACTTTTCTAGGTTTTTCATATCCAAAGATGCCTCTTTTGTGTTTTATTTATTGCTTCTAGCTCCATTTTTAAGTCAGACCATTTACTTATTTCTATCACCTGTTTAATTGTATGTTCCTGTGTTTCCTTAAGGGATTTATTTGTTTCCTCTTTAAGGGCATATATCTCTTTGGTTGTGTTTTCCTGTGTTTCTTTAAGAGAATTATTTATATCCTCTTTAAAGGCATCTATTGTCTTTATGAGATGAGACTTAAAGTCACATTTGTGCTCCTCATGTGTGTTAAGATATCCTGGGCTTTCTGTAGAAGAGCTGGGTTCTGAAGGTGCCATATTGTATTGGCTCTGTTGGTTATTTTCTTGTGTTTGCAGTTCTCCATCTAATTGTCTCTGGTGTTGGTTGGCCTGAGTTCCCAGAATTGATACAGGCAGTTGGAACCCCAGTGTAGGTGCTGACCTCTGTAAAGGCCAGTTCTAATATGCTTACTAGGGTCCCAGCAGGTGGGGGAGTTGGAGCAGGTTAGTCTCCCCTCTTTGTCTCATGTTAGATTAGACCTCCTGGGAGGTAGGTGAAATTGTGAGATGGAGGATGAAGCACTGATCTGCACCTGCATATGTAGGTACAGACCTGAAGGAGGTGGAGCTGTCCCTTGTATTTTTATTATGGTCTTGTTTAAAGATAGGATTGCAAAGAAATATTTTTCAATGGTCTCAGTAATTATTTTCCTTCCTTACACCTCAAGTTAAATGCCTGAAAAAGACACAGGTTCATATAGATTGAACAAGTTTTAAATTTGTTAAGTTCAAAATTTAAAACCTACCTCACTTATTCAAAATCTTAATAACACATGCAGCTGGAAACATGGATCTTTCCATGTGTATTCTCTGGTTGGTGGTTTAGTCCCTGGGAGCTCTGGGGGGGTCTGGTTGGTTGATATTGTTATTCTTCCTATGGGGTTGAAAACCCCTTTAGCTCCTTCAGTTCTTCCCCTAGCTCCTCCATTAGGGTCCTCTTGCTCACTTAGATGGTTGTCTGCAAGCATCCACATCTATATCTGTAAGGCTCTGGCCAAGTCTCTTAGGAGCCATCCATATAAGGCTCCTGTCAGCACTCACTTCTTAGTATAAACAATAGTGTCTGTGTTTGGTGACTACATATGGGATGCATCCCCAAGTGGGGCAGTCTCTGGTTGACCTTTCCTTCAGTCTCTGCTCCATTCTTTGTTCCTGTATTTTCTTTAGACAGTAGCAATTCTGGGTTAAAATTTTGAGAAGGATGGGTGGCTCCATCCCTCATCCAGGGGCTGTGCCTAACTTCTGGATATGGTCTCTACAGGTTCTCTCTCTATTTTGTTGGGCATTTCAGCTAATGTCATCCCCTTGGGTCCTGGGAGCCTCTTGCCTTTCTGGCATCTGGGATTTTCTATTGGCTACCTTCAGTTCTTCATCCCCCCATTGCTACAAACCTCTGTTCAATTTCCTGACCCTTTGTATATCTTCTTGTCTCCTTCTACAACTGATCCCACTTTCCCTTATTTTCTTCTCCCTCTTCTCTCTGTTTCCAGAGTGCTGACCACCCTCTATATCCTGTGATTACTTTGTTTCCCCTCCTAAGTAGGATTGAGGCATCTACCCTTTGGTCTTCTTTCATCTTGACCTTCATATGGTCTGTAAGTTATATCCTGAGTATTTGGAGCTTTTTTCTTAATATATATTTATCAGTGAGTACATAACATGTGTCTTCTTTTGTGACTCTGTTACCTCACTCAGGATGATATTTTTTAGTTAAAAAAAAAGTATAAAATAAAATCTTAATAAAAAATAATAAAATAAAATCTAATAACAGTTCACAGCTGATACAGGTTAGTTGTCTCACTGATAGACTAATTAAAATAATCTCCCAGAATATAACTGCATCTCTTCTTGAAAGATTATTCTCAAAATTCTGAGATTTAAATATTAAATTGGTAGGCTAAAAAGATGGTTTGGTGATTAAGAGCACTGGTTGCTCTTCCTGATGTCTTGAGTTCAAGTTCCAGCAACCATATGGTGTTTCACAACCATCTGTGATGGGGCCTGATGCCCTTTTTTCATATGTTTGAAGACAGCTACAGTGTGCTCATATAGATAAAATGAATAAATAAATCTTTAAAAAAATTTGAATATAAATTTATTTCTTAAATTAGATAATTACATACAGAATCTTCAATGTATGTAATTTATCCATTTGCAATTTATTGAAGACTTCCTATGGGCTGATTCTATGGCTCAGCAGATAGAAGTGCTTGTTCCAAAGACTGAAGACTGGTGTTTGGTCCCAGGGCCACAAATGGTAAAAGAAATGGGCCAATTCTCTTAAGTTATACTATGACCTTCACTGTCTCTACACACATATACAAATCCACACTAAATGAAAATGTCATAATAGATATAATCTGAAAATTAATAGTCTATAAAACATTTCTTACTGTTTGTATGTGTGTATGTGTATGTGTATGTGTGTATATGTGTGTGTGCGTGTGTGTGTCAGACAGAGAGAGAGAGAAAGAGAGAGAGAGAGACAGAGACAGAGACAGAGCAGAGACAGAGACAGAGACAGAGACAGAGACAGAGACAGAGACAGAGACAGAGAGGTGAGTGTGAGCATGTGTATGCTTTGGTACATGTGTGGATGTCAAAGGACAGTTGTTAGTTGTCATTTTTTTTCTGTATTGTTGAGGCATGTTTTTCTTAATGTTTTGGTCTCTTTGTCCTCCACAATTTCAGGTGAGCTATTCTGCCAAGGACCAGTATCTAAAAATCAGGTACTGAGAAGGATATGTGGAGTTGGTGACTAGTCATTCAGTAGACTTTTCTCCGAATGATCTAAATTAATCTTCTGGGGCCAGCAAAAGAGGGACACACACACACACACACACACACACACACACACACACTTTGTAGATAAACATGGCTCCAGAAATTTTATTTTTTTCTCTTAGCCTTTGTTTTCTTACTATCTGAGATAAAAAATTCTCTATGTAAGAAAAAAGAGTACTTCATTATTATAAGTTACATATTCTCCACAAACAAGAACATAGTCTTTAAAAACAGATTAAAATCATTATACAAAAAGAAATTATAATATTATTACTGATTATATATTCTTTTTTTAGAAACCCACACCTTTCTGAACGTTTTTCATTTATCCTTTGTTCCACAAATTTGTTCTAATTTTAAAGCAATAATTATTTTGTCATTGATTAACAAAGTTTAAGCAAGACTAGTCAATGGTAGCTAGTTTTTTTCTATACTAGCTGATGATAGTTTGTATTTACTAAGAAAAAAAATCATTTATCTTGTGTCTTATTCTTTGAAACCTTGTTTGGCTAAACTGGCCAATTATCTATTCTTTATTTTATGCTATTAGTAGAATCATTTACTTTTGTTCATAATCTGACTTTTCATGGTACACACAAAAATTTTGACTGCATTCTTAGGTTACAAGATCGAGCAACACAGACCTAATTTAGAGCAAATGATTTCTTTGATCAATAACCTATCTCATACATAGTTTCCTTTCCACAAGTACAACTAAGTTCTTATAAAGCATGAAAATTCACTGTGCTCCTCTTTAGTGTTCAGCCCTCTCTACTTCTACAAAGAAGGAACACATTCTATTATTAGTTCTTTGTTATATCTTTGTGGAAAAAACAACCTAAATCATCTACTTAATCTTTTTAAATCAACTATCTAAATTCCTAAATATATTAAATCAATTTAGGAATTCTATAAGATCATTAATTTATTTAAACAGAATTATTATAAAAAGTTCATCTTTAATTTAATCTGTAGAAAAATTGCCCAATAGAATGGCCTGTTTTTCATGAAGCAATCACACCCAGACTATAATCAGTGACGATCTCCCAATGCCCATTCATACCATGCTAGATACAGGAGGAATATAGCAATGACAAACATGAGAAGGTACAGAAGCAGCAAGAAGTAATCCAAGGACAAACCCCCATCCCCTCATGGGAGTATCCTGGCCAAGATACATTCATTGCAACTATGTAAACAGTGAACTGTCTATAGAAAACATACTTGTTCATCACAGTTCCTCTTGCATGTCTCCTTTCTATATTATGCTGCCTATGCCATCTATTATACTTAAGAAGCGCTGGGATCACAGATGTGAGGCATCATACATTGCTCTTTGTGAGTTCTGAGACATGTGCTTGTGTTGTTCATATTTGTTGGCACATGCTCACCTTGTCCAATTTCAAACTTGCAGTGAATGTAGTAATCACACCTGTTTAATCATTTTTTTCAGACAGGAATCTAAATTTTAGGCTAGAACAAGAAAGTAGGCTTCAGACATGAAAATGACTTTGGGCTAGGACAGGGAAGTTGGCTCAGATATTTTGGTCATCCGGATAAGCCCTTAAAAAACAATAATCACAGGAATGTTCATGGAATTTTGTATATTGCCTTACTTGTTCTTTGACTATTTGTGTTTATTGTCATGCTTGTTCCTTGACTATTTGCATCTATTGTATTGCTAGTTCCTCAACCTAGAACTGACCTTAATACTTGCATGCAATTAAAATGGTAGAAAAGCAAAAATGAGGAGGGAGGATGGGATAGGGTATTTCTAGGGAGGGGAAATTAGAAAGGGCATGGAGTCTAAAATGTAAATTTATAAATTATTCAATGAAAATGAAAAAGTAATCATTTATGTGTAAGCCTTTTATTCTTGTTCTATTCATTTGACATTTTTTTGAAATACTACATTTACATGTACTTCACTTTTTCATCACCTATGAACAAGAAAAGGGGAGTATGAAAATTATATGCAATATAGACCCCATTTATTAGTAAATGTAGAATTTACATTTAAATCTAGTCAAATACAAAAGAGTGTTCTTCTTGCATAGATTTTTTTCTCTTATAATTATGTTTATACTACTTACTATTGTGTGTGTGTGTGCATAAAATCATGACCTTAGGAATGTGTGCATGTGTGAAAACATGGCTGAGTCACTTCCTTTCTCTTTAGTATATATAATATCTATATCTTCTTGTTTCAAAATTGAAAATAGTATGGAATAATAGTTTTGGAATTCTTAACTTATTCTATCAAGTTTTAAAAATCATTCTGTATTTAACATCCAAAATCTCAAATAGGCTTACGAATCATCACTCTAACTTAATAGAGTCATGATTTCTCAAAATAATAATAAAAAGTGTGATATTTTTACCTGTGAAAGAGGCTTTTCAGTATTTCAGATGTAACTTGGAATGAGAGAAGAAAAGATCTTATCTGTCTTTATATTTTAAAGAGAGAGATATAATTCAACATTAATATTCTCTTTTACTAAATTTAGAATCCCACAATCTTCCTTTGTGTTCAAAATAATTTAACTGCACTTAATACTGCATTTTCCGCTCTAACATCAGGTCTGAAAAATTACAGCTATTTTTAATATTTTTCTATCCTCTCTTTAAACACTGTTTCACGCCTTATCATCAAGAGTTTTTCTGGACTTTAATTACTCATATTAATTTGAACTGAAAAATGCAATCCCATCATTTTTCTTACTCTTCTTCCTCTTATCTCTATGCCAGAGCATAGACCAAGTCTTCATGAAGGAGCTGCTGATATGACAAACACTAATTTTACACTTCTCTGCAAGAAAGTTTTAAGGTTTTTTTAAAGCCATGTGTTCAATGTTTGATTAAAACACAGTTTCATTAATCTAAAGAAGTATTTTAATATACACTTAGCTGCTCTTGGCTGAAAGAGGTTTAAGTAGTCTCTTCTAAGGACAAATGATGGTCTTCTTTAGCACCGTGTATTGATAAGGACAGTAAGCATAAAATGTATGCTCAGAGGGTATATTATGTATGTAAAAAAAAGTACCTTTAGCTTGCAGATAGATAGATAGATAGATAGATAGATAGATAGATAGATAGATAGATACTCCAAATGACACCCGGAATAAGAGAACATACATAAAGGAGTAATGGGGAAAGAGGCCATTGTTAGAAGCCTCAGAAAATATGTAGGAAAAGAGTGGGTTGGAATGATAGGCAGATTAGATCTCAGAATTCCTAGTATATATCCTAAGCTGTTAACAAACACATGTATTGATATCTTTTATAAAATGCAGTATGATGTTTCAGGAGTGTGTAACTTAGAGGACTTGTGCTAAGGCATTTCTCTGAGGTAGCAGGCATACAATGAGCCTAATATAAAAGGAAGTTTAGAAGAAGAGGGAACAGAGAAGAG
>JANHMN010000013.1:65036552-65073079 GCA_030674055.1 Rhabdomys pumilio
GAAGAAGAAGAAGAAGAAGAAGAAGAAGAAGAAGAAGAAGAAGAAGAGACGGAGACAGAAATGGAGACAGAGAGAGACAGAATCCTGAACAGTTCTTATATTCCTAGATCCTGGTTCATATCTGATGTTGCTAGGTAACTGTTGTGCAGAGCCTAGAGGAAGTGCTAACATGCGTAGTCTTGCTTTTACTTTAAACATGACTTCTAGATTTTAAATGGCAATGTCCAAGTGTGTTACTTAAGCTCTTTCTATTTGAATTGTCTTTGGTCACTACACTGTCATGGCTTAATGATGTCTGTTAACAAACTTTTAAATGCATTTACAAATTTACATGCCACTACATGTCATTATGTTTTATTTAGGTGTAAATATAAAATTAAAAATGTTACTAATAGTAGACCTTTATCCTAATTTCCCGTGTAGTAATAATTTACAAGTTGAACAAATTCTTCCCTCTTTTCTCTAAATCTCTTCCTGTAACAGTTTAGCTTTGGTTAAGAATTTTTATTTATTTTCAGTACTAGCTCTGAATTTAACAAAATGAGTGGTATTACCTGATATATAGGAATCACACAGTGAGGGCAAGGAAATGTCTTAGAGCTAAGAGGGCTTGCAATGGAAGTTTGAGGACCTGGGATTGGATCCTCAGTACCACTTAATACCAGTTAAGTTGGCTGTAACCTAGATACAAGGGAGCAAAATGAAAGAGTTACTCTGGCATGTTGTATGCCAGCAGGCTCAAGCCTCACTGATAGATGTGACCCTAGGCAAATAAGAAAGTGAATAAGTGACAAGGACTCATGACTTCCTTTTTTGTCTTCTGTTTTTATGTCTATGGTTGCATATGAATATACACACAGATACATATATTACATATAAACACTTATAAACAGAGACAGAAATGTGTGGGGAGGCAGATACAGAGGAAAAAGAGGATTGAATTAAAGAAATAAAAACTATATATTGATGTAAGCCAGTATCTAATTTTGAATGTCCCACTAAATTATTTAAAGATACACTTTCACTTTCTTATCAGTGGTAAAAGGTAAAATACTAGGATTTCAAGTAATTCCTACAAAGAAGAAAAATCTTCCTGATTTATGTATCAAAGTTTAATGGAAAAAAATAAAAAAGTAATGTCCACACAATTTTTAAGCTAGCTCGAATAGTGTTCCACTAAAGCTGCGTTTATTTCTTTGCATTACTTTTATCTAGTGCTTAGCCAGCAGTTCTTTGAAATAAAAAAGAAGGCAATTACAATCATTGTATCAAACACTATTTTTGTTTGTTTGTTTGTTTTTGCCTTAAAATGAGTAAAAGTCACCCTATCCATTTCCTAAATAACAGAAATACATACATATTTGATAGACTTCACTGTGTTACAATGTTATGTTTTCTGGAAGTTTCAGTAAAAATGCTCTGGTTTGGGAGACTGAAGTGTGCTGAAGATGCTGTCCTCTAGTCATATCATATTTGTGCTGCCATCAAAGTTTTCTCTATGACACACTTTATTATTTGGATTTAGTTTGCTTGTATTCCACATTTTCCTGGAAGTGAGTAGATTCACACTCTCCCTCTTTAATACCTGACTTGGCTGGACTCATTGCCTGGAGAGACTTAGTAGTTTTCTGCATTTGTTCTTTGTTTAGCAAACTTCTGTCATTTATAGTAGTTGTGTTTACCATATGAGTTTCATGTGCTTTAATACATTTTTGTTCTATATTCAGAAAGTCTACTCTTAAATATTATTTAGTATTAAATTTTTAAAATATTATTTATTAGGAAATGAAACTTTATACAGAAATTATCTATGATATAACCATTTCACTTTAATTTTTAATTATGGTTATCAGCATATTTGATTTGTATAAGGTTTCATCATATTTGATTTGTATAAGGTTTCAACATATTTGATTTGTACAACATATAGGTTTGTATAAAAAGATTAAATTTTCATCATTTTTATTTTAATAATTTTATGAGAGAAATTATGGGCCAGGTTTTCAGGAAAAACCATTGCATACAATTGACATTGACTCACACTTGTTGGCTTTAGAGGAAAATGTTATTGTTATGTCAAAAAAAGTGCATGTGTTTTCACTTAATATGTATCAATAAAACTCTTCTAATCTAATGTAGAGGACAGTTAATGGACCGATGAAATAATACATGTTTGAATACTTCAAGCAGTGATATTTTCAACCTTATCTAAATCACTATCTTAAGTAAAATGTTATCAATACTTTGAAATATTACATAGTTTTCTACTGAAGAATTGCCTATGGAGAAAATACATTTCACACATATCCTGAATAAGAGGCGAGAGGACTCAAAAATTAAGAGGTAAGAAAATGACTTTTCATTCAATTCCATGTGCATCTGCATTAAAATGAACACATCCAAATAACTTGGATTGATCAAGTCCACTGTGAAATGGAAAGTTAAGGAGAGTACAAACTAATAACTAGACAGAATGTCCAAACGATGTTCCTTTGGCATTTTGCTTTTAGGTTTCATTTGCTCTTACCTCTCTCCCTCACGTCTTCATCACCTATAATGTCTTTTCTTTGCCCTTTTCCTAAGCTTCAAAGTGAAGACATAGTTTTCTAACCATAACTAGAAAGATTGGAATAAAGGGGGAAAGGAATTGTGTTTTTTCACAAGAGTCGGAAGCCAAAGTACGAGGACCCCAGTGAAGGAAGTAAAGAGAGGACTGAAGGAGCTGAAGGGGCTTGCAACCCCATAGGAAGAACAACAATAACAACCAACCAGACACCCCAGAGTTTCCAGGGACTTTTAGTCCACCAACCACGGAGTACACATGGAGGGATCCATGGCTCCGGCCACATATGTAGCAGAGGATGGGATTGTCTGGCATCAATAGGAGAGACCTTCGGTCTTCTGTAGGGGAATGCTAGGGCAGTGAGGTGGGAGTGGCTGTGTGGGAGGGGGAGTACCCTCATAGAAGCAGAGGGAATGGGAATGGGATTGGGGGGTTCTGGAGGGGAAACCAGGAAAGGGGATAACATTTGAAATATAAATACATAAAATATTGAATGTTTTACAAAAAGGAAAGAAATAGATGCAGGAAAGGGTAGTTGCTTCCAAGTGGGTCTGTCCAGTATCAGTAAGAAATATAAATGCATTCAATGTAGGTGCCATGTTTATGACTCCTTCTCTTTCATATTTATAGGTACCAGGGCAACATCAATTCAGAAAAAATTCACATGGCAAGCATAGATAATGTATCCGTGATGCTGTGGATGATCGCTGTAAAAATAGTTCCGGATTTTCTGTTCTTAGGATATTGCATCTCAAAGCAATTATAAAGTAATGAAAACAAAGCCCAGTGAATGCTTAAAACCATCCTTCATCACTGTCCTTCACTTTAAGTATTATCAAAGATGTAAGGAATTGAGCAACTACTTAGATTAGCAGTAAGGGTCTCCTTGGGGCTGTGCTGAGATCTGATGTAAAGGACAGTTTTCCTCTGCTTCCCATAGAATTCTGTGGTATAATTTTCTACCCTGGGTCCTTTAATACTTTGACTTCCTTTCTTTACTGGTTCTTTTTAATTGAATGTTTACATTTGACTTTTTGAATCAGGTATAAAGTATTCCTATCCAGTTTCAGATTTTGCTAAGGAAAACTTGGTCACGGTTAATAATAAACACAAAACTTCAACAAACTTTGGTATCTCTCTGATGACTAAAGATAAATAATAACTTGAAATACTTCCTATGGAAAAGTAACATAAGTAATTAAACATCTATACTTAGAAAATAGCAGGTATTTCCTTTCATTTTCCTTTCTTGTGGAGAAAAAAAACCAACCATTTCAAAACCAAGACACTCAAAAGCTTTTTGTCTATTTGTTTTGGTTTTTTGGGTTTTTTTTTGTTTGTTGTTTGTTTTTAATTTATTTTTAAATATTTTTATTTTATTTTTTTACTTTTTTGAAGTTTTTTCTTTTTGAAAGATTTCTTTTTGTTGGCTATTTTATTTATTTACATTTCAAATGTTATCCCAGTCCCCGGTTTTTGTTCAGCAAACCCCTATCCTATCCTCCTTCCCCCTACTTCTATGAGGGTGCTCCCTAAACCACACACCCATTCCTGCCTCACCACTTTAGTATATGCCTTTTCTGGGTCATCAAGCTTCCAGAAGACCAAGGGCCTCTCCTCCCATTAAAGCTAGATAAGGCCATTCTCTGCTACATATCTGGCTGGAGTCATGGGTCTCTCCATGTGTATTCTTTTGTTGGTGGTTTAGTCCCTAGAAACTTTGGGGTGTCCAGTTGGTTGATATTGTTGTTCTTTCTATGGGGTTTCAATCCCCTTCAGCTTCTTCAGTCCTTTCCCTAAGTCTTCCATTGAGGTCCTCATGCTTAGTCCAATTGTTAGCTGCAAGTACCCACATTTGTATTAGTCAGGCTCTGGTAGAGCTTCTCAGAAGACAGCTATATCAGGCTCTTGTCGGCAAGCACTTCTTGGCATCAGCCATAGTGTCTGGGCACGGTGGCTGCATATGAGATGGATCCCCAGGTAGGGCAGTCTCTGAATGGCCTTTCCTTCAGTCTCTGCTCCACTCACTGAACCTATATTTTCTTTAGACTGGAGCAATTCTGGGTTAAAGTATCCCAGGAGTGATGACATACCTAAGATCACAGGTAAGACCACCACTACTGTCCCAATACCTGGCCCAAGTAGGACCTGCCCTGGGGATCATAGGACCCAGGAAATGTAGAGTGGCTGTGGACACAATCCTTCTAGTTTCTATCTACTTTTATTTTTTTTTCTGTCCAGTTCTTATCCCCCTCTGCTGACAGTGCCTCATCCCATTTCTCCTTCCCCTGTCTCCAAGAGAATATCCCCTACTCCATCTCCTGAACCAGACCTCCCTACTCCCTGGGGCCTCAAATCTCTCACTGAGGCCAGACCAGGGAGTCCTTTGTTGTGTATTTGTGGGGGCCTCACACCAGCTCCTGTATGCTTCCTGGTGGATGACTCAGTGTCTGACAGATCTTAGGGGTCCAGCTTAGCTGAGACTGCTGGTCTTCTTATGGGGTCTACTCGCTCCTCAGCTTCTTCTAGCCTTTCACCAATTCAACCACAGGGGTTCCTGACTTCAGTCTAATGGTTGGGAGTAAGTACCTATGTCTGTCTCAGTAAGTTTCTTGTTGGGCCACTCAGAGAACAGCAATGCTAGGCTCCTTTCTGTAAGAACACCATAGTATCAGTAATAGTGTCAGGCCTTAAAGCCTCCCATTGAGTTGTATCTCAATTTGGGCTGGTTACTTTACCTCTTTTCCCTCAGGCTCTTCTTTTTTTGTCACTGCAGTTCTTTTAGGCAGGAACAATTCTGAGTCAAGGGTTTTTGATTGTGGGATAGCAATCCTATCCCTCCACTTGATGCCCTGTCTTTCTATTGGAAGTGGACTCAATGAGTTCCCTCTCCCTACAGTTGGGCATTTCATCTAGGGTCTCTCTCTTTGATTTTTCTGGAGAGTCTTTCATGGCCCAGGTCTCTGGTACATTCTAGAGGGTACCCCTACCTACTTCCTCCTTGAAGTTGCATATTTCCATTCATTCTACTGGCCCTCAGGGCTTCTCTCCTGTTCCTCGTCTCAATACCTGAACATGTTCCCCTCTTCCCCCTCGCTGACCCCTCTCTCACACTGGTCCTTCCTTCTCTCTGCTCCCCAAGCCCCACCCAGTGAGTGCTTTCTTCTCCTTCCCAAGTGGGATTGAAGCATCCTCACTTTAGCCTTTTCGATTGTTAATCTTAAGTTCTGTGGACTGTATTCTGGGAGCTTTGTACATTTTTGACTAATGTCCATTATTAGTGAGCACATACCATTCATGTTCTTTTGAGTCTGAGTTACCTCATTCAGGATGATATTTGCTAGTTCTACTCATTAGTCTGCAAAACTCGTGATGTCCAAGTTCTTAATAGTTGAATGGTATTCTATTGTGTAAATGAGTCACGTTTTCTGTATGCATTCTTCCACTAAGGGACATCTGGATTGTTTCTAGCTTCTGGCTATTATAAACAAAGCTGCTATGAACATAGTGGAGCATGTGTTCTTGTTATATGTTGGAGCATCTTTTGGGTATATGCCCAAGAGTGGTATAGCTGGGACTTCAGGTAGATCTATTTCCAATAAGCTTCTGCAAGGCAAAGGACATAGTCAATAGGACAAATTGGCTACCTACAGATTGGAAAAAACCTTCACTAACCCTACATCCAATAGAGGGCTAATTTCCAAAATATATAAAGAATTCAAGAAGCTAACCTCCAAAAAACCAAACAACCCAATCAAAAAGTGGGGTATAGAGCTAAACAAATAATTCACAACAGAGAAATCTTGAATAACCAAGCACTTAAAGAAATAATCAAAGTACTTAGTCAGTAGAGAAGTACAAATCAAAAGGATCCTGAGATTCCACCTTATACCAATCCAAATGGCTAAGATGAAAACACAAGTGACAGCACATGTTGGTGAGGATGTGGAGAAAGAGGAACACTTCTCCATTGCTACTTGCATTGCAAATTGGTACAACCATTCTGGATATCAATCTGAAGGTTCCTCAGAAAATTTGAAGTAGAAATTTAATTATTTTTGTATTAAAGATAGTTACTGAAATATTGGTTTATTATATAACAAATCAGTCAACATAAATTTTCAAAATATATTGATAATCATTCTTTATATTTATGTAAGCATTCACTCAGACCTCTAATGAATTATGCTATTAAATATTTCTAATACATGACTATGACAAATGCAGTATGAGGAAATTCCTCAAGTTAGGTTTTTGTAGTCATTGGCATAGACAGAGACAATGAAAAGATAGGAGATCTCCCAGGTACTGAGAGGCCAATAGCCAATTATAAATCATTGATAAACATATTTTATTAAAAATCAGACACCACCCAACTTGGATTTTTAGAAACTCATTGCCAGCAGCTTGTGTCATCACTGGCAGCTACCAGGTGAGGTAGTTATTTCCAAGTTATTACAAGTATCTATTTCCATATGCAATATGAACACCCTTTAAAGGTCTCTGCCACCTGATCCTTTTCTCTTTCTTAGTCTCTCATTCTATCTCTGATCTGTCTGTTTGTCCTTCTATGTGTCTGCCTACATGTCTGCCAGTCTGTCTTCTTGATCTCTCTCATGTCACGACTCTGAGGTGGCATTTCTCTCTCCCTCTTCTCCCAATAAACCTATTGAGTCAGATCTGTTGAGGAGTGATTTCTTAGCAGCATACCTTGGCCTAGATCCACCATGGTATCTTCTGCTCCCTTAGCCTAAGAGTCAGTATTAAGAAAGCTACTAGATGTTTGATGAACATCAATTGAAGGCAGAAGTCACAGTGCTTGGTATGGACACATTAGTTGCATATTAGGATGTAATAATAGTTTTTATTTCTCTCACAGAAAACTAAGGGCACCATAAACACAAATATTCCAATAGAGCAAAAATTTAAATAAATAAGGAGCCTTAGAATACTTATATTTCATAATAAATACCCTTAGAAAAGTAACAATGGGGAAATGTCAGTGGGCATTGATGTGAGACAGAGTCAGTGAAGGAGATCTGAATATAAATACATCTAATACTTTCAGTAAGATTAATAAGAGACATGAAAGACTTCAGGAAATAGTAGGTCTCTTTGTGGCTTTCTGTTGAGTCATGAATGAGAATATAAAACTATTATTCTATATACTTTAAACTCTACTATCAGAACACCGTTGGATTAGGAAACTCAGTTTTTGATATTGAAATAGCAACATTATTTTTACATTCCCTGAAAAAAACCTCACTTTTGACATTTCTCTGAGGCTGTGATTATGAAAGCTGGGTTTGATTTTTAAATATTTTTTTCTTATTGAAAATAGATTTTCCTTATACAGTATATTCTCATCATAGTTTGACTTTCCTTAAATCCTTCCAGATACTCTTCAAAGCCTTACTCATCCAAATTCAAACTCTTCCTCTTCTCTCTCTCATTATAAATAAATTGTAATATAAACTAATAAAAATAAAATAAAAAATAAAATAAAGGCTCGTGTTTTAATTCCACTCACCTCTCCTGAAATAGTTACTAGACACAGTAGTCACTGACTGCGTGTCTCATACTTGCCCACATAGAAGTACATTTTTTATTGTTAAGTGAAACAGAGTTTTACAACCTGCATTTTTTCATCTTATCAAGTCATTATATTGTAGTATGATTTAATAAATACATTGCACTTCTATATATAAAGTATAATAAAATATAGTTTTAAATGTGTGTGTGTGTGTGTGTGTGTGTGTGTGTGTGTTTAAACAGAGTGCCAAATAGTTTTCTTGAAGAATGGTCAGTAATTTAAATGAAGCAAAAGTTATTAATGTGTTTTTAGAAGCTATCATAATTATCTATGGGTATATATTGTTCTTAAAATAAATTGTATTGTTCAGCCAAGGTACATTTTAGTTATTATTTTGCTAAATATTTGTAGAAAAAGTGATCCGGAGCAATTGCAAGCTATATGAGCCATTAGCAATTATGACCAAAGGTATTAACGGAAAGTTATTTGAGCAATTTCCAAACCCTGTTCCACAGTAAACTATGCATTAATCATTTGTTATGTTTTCTATGAACATGGAAGCAATTTGGTGAAAATTGCCAGGTTTATAGAACACATTATCATTGGCAATTACAATATTACAGATTAAGTAGTAATTTAACTTTCTTGGAGAATAAAAACCTTGCATCACATTACAGTACTTCCTTTGACAATAAAACAAAGAAAGTTAAGGAACAAGTTAAAAAGATTTGTTGCAATAATCTTGGGATTAGAAAAAAATGGTCGGTAATTCAATAGGATGTGCTAGCACTCTTTACACACAATAAAATGAAGCATATGCAAATGTTCATAGTATTAAGAATAGTATTTGGAGTGAAGGTCTGCTCTGAGTTTCCTGCAGTCTTAGAATCCTAAGGAATCATCCATCCTATGGCTACATCAAAAATATTCCACATATCACCAAGTTTTGTGAATTGGTGAAATGGCTTTCCAGGAAGACAGGTTTGCTGCAAAGCATCATGACCTAAATTGGGTTCCCAGGAACTATGTACTAGAAGAACAGAATCAACTCCAGCAACTTGTCCTTTGACATCTACAGTGTGCTATGTCACGTGACCACAACCTCTAACCACAACCCCAAAATAAATAAATAAATAAACAAACAAACAAACACACAAATAGCTGGGGTTCAAAATGATGTTCATATATAGAAATTAAATGTTTTCAAATTATGTAACACAAAGTAATAAAGTTTGTGGTCTATTCTAAGTCAATCTTATTATTTTTGAATTATCTGTCAATGTACATGGTATGCAAAGAAAGGTCTAGTGACGTCTAAGAAAAAGAACCACAGGTGCTTTGTGTACTTATAATTGACAAGTGAAAATGATGACTGTGTTCAGCCATATAAAAGTAAAATGTTAAAATCTCCGTGTGCACTGATTTACTAAAATAAAAGTTAAATTGGAAGTTAAGCTATGTGTCAGCAGGATGTGAAAAGTGCTAACATCAGGGTAGAGATAAACTAGCTCAGTGGTTCAAAGTGGGAGCCTGAAATTCACACATAATTTTTGAACTGCTGATTGATTGCTGTATCTAAAGAATTGTGCCAAATGTGTCACATACACGCCACTGTATCTTTCAACTGCAGATATCATTGGAAAGAATGAGAAAATTCATCTCTTTTGTTCTTCTATACTTGGCTGAAATGCATCTATTTTATGGTTTAAAGATTCAAAGGAAAGAAATTAGAATCAAAGAAAAAGAACTTTTTGTAAGAATTGTCAACTTAGTCTTCACATTAAATAGCTACTTCATGCAAACATCTCTGCATCTGGATTTTCTGTATCAGCATTTCTTAGTTGCCTGTAGTTCTCTGTGTTTTTCTGAGACATTCTGAGCTTCAGCTGTTCATGTTAGTATGTCTGTTGTGAATGTTCTTGTTTGATCTTTCTTTAGGCAGTCATGTTATTTTATATGTAGTATCTGATATTTGCTAGGACACACAATCTTATATCAAACTTTGATTGTCTGGCTCTTAACAATCTTTCTGACTCATCTTCTACAGTGTTCTCAAAGGAGTTGTTTTGTAGATATATCCACTGGATCTGAGCTCCACAACTCTGAATTTTGATTGGTAATAGTTATGCAATGGTCTACATCTGTTGTAAAGAGCATTTTCATTGATGATGGGTGAGTGCTATATCTGTAAGTATAAGGACAACTATTTAGAATTTAGGATCATGCTAGATTAGTAAAATGATGCTTGTAAACTCTTCTCTAAAAACCCGTGACTCAATTATTGAGTAAGGGCTAGGTTCCCAGTACCAGGCATGATTTATCATGTAGAAACCAAACTATTAATAACCTGGAATACTTATGGGCTAGTTTTCATAGTGCATGAAAATACCATGAACCGTATTGGAAGAAAAAACTAATTACCAGTCTTACCTAGCAGTTAATCCTGCAATTTACAATAACTTGCTTAGCAGTATATGGTTCATAATTAAAATTTTGTCTACTTGACACAAACCTAGACATATCTGAGATTGAAAAAAATATGTCCATGTTGTTGACCTGAAGGCAAGTCTACGAGACATTTTTGTGATGTCCTGTTGCTTTTGGTTAGAAACTCTAACTTTGACAGCTTGTGGAGTGGTACAACAGTAACACAGACATCATGAAGGTGGCCAGCAATATTTGTTTGAGTATAGGCCATACTTCACAAGATGAAACCATATCCGGTACCATTATCAGATCAAAAATCTACAGGTAGAAAAGTTCTAGGCCATAGGAAAGAACCTATCAATATTTTTGTGCTGAGTGGGTGTGTCATATAACAGATTCCTAATGGGTCATTTTTGTATCTGTAGAATGATGTGTCTCTCAGCTTTCATCAGAGAAGCTTCTATTTGCAATAGATGATGATTAATATGTATACACACAACTGGTCAAGGTGCAGAGAACATGAAGCTGCCAAATGCTTACTGTTAAATGAAACATCTATACTACATCTCTACTTCCAAGGTTCAGGGATCATTGTGGAAGAGGATCCAAAAAGTAAAAGAGACAGAAGCAGTGGATACATAAAAATAACCTAAGTTTTCAGGATATAGCAGGGTGGTTGCACATCATATGGAATTACAACAGTTGTGACAGTGTGCACAGGACCTATACAAGTCCAAGTCAGAAGAAATCTGAGCATCAAGAGGGGAGTTGGCCTCACATCTCACCCCTAAATAAGGAGCTTCTGGAAACTGATATTGGTGGGATTGAGAGAGACAGTTTTCTCTAAAGGTGTTGCAGCCCCGATAAATCAATCATGTCCAAGTAGAAGAAAACCAATCTGAGATTTTTGTGTAGCACAAATTGGGTTTGATTGTGGTTTTTGTTGTTGTTGTTGTTGTTGTTGTTTTTTAAGAAGATAGGATGTTGGATGTGTAAGAGTGGGTTTAGGATCTGAAAGAAGTCAGAGAAAGGGTCGAAAATGATCAAATTATACTTCATGAAAAACTTACTAAATATACATAGAAAATGAGAGCACAAACAATGTGACCAAGATGAGAAGGTTCAACACATAGAAATCCTTTTTAACAATTATGGCCTACCATAATTATGGTAAAAAAATAGTTGCTAAAACAGGCTTTTCTAACATTGATCACCTTTATTTTCATGTCATGTTACATTTCAAAATAAATAAAATAAATTTCAACGGATAATCCTTAGATAAAAATGTTCTTAGAAAGTAAAAATAAGTGAAAATATGAAGGCAAATTTAGTGAGCCTTTTTTTTTTTTTTTGCTTTTAATGAAAATATATCTTGCATTGAATAAGAGTAAAAAAAATTGCTGGACCGCAGAGCAGAACACATAATATAACTGAGGTAACTTAAAACTTGCATGAATATATGAAACTCTATAGTCTTTACTGGAATATGTCTTCCTTGAAAGTGACTTTTTAAAGCATGAAAATGTCTATTCCACTAACTGTCCACTAGAGATCTATTTTAATCTTCCTTTTTTGTACACGGACTTGAATCATTGATTCCTCAATCACTGCATCCACATTTGTATGTTTTTATTTGGTTACATATGTATTTATTCGTGTGTGCATCATGAGTATATGGATGTTCAACATACATGTGCACATTGGGAAACTAAACTCAGTTCATTAGGTTTGGCAGCAAGCACCTTTACCTGCTGATCTATATTCTGGATCCACATGCATTATTTTAATGAAATAGAAATGATTGTAGCATGAGGGATTCAAAGCTTTGATTTGAACATTTTAAAAGCTTCATTTCCACCCTGTTTTAAATAAAAACCTATTTACACCACCCTTGAAGCCTTCCTCTCTAGTCCTGGATAAAATCCAAAATAGAAATCTGATCATCTTTCTAACATCATTCTGCCAACTTTATAACTCCAGGTAAATATGCTATCATATCCTCAAAACTCTTCCTCTGTAAGATTGCTTCTAGTCAGTGTCCTTCTACAATTGCCATGAGTCTCATCTGTGATCAGCTTCACTCTAGTTTCTGATTGTAGGACGTTTCGCCCATAATAGCTAGATATGAGTTCTAAGGTGTTTCCTCCATTGTCCTGAAACCCCTCCCACCCATTGCCTCTTGACTTTTCTTCCTTTCTCACAGCATATGTTCTGGGACCCTATTCTGTTTTGTGTCTCTGATGTTACACATGTGTTTTCTTTTGTTCTATATTTGAGTCTCCTGTTCCTGATACCTGTTTTCTTCTGTGTCTTCCATGGGGGTATTTTAAGTATTCTTGAACTAGAAAATTATCTTTCTGGTGTTACTTCTATAAAACAACTGTTTTACTTCTTCAAGCAAGTGCTCCTCTGACACTTTATTGAGTGGATGTTAATTTAATTCTGGTTGATGCTATCTCAGAATTAGTATGGTGGGGGGTTCTATGTGTGTATACATTGTCCAAGACAAATATTTAAAGTAAAAATAGCATGTATTAGAATTGAAAATATTAAAACAGAGAAGGAGTACAAAATTTTTAAAAGACAAAGAAAATCTGAGTAATTTAGAGAAATTCTCCTTATTCAAATGATGATAGTTGAATCACATTTGTTATTTGTTAGAAGCTCATACATTTTTTAGAGGCTGTTTGTGAAAATGTAAGATGCTGAGGTGCTTCACATCAAGAATTTTGAACTCGATTATTTTTGTGTGATGACTAATATATTTATTAAATCCTGTGATGTTCAGACTTTTTAACCAATTAGAAATGCTTTGACTTTGAGCAATGTTGTGATTTGCAGTGAAGAGTTTTCATATTCATATTTTCAAAATTGTGTTTGTTTGAGGTGATAGAGATACCTATTATTTACCCGGTACACATGTCACTCCTCTAAGGAACTTCACAGTGATCAGTAACTTTTCATATTCCACATTAGTTGGCACTTTTCTCTTTTGTATCACCACACAATTTTATTTAGACTTATTCTTTGATAGATATTTTAATGTCATATCTCTTAAAAGTATAAAATTAAAATCTTGGTCATAAAACTAACTTACCATTATTGTATATTTTTATTATTAAGTCAATTTTTAATTTTAAACATCTTTAGATTATATTCTTTTCATATACATTGTGTCAGTATTATGTCTTATGTTTGTATTGTTGAGTAGCTATTGCAATGGTCAGTCTTGATTTTCAAGTTGGTAAATTAGAATCATCTCCATAAAGCAGCCCTGAATGTGCCATGAGTGTGATTGCACATAGGATTAACTGCAGTGGGGAAACCTACTCTGATATGGACAAGACCATTCACTTCTCCCTGATTCTGATGCAGATCCAGTGTGACTTAGTAGTTCTCCTCTTGTTCCCATCTATAGTAAGTTTGCCATGATGTGCTATATTGCTTCATTGTAACTTTTCTCAACAGTTTTTTCACTGAACTTGGAAAGAGAACTAATATACTTGCAATCACTGATGTTGCATTAAAAATTTTGAGGTATTTTTATAAAAAGATGTTAGAAAGCATCTTAATCTTTATACATGATATTTAAAAATTACTTGATCCTGTCTGAATTTTATTTATGACAGGTCTTTATCTGTGGGGAGCCAACAAAAGGCAGCTATCATCCTTGCAGCCATCTTGAGCCATATACCCTGAAAAGACACTTGATTACAATAGCCTACAACAGCTGTGCACACTCTGATAACATCTTTTTTTAGATACCCAGAATCTTCTCTTGGGTGTGTGAGACTTAAAGGTGTGTGACTTAAGGGTGTGACTTAGAGATCAGATTTAGAGACAAGACCTAAGGGCGTGACTTAAAAGTGTGGCTTAGAAGTGAGACATATAAAAGGTGAGAGGCACACAGAAGAAAGCAACAGATTATTATTAGGCACTCGGATTAGACATTAGGCACTAGAACTTGGAACTGGAAACTTGGAACTTGGAGGCACTAGAGACTAGGAACTAGGTACTAGGAACTCAAGATTTGGGACTTGGACTAGGAAGAGACACTGAAGAATAAATGGGATTGAATCACACTATGTCTGATCTCCATTCTTCACTTCTGTCCTCACTCTCTCTCTTGCTGAACCCCGACCCGCAGACTGGAGCAGCTTGGGGCAGTGCAGGCTCTAACAACTTAGCCCCTAAGGCTTTTGGCAGTGGGAGTCCAACATTGACAGAGCCGTCCTTGACATTTTGGCCCCCAAACGTGGGGCAGCTAGGGCTGCAACATATATCTATATCTAATCTATATCTAATTTATATCTATATATCTGTCTATATCTATATATTGTTAATTCATGTTATCATATATTTATATGTGTTTGTATGTGCATCATATGCATGTGTAAGAGTGTATATGAACATATGTGTATGGATGTATGTGAGTGTTTATGTGTGCACATTTGTACATTTGTGTAAATGTGTATGCATGTACATACATATCATATGATAATTTGTGGGAGTCAGTTTACTTCTCCCACCAAGCACAGAAAGATTTAATTCAGTTGTTATGTGCTACAGTCAGTAAGCACTATTACTGAATTATTAACCTCAGCAGTTCCATGATTATTATCTTATTTATTTTTATATTTGATTCTGAAATAGTATTTGTAATTAACATTTATACATGGAGTTTCATGAGGTACTGAATACTACTTTTCATATTTCTGGGAGAGTGAAAAATATTATTGTTCATGAAGAAGGCAAACCATTATAGAAATGCCTTCTATATCAATAAATCATCTGCAGAGTTGAAAATGAGTCAATATGTTGGCAGTCTGTAGTGGCTCAGTTCAAAGTGCTCATGTCTTCCAAGTCACCATCATCTATGAATTGCACTGTGAAAAAGAGCTAGAAGTAATGTGAGTCTCTACATAGTCTCAGTCACATCTAAATATCATTTTACCACTAATAAGATGTTTCCTGCTGTGAACTCAAACTGTAAAGTGTAAAACACAGCAGAATATATTTTGTTATAGTGAAAATGCTGAAATAAACAGAACCTTCAATGAAAAAAGAAAAAAAAAACAACAGAAAATTACAGGAGCTGCAGAGAGGATTTTTATATGATCTTAATATAAGACATCCCTGATAAAACATCATGTTGTTTATCAAATATGTAAGACACAACAGAGGAAAACTGTGAAGAAGCGCACACATTTTTAGGGCTCAGATTTAATCATAGATAGCTTGAGTTAGACTACTGAGAGTTTTAGGCAAAACATCAATCTTTGTGAGAAAAATGATTGCACGGAGACATGTGTTTATAGTAACCTGGTTTTAAAATTGCATTTATTATGTGTGTGAGTGTGGGAGGTATAAATGGTGCACCATAGTGCAAATGTGGAGGATAGAGTAGAAATTTAAGGGGCTAGTTTTCTCCTAACACCATGTAGGTCCAGGATCTGAACTGACATCATAACTCCTCTCATGACACGTTGGATTACAGATGCCTTTCCCTACTGAGTCATCTCACCAACTTGATGTTTTCTGTACAATGGAAATGTGAACAAAACTTTCAAGTTGTTAAATTCTTGAAAACTGAAAGAGAAATTGCAGTAGGTACCTGGTAAGATCAGAAAAGCAGCCTTTAAAAGAACAGAGTCAGGACTACATCATGTGGAGAAAGAAACTGAGCTCAGTGTCAATCACTTGAACAAAAACAAGTACTTTTATCTGAACTGGACCATAAAAGCTAGTTAAAAAGTCAGATAGCTCAGCAGGAAAAGTGTTTGCTGCCACCTGCCACAAACCTGAGCTTGACCTGGGACACACAGCGTGGAGGAATAAACAGACCCTTCCCTGAAAGTTATCCTGTGACCTCTGACCTCTAAACTTCTGTGCACAGGTTACACACACACACACACACACACACACACACACACACACACAGAGAGAGAGAGAGAGAGAGAGAGAGAGAGAGAGAGAGAGAGAGAGAGAGAGGAACACACACCACACACTGAATGAAATGAGTCTAAAATAATTATAAATGTTTCATAAGGCAGCAGGAGAAGGTATTTCCATGGGATTTCATTAACAGTGTTTGGTAATCAATTCACACTAAGTTTAATTTTCTTCCTTCCAGAAACACTGGGAGACAGAGTGTTTTGCCACAAATAAGTTTCAAGGGGATTGCTCCAGGCATTAAAGAAAAATGTTCCTAAGTACAGTATGTTCACATCTCCAAGGAGCACAGTCTTTGAGCATAAATAATGCACTAGAAGTGGTAGTTCAAAAGCCTGTAGTCTGAAGAGCTTGCCTAAATTCAACTAGACAGAAAGAGTGTGTGTGTGTGTGTGTGTGTGTGTGTGTGTGTGTGTGTGTAATATTAGAAAACTCTGGGTTATATAATTGTATTTCAATAGTAAAATATTAAAGCTATTTTAATCTAATTTTAGTGTTTCTTTGTTATTTCAAAATTTACTTTGAAATATGCAATATTTCAGGACATTTTTTGTCATTCTGTACAATTACTATTGGGCCCTTGATGACATAATTCTTTTAGGAAGATATTCTTTTATACTGTTTGAAGTTGAGAAAAAGAATGAATATAATTTACTTGGAATATTTCTAACTTTAAAGAGTTTGAGATAAAATTTTAATTACATTTTTTCTTTCCTTTAGATTTTGCTTCAAACACTAAAATCCAGCAAACCTCTGATAACTAATAAACAAAATGAAAGAAATGTTATTTAAATCATTGTAGTCTAGAAAAAAGGGAAGAAACATTTGACTATTATCACACCTGTGTTTAGAAAGCCTTGGGATAAGATTCTATCAAAGGAAAATCACTCCGTGCCTTGAAAGTGGTCCAATTCATCTGGCTGTAGTGTTTCCCAGGGTCTTCTAAATAAGACTGAATTCAAGACACCAAAGGTCATTGGAGTAAATGACAATAATGGCTCCACAGTAATATCGATAATGAGGCATATAATGAACTGGACTTCATTTTGGAGATCATCAATGACCAAAAAGAGAATTGCAAATGAAGTGGAAATTTAGAGAAGATTAGTCAGGGGTAAAGAGACAAGCCTATTTTGAAAGGTAAAAATTCAGGTTGCTTGCAATTAGGTATAATGAGATTCTACTGTTAAGTGAAAATCCATTCAATGACAGAAATAATTTAAATAATGAGAAAATCTATGAGAGGAGACAGCAAGAGCCATACATCTGGAATAGATGCTTCAACCTGATTTCCATCTCTGAAAACCACAATGAGTCTATTTCACCACAGTCCATTTTGATCAAGTCCACCAATGTAACACGTTGAATAACATAGTATCATTGTATTGGATTCTGAAGTTTTTGTTAGTATTTTGTTAAATTATCATTTTACAATCTATTTCATTAACAATGGAATTCACTGGACAATTTCTGACTGTGACATGTTTATTTAAGCTTACTTCATAATTTACATTAATTTATATAATATCCACGTTTATTTACTGTTTTCTATCTTTCTATTGGCTAATTTTAGATGTTGGTTTGCTGAGAGATGCTCAGGTGGCTGGTGTGCCTGGGAAGGCATGACTCAAGGAAGTAAGTGACTATATGGAGAACCTGTGTAAACACAGTATCCCATACTACTGTGAGTGATCACAGCCCATCTGGGGAGTAAACAGTCGAAAGGTACAGTTGTCAGAATCCCCGTGTTCTTGTGCACTTAGACAATGCATCTTTTATTGTCAGTATCCTCAGAATTTAGAACACAAATACCAATCCTTTAACATAGCCTTGGATCTCAGACCAGCAACCTGAGATACAGGCTAAATAACCTCATCGCCATCCCCTCTCCTGTTCTCCACCTTTCAGAAAGCAGATAGGAAGAATGCTTAAGGCTCCAGGAACACATGAACTAGTATTTATTTTACTAGTCTTAATTCTTCAGAGAATCCTGGCTAACAATCTACCATCTACCTATAAGCTATGAATTTCTTGTACATCTATTATCTATCACGTATATACATGAAAATAACTAAAGTATTATGTTTAGTGCTTTACACTTTCATTTATCATTATTAGGAAAAGTCTCTCTCCATTGTCTGAGCTTCAACAAACACTATCTGGTCTTTTGTCTCTCATGGTGGGTTGGCAGTGCAACTCTCATTCCATATTTTCTGAGTTTATTTAGTTTACATTGATTAAAAGAATGGGGCCGAGGTAGACTATTAGAGGAGAATGATGGTGCATAACGGTATATGTGACAAAAATGACTCCCTAGAACATCGAAGCCTGTTGATTATTTGCAACTAAAGATCCAATGACATGGTTTATTTGTACAGCTTCTTAGAAATCATAGCAATGTAGAAGATATGAAGAATGTCATCTTCATCTTTTCTCAGTTAGGACTTTACTCCTGTGAACAGACACCATGACCAAGACAATTTTTATAAGAAAAACATTTAATTGTGGCTGGCTTACAGGATCAGAGGTTCAGTCCATTATCACCAAGGTGGGAACATGGCAGCATTTAGGCAGGCATGGAACAGGAGGAGCTGAAAGTTCTACATCTTCATCTGAAGGCTACTAGCAGAATACAAGTTTACAGACAGCTAGACTAAGGATATCAAAGCCCATGCCCACAGTGACACACCTACTCCAAGATGGTTACACCTCCTAATAGTGCCACTTCCTGGGTCAAGCATATACAAACCATCACATTCTACTCCCTGGCACCCATAGTCTTGTTCAAACACATGAGTCTATGGGGGATGTATCTACACACAGCATAACAAAAAAGTATTTTCAGTCTAACTCCCAAAGCCCCATAGTCAATTGCAGTCTCAACAATGTTAAAAGTCCAAAGTTCAAATTCTTTTCTGAGAGTCATTCAATCATTTCTCTATAATTTCCAAAGCAAGACAGGGAACCAGCTGGGCAGACTTTAAACTCTGCATCTGATGCATCTGATTTCAAAGTCAGATCTCTACTCCTATTTCATCTTTGTTGCCGGCAACAAAGTTATTTCTCCTGGCAAAGTTCCACTCCCTGTTAGCAGCTTTCCTCGAAAGAAATCTCACAGCTCTGGTATCTAAAACATCTTGGGGCCTCCAAGGCAACTACAACATTATAACTTCTTGTTTCAATGTCTGGGATCCACACATGATCTTCTGTGCTCCTCAAAAGGTTTTAGGTCACATCTCCAGCTTTTCCCTCTGGAGCACTCTTGGCTCTGGTTGACTCCACTCCACTGCTGCTGCTGTTCTTCCTGGTCATCCCATGGTACCAATATTCTGACATCTTCTGATGTAACTAGGCTTCACCAATAGCTTTTCGTAGGCTCTCTTCATGGTACCTAACATCGATTTCTTTGCATGATCACTGTAGTCCTGGGCCATCAACTGCAACTGAGGTTGTACCTTCACCAATGGCTTTCCTGAGAACCAAGCCTCAGCTGCTCTCCATGACCCCTTCATGCCTTCAAACCCAATACCACCTGAGTAATTCTTACACATTTCCAAATCCAGCTGCAACACAAGGTACAACCTTGGCAACACAGCTTGTTTGTGATCTCAGCTTCTTAAAAATGGAGAAGAGACTGAGGAAAAAGAGGTCCAGTGACAGGCCTAAATTGAGATACAGCTCAGGGAGAGACCCCAAGTCCTGACACCATTACTGATGCTATGATGTACTTACAAACAGGGGTCTATCATGACTGCCCTCTGAAAGGCCAAAGCAAACAGCTAAAAGAGTCAGATGAAGATATCTACATCCAACCAATGGACAAAATCTCCTGTGGTTGAATTAGGGAGAAGCTGGAAGATGTTGAGGAGGAGGGTAACCTAATAGAAAGACCAGCAGTCTCAACTAACCTGGACCCCCAAGATCTCTCAGACACTGAGCCACCAACCAGGCAGCATCCACCCACTGATATGAAGTACCCAACACATATACAACAGAGGACTGCCAGGTCTGGACTCAGTCAAAGAAGATGTACTTTGAGAGACTTAGGGAGTGGGGAAGCCTAGTGGGATGGGAGTGAGGAATCCTCTTGGATACAGAGGTGGGGGAGGTGGTGTAGGATGTGGAACAGTCAGAGGGTAGACCTGGGGTGGGATAAAGTATGGACTGTAAAAAAAAAATAATTAAAAAAAAAAAAAAGAGTCACCAGAACTTTGTTAGACCACACCCTATTTTGAAATGTAGTATGGTGGATTTAACATTGATAGCAATTTTTTTTAAAAGCAAACTTTTGTGTAGCTAAATAATCTTTGTTTTCCAAGTACTGAAAAAAATAATGTACATACAGTTTCGAAAATTGTAAACATCCACTTGTGTTTACATGATCTGCTCAGGTTTCTAGAAAATAATACAAATCAATAGACATAAAGACATAATTATTTTTCTAACATTTTAAATTAATTATATCATTTATAAACAAATACTGTTTCCATTGCTTGTATGAAAATATGCATATGTGCACTTGTTAACATAAGTGTTGTTGTCTATAAAGTGTGGATCAGCATGGACTGTGTACTTCAGCTGTACCTTAGAAATCTTGCTCAGCTTTCCTAGAAAGTCAAAACCATTCATAAGTTGAATTGTTTTTATCAGTTTGGATTTATTTCATGACAAGGTCTTCAATTCTATTTCATGATTGTCCTGCCTGTATCTGTACCAATACCATGCAGTTTTTATCGCTATTTCTCTGTAGTACAGGTTGAAGTCAGGGATGGTGATTCCCTAGAAGTTCTTTTATTGTTGAGAATAGTTCTTGCTATCCTGGAATTTTTGTTATTCCAAATGAATTCAAAAATTGCTCTTTCTCTCTCTATGAAGAACTGAGTTGGAATTTTGATGGAGATTGCAATAATTCTGTAGACTGCTTTCAGCAAAATGACCAATTTTATTATATTAATCCTGCCAATCCATGAGCATGGGAGGTCTTTCCATCTTCTAAGATCTTCAATTTCTTTCTTCAGAGACTTCAAGTTCTCACACATATATTTCACTTGCTCAGTTAGATTCACACCAAGGTATTTTATATTATTTGTGACTATTGCAAGGGTGTTATTTCCTTAATTTCTTTCTTAGTCTGTTTATCCTTTTATTAGAGGAAGGCTACTGATTTGTTTGAGTTGATTTTTTACGTAGCCACTTTGCTGAAGTTGTTTATCAGGTTTAGAAGTTCTCTGGTGGAAGTTTTAGGGTCACTTAAGTATACTATTATATCATCTGCAAATAGTGAAATTTTGGCTTCTTCCTTTCCTATTTGTATCCCTTTGACTTCCTTTTGTTGTCTAATTGCTCTGGCTAAGAATTTCAGTACTATATTTAATAGGCAGGGTAAGAGTGGTCAGCCTTGTCTAGTCCCTGATCTTAATGGGATTGCTTCAAGTTTTTCTCCATTTGGTTTGATGTTGGTTACAGGCTTGCTGTATATTACTTTTACTATGTTTAGGTATGGGCCTTGAATTCCTGATCTTTCTAAGAATTTTACCATGAAGGAATGTTGAACTTTTTTCAAATGCTTTCTCAGCAACTAGTGAGATGATCATGTGGGTTTTTTTCCCCTTAGTTTGTTTATATAGTGGATTACATTAATGGGTTTCCAAATATTGAACCATCCCTGCATTCCTGGGATAAAGCCTACTTGATCATGATGAATGATTGTTTTGATGTATTCTTGGATTCTGTTTGCAAGAATTTTATTGAATATTTTTTGCATCGATATTCATAAGGGAGATTGATCTGAAGTTTTCTTTCTTTGTTGTGTCTTTGTGTGGTTTAGGTACGAGCATAATTGTGGCTTCATAGAACGAATTGGGTAGTGCTCCCTCTGTTTATATTTTGTGGGATAGTTTGAAGAGAATTGATATTAGGTTTTCCTTGAAGGTCTGATAAAATTCTGCACTTAAACCATCTGGACCTGCACTGTTTTTGGTAGTGAGACTTTTAATGACAGCAGCTATTTCATTAGGGTTTTGGATCTGCTCAGATGCTTTATCTGCTCCTGATTTAACATTGGTACATGGTATCTATCTTGAAAAGTGTCCATTTTATCCAGATTTTTGAGTTTTGTTGACTATAGGCTTTTGTAGTAGGATCTGATGATTTTTTGAATTTCTTCAGTTTCTGTTGTTATGTCTCCATTTTCAGTTCTGATTTTACTAATTTGGATACTGTCTCTCTGCCCTCTGGTTAGTCTGGCTAAGGGTTTATCTATGTTGTTGATTTTCTCAAATAACCAGCTCCTGGTTTTGTTGATACTTTGTATAGTTCTTTTTGTTTCTACTTAGTTGATTTCAGCCCTGAGTTTGTTTATTGCCTGCTATTTACTCCTCTTGGGTGTACTAGCTTCTTTTTGTTCTAGAGCTTTCAGGTATGTTGTCAAGCTACTGGCTATGCTCTCTCTACTTTCTTTTTGTGAGCACTTAGAGCTATGAGTTTTCCTCTTAGCACTGCTTTCATTATGTCCCCAAAGTTTTGGTATGATGTGTCTTCATTTTCATTAAATTGTAAAGTCTTTAATTTCCTTCTTTATTTCTTCTTTGACCAAGTCATCATTGAGTAGAGTGTTGTTCAGTTTCCACGCGAAGTAAGAACTTTAGTAAAGTTTCTTTTATGAATTTGGGTGCCCTTGTATTTGGAGCATAGATGTTCAGAATTGAGAGTTTATCTTGATAGATTTTTTCTTTGAAGTTTATGAAGTGTCCTTCCTTATCTTTTTTGATAACTGTTAGTTGAAAGTTGATTTTATTCAATATTGGAATGGTTACTCCAGCTTGTTTATTGGATTTAAATGAGAAGATTACATTGATTAAAATAGCTTAATATTTGCTGTGGTTGGTAAGCTCATAGAATTTACATCAAAAATTTTAATTTGATTTGAGCTTGTACTAAAACATGTAAAATAAAAACCCCTAGAGACCAATGTTTACTAAAACGAATTACTAAAATATTAAGTATATCTTTTAACATTTTTTGTGTTCTGTCTTTTGAAGCCCACTTGAAATATAGTCCTCTGAAAATTCTCGAAACTACAATGGTTACTGTGCGATAATAGCAGTGGTTTTTAAGATAGCTCTCTGCAATGACAGTTTGCAATCTGCCATGTGTGAAATCCTTCACAGAAGCAGATATACGCAGGCTACTAATCGTGCTCTGTGTCATATCTATAGATATAATAGCACAGATTGTATAACAGTATATAACAAAAATACCATGCTACTTCTAGGATTAGGGTGTACATTATCATTGTTCCAAATGGTTTAAATGTTTAAGTTTAACTTGAATTTTATATGTCATTTAAAATGACCTACTAGAACCTGAAGAAATTTATTTGCAAAAAAAAAAAAAAAAAAAAGAAGAAGGCAAATTTCATTCTAACTCTTCATATATTTTATTAGTAGAGGGAAATTTCAATAATGTTTACTTTAGTCTTCCCAGTATTTTTGTATTTTATACACTAATAAATACAAAGAAAGTACAGGAGAGTTTAAATGCCCTGGAATACGCACTCTAAATAATATCATGATCACTCTTATGTTTTGGTGAAAGTAGAAAACTGGGTTACCACACTCAGGATGATATTTTCTAGTTCAATCCATTTGCCTAAGATTTTCATGAATTCTTGTTTTAATCGCTGAGTTGTGCTCCATTGTGTAAATGTACCACATTTTCTGTATCCATTCCTCTGTTGAAGGACATCTGAGGCTTTTTTTGTAGCTTCTGGCTATTGTAAATAAGGTTGCTATAAGCAGAGAGAGCTTATGTCCTTGTTATATGTTGGAGCATCTTTTAGCTATATGCCCAGGAATGGTATAGCTGGGTCTTCAGATAGAACTATTTCCAATTTTCTGAGGACCCACCAAATTGTTTTCAAAAGTGGGTTTACCAACTTGCAATTCCACTAGCAACGCTGGAGTGTTCTTTCTCCACATCCTTGCCAGCACTTACTGTCACCTGAGTTTTTGACTCCTGAGTTTTTGATCTTAGTCATTCTGATTGATGTGAAATAGAATCTCAGGGTTGTTTTGATTTGCATTTCCCTGATGACTAAGGACTTTGAACATTTCTTTAGGTGCTTCTCAGCAATTCAATATTTCTCAGTTGAGAATTCTTTGTTTACTTCTGTACCCCATTGGGGAACTAAGGGTACCGACTATAAAATCCCAGACACCAGGGAAGAAAGAGGCTCCCAGGACCCAAGGAGGATGACACTAGCTGAAATACACAACAAAGGTGAAATAAAGCCTGTTGAGACCACCTCCAGTAGATAAGCATGGTCCCCAGTTTAGGAATGGGGCTACTCACACATCTCAAAAATTTTAACCCAAAGTTGTTGTTGTCAAGAGAAAATGCAGGGACAAAAAAAAAATGAGTAAAAACTGAAAAAAGGTGATCCAGAGACTGTCTCACCTTGGAATCCATCCCATCTACAAACACCAAACCCCCACACTTTTGCAGATGCCAAAAAGAGCTTGCTGACATGAGCCTGGCATGGTTGTTCCCTGAGAGGTTCTGCTAGCACCGGGCTAAGACAGATGCAGATACAGCCAACCATAGGAATGAGCCCTAGGAACCCGATGAAAGAGATAGAAGAAGGACTGAAGGAGCTGAAGGTGATTGCAACCCCCATAAGAAGAATCAATTAACAATATCAATTAACCAGCCCACCCAGAGTTCCTACAAACTAAACCATCAACCAAAGAGTCTACATGGAGGGTATACTGGCTTGTTTTGTGTCAACTTGGCACAGGCTGGAATGATCACAGAGAAAGGAGCATCAGTTGAGAAAATGCCTACGTGATATCCAGCTATAAGGCATTTTCTCAATTAATGATTGAGAGGGGGACGGCCCCTTGTTTGTGGTACCATCCCTGAACTGGTAGTCTTGGGTTCTTTAAGAAAGCAAGCTGAGCAAGCCAGGGGAAGCAAGCCAGTAAGTAACATTCCTCCATGGCCTCTGAGTCAGCTCCTGTTTCCTGACCTGCTTGAATTCCAGTCTTGACTTCCTTTGGTGATGAACAGCAATGTGGAAGTGTAAGCTGAATAAACCCTTTCCTCCCTAACTTGTTTTTTGATCCTGATGTTTGTGCAGAAATAGAAACTCTGATTGAGACAGAGGGATTCATAGCTCCAGCTACACATGTAGCAGAGGATGGCCTTACCTGGCATCAGTAGGAGTGGCGATCCATGGTTCTGTGAGGAGAAGTAGGAGAGTGGGTGAAGGAGCACCCTCATAGAGGCAAAGTAGAGGGGGATGAGATGGAGGTTTGTATCGGGAAAACCAGGAAGGAGGACAATATTTGAAATGTAAATAAATAAAATAACCAATAAAAAAGTAGAAAACTGTTGTTTTCTGCAGAATGCCCTCATGTAAAGTTGTAATCTTTTTGATAGCCTATAAAGTGAAGCTTCCACATATTTGTGACAGCCACTGACCCAAGTCACAAAATATAGTACAATATCACTATATTTTTATTTTAAATGTTAGTAATTTTTCCTTAAATCTATTCACTATTAGAATACTTATTTTTATGTGTTTATAAACTAGTTCTTATACACTAGTTCCTATGTACAAACTTTAGTTATGCCACGAGCCTTTGAAATTTAGGCTCAACTAGGTATGAATGTCACATGTGGAAGAAAAAAGTTGAATTTGCTAAATATTTTAGAAGTCCTAAAGCTCCAAAGCAGTTATTAGGTGCTTACAAAATAAAACTTACGCTGAATTGAATTAGTTCAGCATATACCACGTGGAGAAGGATTGCTTGCTTTTTTTCTTCTGACAGGATAGAGTAACAACTCTGAGATACCAAGGCAAAACAAATGCTGCATCAGTCCTGGAAATGAATGAACAGAGATTTGAGTGAAGGTAACTGCAGACTTACTTTAACATGAATGTGAAGAAAAATAAGAGAAAAAAGTTATAAAACATTCAAACACTAATTATCATATCTTTGACTGACCAGAAAATCTAGGACTTCGATAGTGTAACGTATTTAAATTTTAGGTTATAATCAATTATATACTAGTTAATACAGATATTCAATTGAAAAGAGTAGTAATAGCAATCATAATTTTAACTGCATTTTGAGTATTAGCATAATACTAAAGAGTTTGTGATTTTCTGTTAGTACAGTCTTTAATTCAAGTCAAGTAATTCTGCAATTGTCTATTAATTACCACAAGCCACCCAAATGAACATTTTAGCTGTGCTTTGAGAATTTCTGTGTTGATCTTGTGAAGATGAATGAGATGACTGGTGATATTATATTTCTTTTATCAGACAAAATTTAAAAGATCATGTGAGATCTGAAGAAGACATAGTTGTCTATAGCATTCTCTAGAAAGAACAAAATGAAAATAGTTTAAGTGGATAAATTAGAGGTGATGAAAAATTGTTATATACCCCCCAAGTTTATGATACCTTTTGGAGAATGTTTGCATAATTTTTATTTATTTTATATTATATGATTATTATTTACCCAATTTCCTTTAACCTTGTCATGCAATCATTGTTTTTTTGAGACAGGTCCTGACATCATCTAGTAGATAGTGAAATGCATGGAATAAGTATAGAGTAAGTAATTTCAACACTATAGGTGAGAGACTATGTTAATGATTTTATTATGTCATTTGCCTTCCTTATCTTTGTAACCTAAATAACAAATTCAAGATCACGTGATCTCAAATGTCAAGGCTTCAATCACTTGTGCTAATTTTAGAGTTTAGTGTTGGAGAGTTGGTTGTGGGGAATGCCATGAACACAGCAAATATATGAACATGAATGACCTGTGTGCATTGCATCTTTATTTTACATGACATATTTGTCAAGTTTTCTGAATGTGCATGAAAGTATGTTTTTATTTGTAAAATTAGTAATAATCGTAATGTGCTTCCCTATTCTCTGGATCTCTGTTTCAGTAGCTGCACTTATTTCCAGGATGCAGTCAATTGAATGATTATTCAATTGTGAGTAAGTTTTTAATTGACTGCCAAAATAACTCACTTTTATTTCAACATGATTTGACAAAATGTTCTGTGCCTCTGATTTTGAGCCTATTCTATCTAATTCTGTGTTTTTATTATATGGATTATAGTTAAGATGCATTAAGTTAGATGGCGATGAAGACTTCATCTTCTGTAAAGGTGCTATTTGATGAGGCTTCCCAAAATTTTTTAAGATGCTTTAGTTCTTTCATCCATATTGAAAAATGGATAGTATGGGCAAATACATCTGTAAAATTAAATAAATTCCATGTTATGAAATGTACTAGTGAAAACTGGTCTTAAACATGACATACAGCATGGTGAGATTTGCAATACAGTAATGATGTTTAGAAAAAAGAAAGATGCATACAAGGTTGAGAGTTTTAATGTTCAATTTTATAAACATGCTTTTTAATTTTAAAAATTATTACATGCATATCTTTGTTTTGCATATGTGTGTGTACATTTGAGCTCATGTATGGAAATAAGAACATGATGGGTTATAGATTCTCTTATTCTACCATAGGTCTTGGATGGAACTCAGTTCACCAGGCAGAGTACCATATACATTTGTCCACTAAACAATCTTGCCAACTCTACAAACATGTCTTTAAAACTTTTAATTTATTTTAATTTTATAATTATATATAAATACATAATTTCACCTTTGTTTTCCTCCTTTCAAAACCTCCCATATAACCCTCCATTCTTTCTTTTGAAATTCACGTGAGTGTGCTCTCAGATGTTGTGAGCATATTCTTGCCTCCTAGGAAGATGATAGAGGTACCTAAAGTCTGATTGATTGAATTCTCTGATGTGATATTTATTTTTTAGTTGATGAAATCATCTGATTTTGAGGAAAGTATGTAACTAATTATAAAAATTAGGCAGCAAAATTAAGTAATTTTACACTATTATGTATATTTTTAATCCAATAGATCAAAATTTAAAAACAAATTTTAACATTTCTTCATTAAAGCAAGACTAAAATCAATATGTAATTTAATAAGAATATCCCAAGTGTTATCACTCTCCCAACAATTTTTATGGTTAAAACAGTGACTGATTCTACAAAAAGTATAGGGTTTTTTTTTTTTTTCAATGAGAAATAACTATGAACCTGAAAGAAATAATAATAGCTTTAATATGATCATTTGGCAAATGAATATTAAGAACAAATCAATACTTAAGAAAATATTGTTGAAGATAATTTAGCATTAATTTATCTTAGGGTATGTAATTAGCCCTATATGTTGTCACCTTTATATTATTTATACTTACAATCATGTTAATTTTTTAAACAGCACTTTACAACATACTATAGTTCTAACATTATTATTGTTATTAGAAAATTTAGAAAACAATTCTAAAAGAAAGACCAGGAAAAAATAACAACATATGGTCTGGACTCAACTGGTTTACAGAGGTAACGAGTTTCCATTAAGGTGATTCCTGCAGTGAAAGGGGAATTATTCTTTCAATTATTCCTTCAGACCCACATTATGGAGACTTAATTGATGCCAAAAACTCACAGTGCTCATCATAAAGGGAAAAAGAGATGACTTATTCTGAAATCACTTGAGTAACTGTGGCTTTGAATATCTTTCTCTTCTTTCCTTTCTTTCCACACTTACTAATTATTATAAAATATTATCAAATAAAACACAAAATGTTGATGAGGTAAATCAGAAACTTGGTACAGTTTAGAATCCATATATTTGTAGGTCTATAATTTTGTAGTGGGTTTAGGTTCCTTTGTGTGCCTAACAAGAATCTGTGCTGTAATTGAATCCCACCCCAGGCCTCTTTTTAATTTGCTATTTTAACTATGTAAGACTTTCTATTAATATATATCAACTTTCTTTCAGTAATGATGTTTTCTTTATCACATACCAATAATTTTCACTTTCTACTATAAAATAAACTTATGTTTCAAATAACATTGCTTGAACTTAAGCCCAAAGGAAACATTCTGTATAATACAAGCTGTGTACAATGTTGAGTATGATGAGACAAAGATCAATATTTTGTTTGGTGCTCAATCTTGAGTTTAAGTCATGAGACTCGATAGGTAAGAGTTCTTTCTATGACTACAGAGAATCTGGACACAATTTTTATAATATACATAGAAGCTCAAAACTTTCTATAACAGGGAATCTGATCCTTTCTTTGGCTTCTGAGGGCAGCAGACACATATGTGGTACATATACATATATATGAGTCAAAACACTCGTACACATAAAATAAAAATAAATTAATATTTAAAAACATTGACTCTAAATCTTTTTGAATGTATATTTAAAGTAGGCTGTTAATGTAGTGGTTTAATGTGTACATTAGTATGTGTTAAATCATCTTAAAGTGATTTGTTTTACAGTCATTTGATTGTCTTCTAATTTTTGCTTATCTGAAAAATTCAATATTCTTATCAGATAGTATTTCATTTCTTCACAAACAGGTTGGAAAGAGTTAAAAATGTTATATAGTTAGTACACTGATTCTAATAAAGTTTTAGTTGATTTTAATTTATGATAAATATAGATTATATATTTGGAGTCCTCCTCATTAAGTAGTTATAAGTACACCTACTCAACAAAGGGAGTTAAACAATCAACAACTCTCTCAGATTTATAAGAACCAAGTTACAAATGCAAAACTATATGGAATTGCTACATGGGAGAAGTAAAATTTAAGTTTTGACCTTTGAATTTATAAGTATAAAACATGTATTTTGGTTAAAGAAAAAAAGATATATGGAGCGAGATCCTGACTTTAGAACAATAGAAAGCAGAGGATGGAATGTTCATTGTGTGCTAAATCAGTGGAAGGAATCAGGAGTGAAACCTCAGAGTAAAGGAGATCAAAAAGCTCCGATACTTTGTGATTGAAAGAAATATGGCCAAAGGAATGAACAGGATTTTTTTTGTATTTGAGGCACATACAGATTAGACAGCAAGAAATGACCTGAGCAAGCTCTCCAAAGAACACTATGGATCTCAAAATGAAAATAGAGACAAATTTAAAAGAAAACTACTTGAGAAGCTAAGAGTCAAGATTCCTGTGCAGTAAAGTACTTGGACTTAAGAAAAATCTCTCATCAGTGACATACTGAGTTTTAAATTTAAAGTGGGTAGAAGTAGAAAGCAATGTATATTAATAAGTTGAATTACATTTGATCAGAATAATAACTAAGTTTTGTAACAATTTAGGGAACAGTGAAAGTATAATGACTTTTTAGTAGTTCCTTAAAATTGCAACAAGGTAGACATTGCTTTTTCAAAGATAAGTAAAAGGATTCATCATTAAAGCTACTTATTTTTATTTATTTACAAATACACTTAATACTGACATCCTTATCTTGCTTAATTATTTATAAAAAACTTTATGACTGCTGAAGAAAGAAGGACCAGTTTTTTTTTCCCAGAAACAATGCATAGAAGACAACCCTTAACACATTAACATATTGGCAAAATATGGATGCTGAAGGCATTATATAAATGTATGTTTATAGTCTCTAAATATACAATACATTATTATTACATATCATAAATTATAGAAGAAAATTGTAAATGAAAGAGGAGGAGGTACAACAGATATAAAGGAGCTTTCACATTTATTGTTTTTTATGTTCAGCCCATGCATAGGCATCCATGTTTGTGAGATTTTATGGTGTAGCTTCTGGCATTACTATAATACACAATCTCACAGCAAACTCCATGATCACCTAGCTCCTTTTTTCTTTTTCTTTTTCCTTTTCCTTTTCTTTTCCTTTTCCTTTTCCTTTTCCTTTTCCTTTTGCTTTTGCTTTTACTTTTGCTTTTTCTTTCTTTTTCTTTTTCTTTTTCTTTTTCTTTTTCTTTTTCTTTTTCTTTTTCTTTTTCTTTTCACTCTATATTTTATTCCCCTCCCAGTCCACCCTCCAACTGTTCCATATTCCATACTTCCTCCATGCTTCCCTGTCTCCAGGAAGATGTCCCCAATGCCTCCACCCAATCAGATTTCTAAACTCTCTGGGACCTCCAGTCTCTTGAGGGTTAGGTGCATCATCTCTGACTGAACCCAGACCTGGCAGTCCTCTGCTGTATGCGTGTGTTGGGGGCCTCATATCAGCTGTGGTATGCTGCCTGGTTGGTGGTCCAGTGTTTGAGTGATCTGAGGGTGTGTGTGTGTGAAGGGATGGTATCCAGGTTAGTTGAGATTTCTGGGCCTCCTACAGAGTCTCCCTCTTCCACAGCTTTTCCTTAATTCAACCTCAGATGTCAGCAGCTTCTGTTCATTGGTTGGGTACAAATATCTGCATCTGACTATTTCAGATGCTTGTTTGGTCTTCTGGAGTGCAGTTATGATAGGTCCCTTTTTGTGAGTGTTCCATAGCCTCAGTAATAGTGTCAAGCCTTAGGGCCTCCCCTTGAGCTGGATCCCACTTTGGGCCTGTCACTGGACCTTCTTTTCCCAGACTCTTCTCCATTTCCATCCCTGCAATTCTTTCAGACAGGAACAATTATGGGTTAGAGTTTAGACTGTGGGATCGTTACCCCATCTCTCACTTGATGCCGTAGCTCTTAAACTCTTGCAGCAGCCCCTTTCCAGAAGCATCCCAGATCCTTAGTTGAAGGTGTTGTTTTGACATGTTTTCATTAGGACCACGCTCCAAAAATCTGCATTTGGATTAGATGAGGTTTTATGCGAGGGTCTCCGTCTATTACAAAAAGATATTTTCTTGTTGAAGGTTGAAAACTTACATTTTGGTATTAAGGACAAATATTAAAAATATAATTAAGGATAATGTTCATTTAGTTAAATGATGGTCTTACTTAAAAAGAGAACAACTGATTTACCAGTAGCAAATGGTTAGTTCTGAAAATGTACATATTCATGATATGTAACTGAATAGATTTTATTTATTTACACATATAAAATAAATCATTGCTGGTAAAATCACATCATGTGTATTATTTATTTTGTTCAGGTAGTCAGAATGGACTATCAAAATGAACTTTCAAGTTATTATGATACTAAAATGAAAGTAAGATTTCCATGTACAAATATATTTTTACAGCATTCTCACTTAAATTTGAAATATTTCCAATTCCATAAGCCTGTGTCCATTGAGATATAAAGGAATAATAGTATACTGAATTTATTCTTGTACGTATGAGACAAATTGTAATAGGCCCAATCATAAGTTTATTTTATCCCCAAGCAGTTTATTCTTGTTGTATGTTCTTTTGGAATAATTTACTTATAAAATGCTCACTTTCATGATCTCTGTTCCATTTACATTTTATGTAGCTGCGTCTGTCTTTTGTTTTGTTATCCGTTGAACATGAATTAAAGAAAATGTATCTTAATACTAACATTAAAAATTACAAATTTGAAATTTCTGCATAAATTTCACAAATCTAGTAGTACTTCATATTTAATTTTTAAATCATACTAATCTTTGTGAAGTAACCCATATTTTTCTCTTTAGTGCTAAAAGTATCTCTTGACCAATAATTTTATAATTTATCTATTTCAAGTGAAAATATAATTATCATCTTCAACAGATTATGTGATGCTTCAATTTGTTTTCAAGTTCATATTTGATTTAATAAAAATTCACATAAAAGTGAAATCCTTCAGGAGATGAAACCTATTTTAAAAACATACATGGTAAAGGCCATAATAAGGACTTATGAGAAATGGAATTTCTTTTTGTGATTGTGCTTTTGTGTGTATGTGAAGCTTTAAGAGCTAAAGTGATAATTTTCTTCTAACATTTTATTACAACACTCAACAAATTCTTCAAGTAATAGAATGCTTCCCTAGCTAGATTCTTATACTCCAATATACCTAAAGAGACCAAGAATTATGCAAATAAAATCAATGAGCATTATTCAATATGTTAATTTGATATACACTCAAGGAGTTTGGAATATTGTTGGAGTTAAATGTATATTTAATATTTCAAATAGATGGATGGGCTCAACTTATTAAGGAGTGAATGTTTATGAAATGCAAGATAATTTACAAATAAAAAATGATAAATGGTTTATAGATTATTACTATTTACTGAGTTCAAGTGAGTAAAATCATTATTTTGTAAAAATTGCTTCATTCTCAATGAAAGGGATGTCAAGTCCTCTTGGAGTGACATTTCCAGTATCTATCTATCTATCTATCTATCTATCTATCTATCTATCTATCTATCTATCAACTTTAAAGGAATAATCCATATTTGGGCTTTTGTATTATGACACATTATCTCAAGAAACAAACAAGTAATGTTTATTAGTATCTTAACCATATTCAGAATTGTTATTTTTTTTTGTCATTTGAAAACAGTTCAAACTTACTATCTGTGAAAAGGTACTCTCATTTTCATATATTTCCTGGAAAGCAGTTTTACTTGTAAGATATTTAGACACCAGATTTACCATGAGAAAAATATGCTGAAATCATATTGGAAAATATTTGTACTTTGTGATTATTTACAATGTTTGATTGCCTCTGATTAGAATATATCAGCATGATGAGGAATAGCCTTGGTTGTTTGGTTTTGGTTTATTGAACCATACCTGTTTTCACTGTGTAATCCCTGGATAATCTGGATCTAGTTTCACAGGCCAAGACATCCTTGAATTTGTAGTAATCCTCTGCCTTTAATCTCCAGTGCTGAGATTACAGGCATGTGACAACAAACATGATGGAATTGAAGATTATTTTGCCCTGATGCTTGAGAATAATTCAGATAGATATATTTTCACTCATTCTGAAGTCCACAAGTAGTTTGGAAGCAAGTGCATATTTTGTGATGATTGTTTCATATGTATTGTGATTTTTTATAATTAAAATATTATGTAAACTGTCCAATATTTAGTTTGTTCATGTGATGGTGTGTGAGCACATGTGAATACCTCTAAGTGCAGAGGCCAGAATAAGGGAAAGAGCCCTCAAAACTGGAGTTGCAAGCATTGATAGGATGCCTGACTTTTCACTTGGGTTCTGGACTCTGAACTCAGGTCCTCATGATTGCACATTAAGCACTCTTATCCTTGAGTTGTCTGTCTCTCTCTCATCAGTTACATCTTATTAACGTATGCATCTAATGCTTAATTGTTGGTGTACATGGATTTATATTTGTCTTCACATGATGTCTGAGATTGAGTGAAACATCTTTTCCTAGTATAACTAAACACAGGAGTCCTTGTTTGATAAGTAAAAAATTATATTTGTTTGCTTGTTTTTTGACTCTTTAACATTGGAACATACAGAAAATAAAGCTATAAGCAGTGAGCAGTGTAAGAATGTTAAAAGAAATTAACTTTAATGATCTAAAGGATATGCAGGTATATCGGTAAAGCTAATTTCTAGCATAATTGGCTGTAAACTCAGCTTTAAAAATGTATGTCTCATAAGCTGTTTTATTCAAAATATGGCTACTATAATGACTTTGTGGTAAGGCATTTACTGCCAAGTCTGACCTTAGTTAAGTTACTGAGACTCATGTCATGGAAGGTGAGGGCTGAATTCTGCAAGTTGTCTCTAGTGCCATATGCATGCCCTTGTACGTATGTTCTCAATATGAAGTAAGAAAATTCAAAACTTAAATAAATAAAATTGTTTCTTTTGTTCAGGATATTTAAACATCACTAAATACTATAGTGGGAAATACCTCTAACTCCTTAATTTTTACAATTTATCAATAAAATAAAGCTGACTGTGAAATATTTAATATTTCACAATAGTAATGAACAATCCAAACCACATTTAATATAAATTATCTTTTCATAATAAAATCTTTGAAATATTCTGTATAAGTCATTATTTATAAGAATATACTTTGATGTCATTAAGGAATGTGCCTCAAAGTGTAGTGGCCACATTATATGGTGATTATATATTTAAAGTTTATAAAACTTTCAAATCAATCCTGAAGTTACTGCTTTACATTTTCTTCAGAATTGACTTATAACGTTTGTTTCTCTCAATTTTCTTCAAGTTCAATACTTCAAGTTGTTTCTTCTCATTCTAAGAAGTCTGTGCTACTCTCTCAACTCCTCTTACGTTAGTCAGGGTTCTCTCAAGTCACAAAATTTATGGAATGTTTCTATAGATTAAGGGAATTTATTGTGATGATTTACAGTGTTGAGGTCCAATGACCCCAACAAGGGTCAGCTGTGAATGGGAAGTCCAAGAATATAGTAGTTGCTCAGCCCCATGAGGCTAGTTGTTTGATCTGATCTTCTGTAGAAGTAGATTCCAACAGATGTGCTGGCAAGTAAACGCAAGCAGACGAAGAGTGAATCTCCTTTCTTCCAATGTCCTTATATGTGGTCTCCATCAGCAAATGTGGCCTAGATTAAAGATGTGTACCACCACACCTGGATCTGGGACTTGCTTTGTCCCAGGATAACCTTGAACTCAGAGATCTTCTTTCTTTAGTCTCCAGGAATTAAAGGCATATAATACCTTGCCTGGGCCTAAGACTTTCATGAACATTATACCTCAAGATCTCCATGTCAAGATCCAGGTCAGAAACTTGTGTCTTTCAACTTCAAGATCTGGATCACAGGTGAGACCTCCAATTCTGGACTGTAGTTCATTTCATATATAGTCACAATGACAACCAGAAATATTCATTACACCTCTATTATCTGAAATTCCATAATGATTGTGGTACTAAGATTTTAATTTATTTATTTGCAAATATAATGGTTATCTCTATCCATGTTACCATCTATCTATCAATCTATCACTTGTTTGTCTTTTATCGATTTCTAGTTGAGTGTCAGTTCTAAATATTTTTCTCACTTTTTTGAGGAATTTACATGAAATTCATATCTTAGATTTATTTTAATATTTTTGATAAATATTCTTCAAATTCTATGGTTTGAAAACATGTTTTCCACTCAGGAGCTTTTCTTTTTCTTCCTTTCATAATGTCCAAAACCATACCCATTAACTTTTTCAGCTCTCATTTTCCTGCTAGGTAATTTTTTATTAAATGAGAAATTATAAAATAATCATCATTAA
>JANHMN010000013.1:65081649-65092442 GCA_030674055.1 Rhabdomys pumilio
AAGAAGAAGAAGAAGAAGAAGAAGAAGAAGAAGAAGAAGAAGAAGAAAAGAAGAAAACCACACAACAGCACAACAGCAGATCCTGGGCAGCAGCTCTGCCCCAGATCTCACAGAACCAAGAAGTGGGCCGCCCAGGAGCTCTAACCCAAGCAGTATCTTAGGTAAGGAGACAACAATACTTGACTTAAACAGGGAGTAACTGGAACCCACTAGGACCCAGTAAGTCACTCCTGGCACAGAGCACTGATTCCTTCCTGTCTATGTCTGAGCACTGAGCAGATCTTGGGCCCCAGCTTTAACCCCAGTAGTAACAACCACCCTACACAGTTCTGATACAACCAAGATAATAGGAAAAAATAGGCACCATTCAGAAACAGGGCAGGTAGCACTAAGGAGATCCAGATGACAAATGGCAAATTCAAGAACATAAGCATCAGCGACCCAGGGTACTTGGCATCATTAGAACTTAGTTCTCCCACACAAGAAAGTCCTGAATTCCCCATATCACTAGGAAAGCAAAATTCAGATTTGAAATCCCTTCTAATGATGATGATAGAAGACTTTAAGAAGGACATACATAACATTCTCAAAGAATTTGAGGAGAACACAGGTAAACAGGTAGAAGCCCTTAAAGAGGAAACACAAAAATTCCTTAAAGAATTACAAGAGAACACGACCAAACAGGTGAATGAATTGAACAAAATCTTCCAGGACACAAAATGGAAGTAGAAACAATAAAGAAATCACAAAGGGAGACTACCCTGGAGATAGAAAACCTAGGAAAGAAATCAGGAATCATAGACACAAGCATCACCAGCAGAATACAAAAGAGAGAAGAGAGAATCTCAGGTGCAGAAGATACCATAGAAAATATTGAAACAACTGTCAAAGAAAACACAAAATTCAAAAAGTTCTTAACACAAAACATCCAGGAAATCCAGGACACAATGAGGAGACCAAACCTAAGGATAATAAGTATAGATGAGAGTGAAGATTCCCAACTTAAAGGGCCAATAAATATCTTCAACAAAATTATAGAAAAAAACTTTTCTAATCTAAAAAAAAAAAAAAGATGTCCATAAACATACAAGAAGCCTATAGAATGAATATCAAATAGCCTAGACCAGAAAAGAAATACCTCCTGTCACATAATAATCAAAACAGCAAGTGCACAAAACAAAGAAAGAATATTAAATGCAGTAAGGGAAAATGACCAAGTAACATATAAAGGCAGACCTATCAGAATTACACCAGACTTCTAACCAGATACTATAAAAGCTAGAAGATGCTGGACAGATGTCATACAGACCCTAAGAGATCACAAATGCCAGTCGATGCTACTATACCAAGCAAAACTCTCAATTACCATAGATGGAGAAACTAAGATATTCCTCGACAAAACCAAATTTACACAATATCTTCCCACAAACCCAGCATTACAAAGGATAATAGTGGGAAAGCTCCAATACAAGGAGGGAAATTATATCCCAGAAAGAGCAAGAAAGTAATCCTCTTCCAACAAATCCAAAAGAAGATAGCCACACAAAGATAATTCCACCTCTATTAACAAAAATAACAGGAAGCAACAATTACTGTTCCTTAATATCTCTTAACATCAATGGTCTCAATTCCCCAATTAAAAAACATAGGCTAACAGGCTGGATAAGTAAACAGTACCCAGATTTTTGGTGCATACAGGAAACCCACCTCAGTGACAAAGACAGACTCTACCTTAGAGTAAAAGGCTGGAAAATAATTTTTCAAGCAAATGGCCTTAAGAAACAAACTGGAGTAGCCATTTTAAAATCTCCAGCCCAATAACACAAAGGGAGGGACTCATGGCTCCTCCTGTATAGGTAGTTGAGAGTGGACTTGCCAGGAATCAGTGGAAGTGGAGGGCCTTGGTGCTTGAAAGTTTGATTTCCCTAGTGTTGGGGAATTTCAATAGCAGGGAGGCAGGAATGAGAGGATGGTGGGAGCACACCTTCATAGTAATTGGAGGAGGGGGGATGAGGTAAGGGGTTAGGCATCAGTGGAAGTGGAGGGCATTGGTGCCTGAAAGTTTGAATTTTCTAGTGTTGGGGAAATTGAGAACAGGGAGGTGGAAATGGGAGGATGGTGGGAGAACACCCTCATAGAAACTCCCAGATTTATGACATGACAGAAGCAGGCTGCCAGAAGATTAGATTCCAGAATTCAAACAAACATTTATCTTGATACTAAATTTTGTTTTGAGAACTGTATATTGCAGAATATACAGCCTTGGTGTATCTACTCATCAAGCAAGCTGAGCAGACCTGCTCAAACCTCTGATGTCCTGGAATTTCAGCTGAATGCAGTGAAGACACAGCATCAGAGGATTATCAATTTACTTTTCCCCATACCCCTCTTCAAATATCTCAATGCCTATAATCAGCTTGAAGAAGTTAATGAAGAGGAAGAGTCATATATATATGTTATTAAGATGAACTTATTTCTTATGGTACAAAATTTACTTTGATTTCGAATTTAAGGTTTTCATTAGTATGAACTTCTTATTGATATAAAAGTGAGATTAATATTGTTACTCTCATAGGCATTGTGCCTATATAACACATTTAGGAATACAAGGCTTAAACCCAGTTCTTTAGCTTTTCTAACTGATTTGAAATGGTTAGACTGTGAGTTAAGAGCCTATAGCAAATTCATGGCTCTGAGTTTATTGTTAGGATGTTTTCTATATTTTATTTAGAAATAGCTGAGTGTTAACAGACAATAGTCCAGGTTGCCTTACAAAGATAGTTGGTTTTCAACACGTCAGAAGTCCATAGAATTGACGTTACAAACATTTCATTATTAATGTTCATTTTGATTAGAGATCTGTCTTCTCCTGACAGCTTACAGTCTTGGATTCTAAGAAGAAATTGAGCATCTTTGGAGTTACTCCAGTTGTGGTGAGACAGCCACTAGGCAAGAATTGCCTCTTTTCATCTACAGACTAATCACTGTCCAGAAAAGAACAGACTTGTGGAATAGTCAATTGATTATATTTTCCAAGACAGAGTAATCAGCCCTTAATAATTCTGCATCACTAGGTCTGTCAGATGATCCTGGGCCAGAAGGCTGAAGATCGAATGCTCCAAAATTTTGTAATATAGGGACTGTCCAGGTGTTCAGCAGTCTCTGTAAATTGGTTACATTTTAGAAGCTATGCTTTGTGTTTCCCAGAATTTCATTTAACTCAGTCATTCTGAATTTCTGACAGGGTTGAAGACTTATAGTCTCATAGCCAATCCTGGCTATTTACTTTGAGAGAAAGGATTTGAGAGGATGGTTTTCAGCTGACATTCATTATAAAGTCAAGAAAAAATCCAGGTTCATAACTAAGTCTTTTAGTTAGGAGAGATGACAGAGGTTCTGGTTAGTCAACAAAATGATGGACTGGGTATTAGGTCTATCTTGTACCTTGCTGACACAAATTGGTATAGTTAAGCTCTAATTATATTTCGAGAGAAAATTTTATTTCAACAGGCAGAGTGATATGTAGGAGGAGCTAAGGTGGAAAAAGTAAGAAGAGGAAGAGGAGGAGTAAGGAAAGGAGGATGAGGAGAGGAGGAGGTAGGTGATGTGAGAGAGAGAGAGAGAGAGAGAGAGAGAGAGAGAGAGAGAGAGAGAGAGGGGGGGAACATGGAGGCAGATGTTCGTGTGTCTCTGCCAGTTAAAGATAGTTGATATATCTAGGTTGGGTATTGGGTTACACTTCTGATTGTGTGGACATCTTGTTATTGAGCATTACCAAACTTCTAAAGCCTTTTATTAGCATTTAAAAATGTATAAAAGCAAAAAGGAGACGGGGGATCAAATAGGGCTTCTCTGAGGAGTAGAAATGGGGAAAGGGGATTGCATCTGAAATGTAAATAAAATATTCAATTAAAAATAAACACAACAGAAATCATTTCTTTTTAAGTTTAGCATAGGATCTTTTACTTTTTTTACTTTCAAAATTTCTGACTTTATTTCAATAACCACTTCAAATTTGTTTCTTTTTCCTTAAATGCAGAATCATAAAATTAATAACATAGGTATTTTATAGCTAAGTATATTAGGTCATATAGAACATAACCTAGTATCTTTTAAATATAGTTCAACAGTGTGGTATTTTAATCTTTTGTTAAATCACTTTTTATTAGAAAAAAAGTTTTTTTTATGTCTTTGACATTAATTCAGCATCATCTGAAGGAGAATATTTCTCTTAAAAATGATTTAAAGTAAAAAAGTATGTTTAGCAATTTAATATATTCTAAACTTTGGCTAATTTTTTATTCAGTTAATGATAAAAAATGAGGATGAAGAATGTATAGGGTGAATAATTGGATCTTGGACTTTGAGAAGAGTAACATTTTGTAATTGGCTAACCTGAGATTATCTCTTATTGCCATGTTTTCAGAGACATTGGTTTTAGTTAATGTGGTCTATGAAGACATGGGTGAATAATTCTTCAGATTCAAAATCTCAACTATAAGATACTTATTAAAATGCTTTAAATATTTGGTATCTTTATCTGTTTGTGCTTTTTTTTTTCACTTGAAATGCAGTTTTGGTAGTCTTCAGACTGGGAAATCATCTTCACTAACCCTATATCTGATAGAGAGCTAATATCAAAACTATATAAGAACTCAAGAAGTTAGATTTCAGAAAACCAAATAATCCAATTTTAAAATGGAGTACAGAGCTAAATAGAGAATTCTCAGCAGAAGAGTATCAATTGGCTGAAAAACAATTAAAGAAATGTTCAAATCCTTAGTTATCAGTGAATCTGATGAGTAAGATCAAATACTTAAATGACAGTAACTGCTGGAAAAGTTGTAGAGAAAGAGGACACTCCTCCATTGCTGGTGGGACTATGTGGCAGGACCTTTTTTTCCCATTGTATTTGCAGTAGAGCTCTGTCATTAGATAGAGAAGAGGTAGGTGGAGTGGGGAGGAGGAAGGAAGGAGAGAGAAGGAGAGAGGAGGAGAGGCAATATGGCAGGAGATGTTACCCTCAGTGTCTCTAGCAGTTATTCATAACAAGGTTAGATAATTTGGGTTAACAATTCTAATTGTGTGGGCATCTTGTGTCTTGAGTATTTGCTAATATATAAATCTATTCGGTAATCTTTTAGCATTAGCATTCTTCTTTCTACCAGGTACCGCAAGGATGGTGGTTATTGTCTAGGTTATTGAGCCGAACGTTACTTATAACGTGGAGGAGATGGCCAAGAGCCCATGCATAGAGCCATGGACTCCACGGAGCTGACCGGTGGAAGCAGCAGCCACACCAACTTCTTGTGGGTCCCATGCTGGAGCCACTGGCCATCCCTTGCTGCCCTTAGTGCGGGAACCATAGAGCGTCAACTTGGCATCCAGGCAGGGAGATAGCTGGCTGCCTCCTTTTTACTAATACCTCCGGCAACAGGACTGCATACTGGTACAAACACTATGGAAATTTATCTGGCAGTTCCTCAGAAAATTGGAAATAGTTCTATCTGAAAACCTAGCTATACTGCTCCTGGGAATATATCCAAAAGATACTCCACCATACCACAAGGACAGGTGCTTTCATAGCGCCCTCATTTGTAATAGCCAGAAGCTAGAAACAACCCAGAAATCCCTCTACAGAAATATGAATATAGAAAATATGGTGCATTTACACAATGAAATACTATACAGCTATTAAAAACAAGAACATCATGAATTTTGCAGATGAATTAATGGAAGTAGAAAATATCATCCTGAGTGAGGTAACCCAGACACAAAAGGATACACATGGTATGCACTCACTGTTAAGTGTATATTAGCCTAAAAGTTCAGAATACCTATGATACAACTCACAGACTATAGGAAGCTTAACGAGGAATGCCCAAGTGTAGATACCTCAAATCCACTTAGAAGGGGGAATAAAATAATTATGGGAGGCAGAGGAAGTGAGGAACATGGATGAGAGAGGAGAGGGGGCAAATGTGGAGGAGACAGTGTGGGCAGGATCAGGTATGGCACAAGCAGATGCCCAGAAGGCCAGGGAAGTGAATGGAAATATGCAGCCGCAGGGGGCTGAGGGTGGGTGGAACCTCTAAGAAAGTCCTAGAGACCTGGAATGTGAGAGGTTACTGGGACTCAATGGGGATGACATTAGCTGAAATGCCTAACATTGGAAAGATCGGACCTAAAGAGCCCAGTAGATAAACATGGCCCCCAGTTGGGATAGAGGCCACCCACCCATCTTCAAGATTGTTATCACAGATATGTTCTAGTCTAAAGGAAATGCAGAGAAAAAAAGAAGCAGTTACTGAATAAAAGGCCATCCAGTGACCCACCCACCTTGGGATCCATTCCATGACCACACAGCAAACCCAGAAACTATTATTTATGAAAGCAGTATGGATTGTGCTTTCAGACTAGAGTCTAGCATGGCTGCCCTCTGAGATATGGTTCTACCAGCAACTGATGGAGAAAAATACAGATACTTATAGCCAACCACTGGGTTGAGGTCGGGGACTCATATGGAAGAGTTAGGGAAAGAATGAAGGAGCTGAGGGGGATTGCAAACCCAAAGGAGAACAAGAGTATCAACTAGCCTGGAGCCCTCAGAGTTCCCTGAGACTAAGCCAAAAACTCAAGGAGCATCCATGGGCTAGTCTATGATCCTGGGCACATGTGTAGCACAGGACTGTCTTGGCTGGCCTCTGTGGGAGAGGCTGTGCTTAATCCTGTGGAACTTAATGCCTGAGGGGTGCTGGTAGGAATAAGGTAGGCAAGAATGTAGGAACACCTTATCTGAGGTGAGTGGCGGTGTGGAGGGGGAATGGGGTGAAGAACTTGAAAAAGGAGGACCAGTAAAAAAGGGGGGCAACTTTGGAATGTAAATAAATAACATAATTTTATAAAAAGAGAGGAATGCAGTTTTTCCTTGTTATACAAGACAATTAGTAAAAGTTTTTATTAATTTCAGGATTTAGAACATGAATTTTTGTCAAGCAATATTTATGTGTCTCCATACTCAGCTACCACAGATGGACACTATGTTTCCACATTTGGGACACTCTTGCTCTTTATATATAACAAACTGCCTGTTATGCTGGTAGATATTCAATAGTTTTAATTGTCGTATACTTCAAACTTTCTTACAGGGTGCCATCTGGCACATAGAAACTTTAATGAATTTTTAAACTTTATAGACTATGTTCTACATTAGGAAGGTCTGAAAAAATCAGGACTGAAATACTGATCAATGGCAGATTTATCTTCTTACATTTCACAAATTTACAGTCAGTGGTTTTATACCATTAAGACACCAAAGCATTACAAAGCATAATTGATGAATATAATAGTTTTCATTGCTACTTAAACAAATTATATGTGTAGTGGTGTGACTTTTTTCGGTGGTTTTCTTGAACAATTTTCCTGTTAACTGAATGCTTCAAGCTAAAATGTTTGAGATTTTTTTTTTTCAATAAAAGAGTGCATTCAATTTTCTTTATTTCATTAAAATCTATCTGTAGTTGTCATTGAATCATCTCATATTGTAAAGTGAAAAATTATAAAGACCATTTTATAAAATATATACAGGCTTTTTCTTTACCCTTAGACCTGAGCAAAAGAATACAGGTTCCAGAAAGCAGAACTGAGTGTAAGATTTCAGGCCTTCACTGCCCCTTGTCTGGGAAGAGTATTAACATTCCTCAAGCCTCAGGGAAGAAAACCCACCTGTGGTTGAGGAAGGCCCAAAGCAGGAAGGCACATTTCTGACCACAAAGAAAGAGGCAAGTCATCTGGGTGGTTCCAAGAACTAGCTAACTTTCCACTGTTCTTGGTTACCCCTCCCCCCTTTGAAGTCTTCCCAGTGTTACAGCTTGCTCATGTTCAAAATTTGTAAAGCAACCAATCATACGTAATGGTGCAAAAATTCCTCCCTTTTCCCCACCCTGTGCTATAAAAAGCTCCTCAGCTTGCTGGTCTTGTCAAATTCTGCTCCTACGTGAACATGCAATTTGACCTTGGCTAGCAAACTCTCCCTAATAAAGCTCTGTTGATTGCATCCAGGTACTGTGTCTTGTGATTTTTGGGTGGCCGTGACTTCCCGAGACTTGAGTAAGGGTCTCTCGAGTTTGGGGACTTTCAATATTAGACTACACTTACATTAATTATATATAAAACCTGTGTCCATTGACCAGTAATCACAATGTCAAATTCCAGAGACTGCAATCTACTTATATTCTTCTCCTTAATAACCTTGATCTTAGTTTTTCTTTTGCTTTTTCTACATTTATAAATTTATAAAGATATTTTACATTCTTTAGAAAAGCAAAAGTCAATGAAATAGCCAAGAATTCAAGTGACAAAGAGTAATATATATATATATATATTTAAATATTGAGTATATAATTGAAATACATGTACTTATGTATCATGATGTACATTTGAAATCTGTAAAAGAATTGCAGGAATTTCTTTTAAACACACACGACATGATACAGCATGCAGTCATAGATATTTTAAAATCATAAGTGACTGTTCTAGAAAACAAAATACAATAAAATCAGCACAAACTGGCTAGGTCAGAATTTCAAAATTTATCAATGAGAATATCACAACAGTTATATTTCCTTTCCTAATAAGATATCATATACAAGAAATAATTAAAATTGTAGGGTTGTTTAAATATTTTATATAAAATTTTGATGGTTAGAGAAATTCATCCTGTTGATAATTTACATTTAACTACAGTGCATAAATGTGTGTGTGTGTGTGTGTGTGTGTATACATGAGAGGCATAAGTATTTATAAAATGTTTCTTTAATATTTTAGTTTTTTAAACATGAAAGATTTTCAGTAAATTTAACTCAATGTAAATAATTTTACTTTATAACTAATGAGAAAATTCTATAAAATTTATAAATCATGCTCTCAAAATGTTTGAATTTTTACCAGACAAATTTTTTCTAGAACAAAAATTTGGAGGTCAAGGGCACCGTACCATCCAACAGTGACAGTTGTTGTACTGTGTTAGACTTCTGGCTGGTGGTATTCCCAACATACCACACATAATCCAGCTAGGTTCTATCATCTTGCTAGTGTGCCCAAAACAATATCATGAGGGTTTAGGTAAAAACTAATTCAGAGTATATAGAAGAAGGATAAAAGTCTGAGGGATAGTAGTCTAAGGTTCAGAGTGTGAGCCAAATAAATAATTAACGAAAAGAAGGAAAGATAGAAGGGAGGGAGGAACAGAGGGGGAAAGAAAGAAGATGAAATCACTCAATTTTATTCATATCTTTTAAAAAGCCATGTTTATTTGTTAACTGGTGCCTGTTGATGTCTTCAATTGTTCTCAGTTCTCTTTCAACTCCTGACATGCTGTACAGAATTGTTTCTTATTTGCTTTCAAGTTGCTTGTAAGATTGCCAGCAGTGCATAAATTTTACAGATAGTTTCCTCTGTCTCTACTCCCAATGTACACATTAGTCAGTACAAAATAGTTTCATATTTAATTGTTAATTACTGCATGTGTTGCTCTGATGATTTACTTAACATTTTCAAATGTTCCATAAAAAAGGTCTTCTATATTTTATTGTTTAAGATACTTTACTAAAATTGCACTTGAAGTAGATTTTGATGATAACTCACCCATTGATAACCTGTCTTATGCCCTACACTATTTGTTTCTGTAGAGAATTGTAGTTCTAACTAACAGCAGGGCTCTTTTAAGATGAGGTAAGAAAATGAAAGTGTCTAAACTGGTACTTTGGATTCTGAAATAAAATACCTGACAGAAGCAACTTAAGACTTGGTTCATAATTTCACAAACTTACAGTCCATTAGGGTAGAGAGAACAGAGTTGATTGCATCAATTTATGAAGGTGGAACCACTAGGCAAAACTACTCACCTTACTGACCAGGACATTGAGACTGAGGTAGTTGCTTGGATCTCACAATAGTGTTCAAAAGCCTGGTCCTGGTCATCTGTTTCTAAAAACCAAGTCCTAATACCCAAAGGTTCCAGGACTTCTCAATACAGCACTCCAAGCAGTCAACAGAATTTTTATGTGTGAAGTGCAGGGGAGCATTTTAGATTCAAATTATAACAGCAATCTGTAAGCATATTCAGAAACAATATACAGAAATTAAAAATAAACAACCTCTTCCTTTATAAATATAGTCCATATGTATGTGAAAGATGAAATTTGGAGATAGAATTAGCATATGAAATGGCTAACAAATCAGAGATCTGTCCAATTCTTGCATGTTCCTTTATTCAGTCACCTAATCTATCTGAACATGCATTTTTTGTTGTTGTTGTTTTTTGTTTGTTTGCCATATATGCAAAGCATGTCTTGTTCTTGATGGTAGGACACCCACTAGACTCTAGTAGACTCTAATAGACTACCACTGTACTCTTTCCTTCAGTTCCTACAGATGTAGGCCTGGACCATAAAAGGCTTTTTGATATATAATCTTTGCTATGCTTATGTTACTCTCTTTATTTTATAGAATGATGGCCTAGGAGAAAGTCTTAGAAGAAAATTTCAAAGATTATCTGTCTATTCTCTTGTACTAATAAGAATTTCTGTAATAACTCTATATTTCTTCTGTACTTGCTCAAATACACACACACACATACACACGCACACCCACACCCACATACACACACACAAAGTGTTGTATAGACAGACTACAAGTGTAAAGACATGACCCATTTCATATTAGGCTTGTAATTGTGTGTGTCTGTGTGTGTGTGTGTGTGTGTGTGTGTGTGTGTGTGTGTGTGTGTGTGT
>JANHMN010000013.1:65092452-65107445 GCA_030674055.1 Rhabdomys pumilio
TGTGTGTGTGTGTGTGTGTGTGTGTGTGTGTGTGTGTGTGTGTGTTTAGCCAAAAGCTTAAAGCTTAAGTAGTTTTGATCTTTTTCTATTGTCTCATTACTTCATTTTGTAACTATTTGGCAGATTGGTTGAGTAAATCATTTCAAATCAACAGACAAGTGAGATTCTGCAAGAATATTTTAAAAAGATATATGATTAAAATGTATACCTCCCTAAACTATCCTTTTAATGAATGAATTATATTCTATACCAGATGATTTTAAAACTCATTTGGGATATTTCTGTAATGACATGGACTATTGGTGAAGACCTTGGTATTTTTCTGTATAGAAACAAACCTTGTTAAATTATAACAAAATTATATAGATACCCCTCTATGGAAGTTCAGATTTTTGGCATTTTCAAAGTGAGCATTTTAAAAGGACTCACTACCCATGGTTGCTGTAGCTTTCATACAACCTGATAGATATATAGATATACAGAGTGTAGATAAATGATAATGATACATATATATACAGATATACAGATTGAACAAATAATCAGATAATCTATACACACAGACATATATATATATATACATATATATATATATATATATGTACATATATACATACATACATAATTCATATACACATACATACATGTGGGCAGTTAAATTAATAAAGCATCTAAGTAAGTTGCATAAGCAATTCAACAAGAGCTATAAAATATTTTCTTTGTCATCTTGACTGTATTCAGATTTTTCTTCACAGAAGACTTGATGTTTCAGGTCGAAAATCTGAGTAGTGGTTCTAAAAGATACCTATGTTTCTTTTCTATTAAAAATTTTTTCTGAAGATATGTGAAGGTTTGTAGGAATAATTCCAATGAGTACTGTGGTATTTTTAAAAGTCAGCTTGATAAATTTGTTCTAATGGGGGTTAAACAAAGCATCCTAAAAGAAGATGCAGGTAATAATTCAGAAAGTGTATGGCTAACCCACACTGTATTTGACATCCTCCCAACTTCCTTACCACCTGACATTGTTGGATGTCCACAGAAAAAAATTTGCATTTGTTGCACTCTCTTAAAAGCCCCCTAACTGAAGTCTATGTCTTCCTGATATAAAGAAAGCCTGAATGTGTATTACTGAATGAAAGACAACTTAGTTCACTGTTATTCCAAATGCATTATTTCAAACATACTGAGACTAAACTACAGAGAGAACAAGGTTACCATAAGAAGAGTGTAGGTAGGACAGAGGATTTTTCATAAGAATGGTGATGTTATTTTATAAAAAACTATAATGGTAGATAATCGTAATTCAAATTTTGTTAAACCCACAGAATATAAGACAATAAATTTAGTCAGATATCATTGTAAACTCCAGGAGCTGCTGTGTGAATATAGGCTATCTGATTAGAATAGATGCAGTAAGATCACAAGTGATGGTAATGTGGTAACAATATTTATACAATGATCAAATATGTGATACCTGATTCTTCTTAACGTCCAGTTGTATTTTCTTGTATGATTCATACTGCTCCAAAAACATTAGTACCTTGTAAAATATATGATAATTTCATTTAAACTGATATTAAATGTGCTGTCACTTTTATGTCAATTTGATAAAAGGTAGACTTTAAAAACTTTAGATGGGAAAATGTGCATATCATTGGGGTGGGATGCATTTTCTTGATTAATGGGGAGGGTATAGCTCACTGTGGGAAGTGTCCTCCAGGAAATAATGCTCTTGGATGCTGTAAGAAAGAAGAATGACCAAGCTATGAGTAGTAACCTAGCAATCAGCATTCCTACATGGCCTCTGCAACAGCTCCTGCATCAATGATCCTGACTCAAGTTTCGCCCTGCCCTCCTATGAAAATTTACTATGATGTGAAAGTGCAAGCTAAAATAATTATCTTTTTAACTCACTTGCTTTCAGTCATTCTTTTTCATCACAAGAATAGAAATCCAAACTAATACAATATGTGTAGAGTATAAAGTAACTATTAAGCTTGATTTATATTCCAACATTTCTATATTTAAAAGTCCTTGAAATAACATATACATGCACACACACATACACAAAGAGAGACACACACACCACACCACAGCACACACATTTTGTTTGTACCTCAGGCTTTGTATGTTGTTTTATATTTTTATTTCCCAAACAAATTCACATTTATTTTTTCAAATTATTTTGATTAATTAATCTTTGTAGTCTGTCAATGACATAAATATATAAAAGTATTAATATTTTAATAATTGATATATTCTATTATTTGTTATTTGCAAAGTAGATTCAACATGCACACCTTGAATTTAACTTGAACTTTGGTTATAATGTCATAAATCATGTTATGCATGTTCATATGGCAACTATGCAGGTTTAAATATTCTGATGAGATCCTGAGTGACTACTGTCAGTAAGTAAGCATCATCATTAACAATATCCTAACACCAGAATCTTCATCAACATCTCTTATTTATTAACTTCTTCCAAATGCCATACAGCATCTTTATACCAGTCTTTCAGAACCATCATTCACATGATATTTGACATTGTGACAAAGTCTCAATTCTCCTGGAAGTTGTCAAAGAGTATCTTGAGGATGATCTATAGGCTCATAAATATTTATTAATATTGCTGTAAATTTGACAACATCTTTAGTTTTCTTGTACTTAACCTTCTGAATAAAAAATAATATGTGCACAAAATTATGATATAAGTGACCAAAAATAAACCCCCAATATTAGATGATGTCATTGTTTTAGCATCTCTGGAACTCCAATATGTTATAAAATTTTATATTATTTCAAGAGGAGTTATTGTTTTGAGCAAATAAGCATACCCAGGCTCAAAATGTGATTCAGCTACTTGAAATAAGCTTTTATTTTTGGTTATTAGAGATTATTCAGTATATTAGAGGTGAGTATATGTACATGTGTGTATGTTTCTATGTGTATTTAAGTATATGTGTGGGTTTTGCATATATGTGCTATGAGTTAATAATGTGACTCATTTTAGTATAGTTCAATCATATTTTTCAAACACTGTTTTCATTTCATATTTTGGTCCTTGGAACTAGAAGATCAGTGTGCAACTTTGATTCTGGATTCAGTCTCAAGAATGCTGTGGTTAATCAGGCACAACACTTGAAGTCTTGTGATGATTACAAAAGGAAGAAAGTGAAAGCAATCTAGAGAAAAGAACATCAATTTTGATGATGAAATCATTATTTTTCAGGAAACTTAGCATATTACTTGGGGTAATGAGACAACATGGAGGTCAGCTAAAAATGGCAGAAGCTTTGATGGTAACTGGGAGCATGCTGCCCTGTAAAGATGAGAGTTAAAAAAATGTGAATGGAGTGATAAATCATGACATAGTGAAGACAGACAAAAATTCAAAACAAGGACAAGAAAGGGGAGCAGAGCTAGATGACACCTGACATAAAATGAACCCAAATTCTGACTTTGAAGGTATTACATAACTTTCTGAACATTTACTATTGAAGGATGTATTTGAGACATTCTAAGAAATAAGTATGTGTAATACTTTTTGTGTAGTTTAATTTTCTTTGGGCTTGAAGGGAGAAAGAGTGAATGCTCAGAATATGTTAGAGGTACTGATGGGAGGCAGGGCAGTTCGTAGAGTAGATTAAGTATAAAACAGCAAATTCTAGGGAGAGTTTTGGGGAGGTAATTTGTACATAATATTCAGAATTTAATAATTAATTCCATTTAGAGTGAAAAAGAAATGTTTTTGTTTATTTACGTTCTAGATATACTTGTTAATATGGGGTTAGAGACAAAATTCATATGGAACTCTGTTGGTACAATGATTTTCCACATTCAGAATGCTCCAGATTTGAGTCTAGCAATTCATAACAGAGACATGGTGGTCTAAGTCGGCAACTGTAACATGTGGGAGGTTGTAAAAGTTAAAAGTTATAAGTTGAGTCAAGAGTTCATCAATGTGGAGGTGTGTTGAAAGCAAAAAGAATATTCAGAATATCCTTAAGGATTTGAATAATTAAGTAAACAGGTTTGATGTAAACAGGAGAGTGTTGGCCTAGAGCTGCAGCAAGGATTCAATAGAGCACTGATGATGACATCACACGCATAGAGAGGAAACAAGAAAAGGTGATGGAATACACAAACTTGAAATCCAAATATTTCATACAGAATATTGGCTTTAACATTCCCCTCAGTTTAAGTAAACTCCAGACAGCTCCGTCTACATCTTATGTAGCCTCCCAGCCTTCTCTCAGAGTATTCACTTAAGAAACATAGAAGTATAAATTTTATTTTGTGCCTTTGAGATGAAAATTTTCTTAAAACTTTTGGCTACTTTTATAATCTTCAATTGCCATTTTCAAGGCCCTGTGAATCATCATTTGAAACATAATTATCAAAAAAGGTAGCATTTCCATTTCTGTTTTTGTGAGAGGGTAGCAGCTCTACTTTACAGGGCAGCCTGCTCTCACTTAGACTCAGACTTGCTGCCATAAAGAGTGGAAAAATTTTACTTTTTCTTTGAAATCCCAGGTAAACTGTCTTCCCTCTACCTCAGCTCCATGAAACTCTATTGCCATTTCTTCTGAAGGAAAGGAATTTAGACCGTGTTCTGGCCCTTCCCTTTTAATGCAATAACTTATGAAAAATTAACTTAAACTGTCACATTTTTATTCTGGTCTGAGAGAGCAAAGCCACAAAAGTTATACCAAGAATGAGAATGATCAGTGTTGTACAAGGGAAGACAGTTAGGTGACAAAGGACCTTGAAATATAGAGAAAATTGACTGGTGAAGAAAAAGAGAATGTAAATGAGTATAAATGATTGCTTAAAAGTAAAGGAAAAAGTAACTAAATAAGTTATGAGCATTAAGTAAATATATAGGAATTGAAATATGTTGAGTGTGAATAGAGAAATATATTGGGATTGGATTTTGCCTTAAGAGAAAAGTAATCCAATAAAAAAAGTGATATCCAATAAAAAAGAGGGGGACTTTTGATGGCTGGACTTCAATTCTTTGGTAGCTAGACCATGGTAGTCAGCCTCATGAAGAGGAAGTAGTCAAATCAGGGAACAGAGGTTGAGGCCTAGCTTTAGTAATGTTATCTAGTCTTTTTTATTTTTTTTTGCAAGGCAGAGAGAATGGAGCAGAAAGGCAAGACCTGCCAGGGCCATATTTGCCAATCCTTGGGCTGGCTAGCATCCTTTCAGTATAACTGGAACAACTATTTTTAAACAGATATGATTATTTTGTATGTAATTAACTGGAACATCTAAACACCAGATAATAAACCCCCTTCTGTATCCAGTATCATCATAATATTAAAAACTGTGCTCTGTTAATAGAAGATGTAAAATTTCATTTTTCAGCATTTTATTTATTTCCCTGTTTTTATGTATCCATTTGCTTTAAATGATGAGAAAAATAAACATGTCTATTAATCTAACAAAGCAAAAAGACAAATAAAAAAAGAAAAACAAATTCACTCTAGGACATTTCAAGGAAGCAAATTGGCCCATTGTGATACTAACTTCAGTTCCTGTGCCCCATTTTCAATGGTTCGAGACAGGAAAAAACTTCAGTTTGTAATTTTTATCCTGATTTCAAAATAGATGAGGGTGAGCCTATTTTTCTCCACTTCAAATTGTATAGCGATCATCAACAATGTAATGTACATACGCTGAGTGACTAAGTGTCTACTGCACCATCGTGCACATACTGTCCACTAGTTTAAGGTCAAACATTGATTCTTAGCATTCTCTAACAGGTGTTCAGATGCTTTTGTTCGCCACAGCTCCAATTTCAATAGATTCTTTCTTAAGCAGTCTTCCCTTAGGGTTGAACCAAAATTTCTAATCATTGTTGATCTTAGTTGTTTTCTGGATAGTAATCTTACCATGGGGCCTGTGTCTGGGGCAACATTAGGACCTTACAACAAGACATATTTCTAGATGCAAATAGGCTGTTATCTTTTCATTCCTTTACTCTGTCTTTTGTTATTTTTAATTAAATTTGTTATTTGATATTTTCAAAATTTAAATGATGATCACAATTTAAAAAGTGCATTTATATGTATTTTTGTGTGTATGAGAAAAAGAGAGAAAGAGGGGGGGGCGAGGGGATTATATGTAGTGGAATATTCTGTTTTTCATTAGTGGTGGTCAGAGAACCACTCTGTCATATCCGTTCAATTCTTCTGCCTTCATCTGAGTTCTAAGGATTCATCTTATGTCACCAGGTTTGCATGGTAAAGCACCAGTATCCGATACTTCTATACTTAGACCTAACTGAAATACTTGTCTTTCTGTATTTTTGTCTCTGATTGATGTGTAAAGTTTATCTTGAGTATATTACCTCAATTTAAATGACTAATGTTCCTTCTGTCCACCGCTCATTACAGCACCACAGCTCTTATTATTCTACATTAGATTTATCCTAAACCTACGAGATTTCGAATGGGGATTTGAGTCCCTAAAGTCTACTTATTTCCATTTATTTTTGAAGATAAACATTTCCATTCCATTTTTCTATGTAATAAAAATCTCCTTTAATCAAGACTGACCAAACAACATTCTGCATCATTCCCTTGGAGTGTTCATGTCTACTAAAATCATTTATTATTTAATTGTTCAACTAAAGCCATTTTTAAATCGTTATTAATCATTAACACTAATAAACATTAACCATTTCTTACGTGCTGAGTGAGTGCTGTTCACATCTACATATCTACAGAAATGGCCTTTACTTCCTGATTGATATTTATTTAATTTAATTTTTGAGATTAAAACATGATTACATTTCTCCCATCCCTTTCCTCCTTCCAAACAATATATTACATCATTTTAGTGTAACACCATGTAAATTTAAAACTGTGATTCAAATTCCATGTCTGATCTACCAAAAAATGCTCAAAGTTATCTATTACACTTGTGCATATTTTTTAAAAGCTATAAAACATTGGATGTTACATTAATATATTTCCTAAATTCATATTCTCTCCTTAAATGTGTGTGAATGTAAATTTCAGCCTGCAGATTTATACTCAAAATCTGCAGTTTATACAAATACTGCCATCTCTTTTCATTTATTTGATGAAGATTTTATGGATGAGATTTTGGAATCTCTTGCTGAAAACTTAGCTGTAATGGCAAGAGAAGTGAGCACACTCATCCACAATGCATGCCACTAGAAATTACACTCACGGAGGCATAGAAAGGCAGTGTTGAGCCCTGTAAAACTAAAGGGGCACCTGCAAACATAGATGCAGATGAAGGTCAGAAGCACCACAAAGCACCTGGTATAAGGAGACATTTTACTCATTCCTCTCCTGGAAAAGAAACAGTGATAAATCTCCCTTTCAATTGAGCAAACATATTATCAGGAAATTTTGCCAAGTTTCTGTTGTGGGATTTTCTATTTAAACGAAGTAGGCTATTTATCCCAGTGAAAAACATTCTTTTTCTGAACCATGTTGTTTCATGTGAACTACTGGCTTTATAAGTACAGTTCTGTGTCATGAATAACATCAGCATGCAGATACCTATATTAAATTCTATTCATTCTCAAGAGGACCCATTGATAGATTTGTTATTCTCTACTTCTATGTACATGGATATGCCTATTATGTTCATGCAAAATTGAACCCTTTAATCAGGAGGAATAAAATATAAAGCATTGTAAACAGCTCAAATTAGTTTTAAATTGTCATTAAATGGATGCCTGAAAGGAATTAATCTGTCACATATTTTAAACCCTTATTTCTCCCTTGTTACTCCAGAGAACCACAATAATATATAGATTTAATTCTAAAAGAAATAGAATTACCCAGTGTTAAGGTATAACATATTTTTAATAGTTTGCGAAGATTTAAGGGACAGTATAGAAATATTAAAGAAAAAACATATTGATTAATCAAGACAGTTTCATAATCATAGATCCTTTATGTTTGTGGATATAATGTTTAGAACTACAATCATGGAATGAAAATTTATAATAAACTGAGTTATTTCTCAGCTTAGGCAAATATACTCTGTTTAAATATGCTTGGCCCAGGGAGTGGCACTAAAGTTGTAGCCTTGTTGGAGTAGGTGTAGCCATTTTGGAGGAAGTATGTCACTGTGAGTATAGCTTTGAGAGCTTCCTCCTAGATGCCTTCTCTTATTTGCCTTCAGAATAAGATGTAGAACTCTCAGTTCCTCTAGTGCTGACTCCTTCCTAGATGCTGCCATACTCCCGCTTTGTTGATAATGGACTGAACCTCTGAACCTGTAATCCAGATCCAATTAAATGTTGTCCTTTGTAAGAGTTGCCTTGGTCAACTTTGTAAAAGTGACCATGGGTGCAGGCTCTAAGTTCCCACACAAATGGTGGCACACACAGAGCAAAGATGATTGTAGGCTCCTGATTCTGGTGCCATGTTAACAGAATTGAGCTTTACTGGTGAGTTACCTTGGCCCAGGCAAATGTTTCTAACTCGGCAGTCAGTCTCTCCATTGGGGCCACTCTAGCCCCATACCAAAGTCATCCACCCCACCGTCAGCTGTCACACCACCCAACAACCAAGTAAATCAAATTTTTAGATGCTTAAAATTAACCAATGGATTTATATATCAGCAAATACTCAATACACAAGATGCTCACACAATTAGAATTGTTATCATAATTATCTAACCTTGATATAAATAACTACCTGAGATTTCAAGAGAAACGAGGGTAACATCTGCTACCATCTTGCTTCTTCTCTCTCTACTCCTCCTTCCTCTCTCTCATTCCTTTCTCCTCCCCACTCATAGCTCTGCCTCCCTCTTCCCCATCCAATGACAGCATTCTTGCTGCAAATACATTGGGCAGGAAATTTCTGCCACACAGAAGTCTACCTGTATGGTAATTCTTGTTGTATTTACATAGCTTTCAATCTTTTTTGTTTGGACAAAAGAATCTTAAATTTCTAGGGACAAATCATAAAAGCACATTAAAAAAATTATTCTCTTGAAAATCTTTGTTTCACCAGAACCTCATGACTTCATTCATAATTTTCTCTCCTCTGAGATACATCATGCAAATGTCAAATCTTTAATCAGCAGCTTCACAGTTGAATAGCCCCATAGAAAAAATCCAGCTAGAATCTTGGTTCCTTTTTTATTTTGTTGGGTTGAGATTGAATGAGAAAAATAATTAACATTTGTTAATTTGGTATGTGTTTGGCTAATTTTACTAGATAAAAATGCAAAAACAATAGAGATAAAAGCAATGAACACAGCAGAACAAAATCTCCCTCTAAAACTATTTGGCTATTGTAGGAGTGTAAATATTTATAGACTATTTTTTAAAAGCTAATAAATTTGAAAGGCCAACCAAAAACCAGCCCAACTTAAGACCCATCTCATGGAAAAGCACCAGTGCCTGACACAATCAATAACACTCTGATATGCCTGCAAACAGGAGTCTAACATGGCCATCCTCTGAGAAGCTCCACCTACCAACTGACTCAGACAGAAATCATCAACAGCCAAACAGTGGATGGAGTTAGGGGATACTTTCAGAAGAGTAGAAGGAAGAATTGTAGCCCCAAAGGGGATAAGAACTCCACAGAAAGACCAACAGAATCAACACACCTGGACTCTTGGGGCTCTCAGAGACTGAACTATCAACCGAAAACAAACAAAAAACAAACAAACAAACAAACAAACAAACAAAACAAAATGAAAGCAACCAAACAAATAAACAAACAAAAAACCAAATAGGCTGGACCTAAGCCTCTCACACATATGTAGCACATGTACAGCTTGGTTCTCTTCTAGGTCACAAACAACTGAGGTGTGTGTTATCCCCAAAGCAGTTATCTGTACATGGGATATGTTGTTCTAGCGTGGCTGCTTCATCTGGCTTCAGTGGGAAAGAAAGTGCCTAGCCTTGTAGACTTGAAGTACCAGGGTGGGGGAATTCCCAGGAGGCCTTCACTTGCTCAAAGGAGAAGGGGAGGAAAGAGAGGGGAAGGATGTGAGAGGGTATGTGTTAGCATTTCTTCTAGGCTCTGTCCAGCAGTTACCTGGCAACAACCAAGTAGGTCTGCCCCCTCCTCATCCTCTTACTCCCTCATTCTCTCTGAGTCTCTTCTCTCCCTTACTCTTTTCTCCCTCTTTCCTCTTTCCCCTCCTTCATCAATCCCTGTGTTCCTAACCAGCCTCTCCTTTCTTCCTCTTCTTCTCCTTCTCCCTCCTCCTCCTTTTCTTCCTCCTCCTCCTCCTCCTCCTCCTCCTCCTCCTCCTCTTCTGCTTTCTCTCTCTCTCTCTCTCTCACTCTCTCTCTCTCTCTCTCTCTCTCTCTCTTTCTCTCCTCTTCTCTGTCTCTATGCCCTTCTCAACTTCCCTTCCCATTTCCTAAATAAACTCTATTCTACACTATACCTGTTGTATAGCTGGTACCTCAGAGGAATGGTTTATCCACAGATGCACCCTCTCCCACCTGTTGGTTCTATAAAACATATCCTGACTCTTTTTTGTTTGTTTGTTTGTTTGTTTGTTTTATAAAACACAAGATTGATGCCTTGACTCAGATCAAGAAACTCACAGGTTAACAGCTCCCCTGCTGTAAAACACAACAGGGTGACTGGGAGGAGGGGCAGAGAGTAGAACATAATGTGAAAAAGTAAAAAAATAAATAAATAAAATAATTTTTTAAAGTTAATGTAGATGATAACATCAATTTATAACTACTTTTTTATGTATTTCAGAAAAAAATATGTAGATTATCACTTGAAATATCAGCGATAAGAAATACATAAAAATGCTATGAACAGATTTATCGATCCTCTTCTAATCCTTGAGTGAGTTGGTGATCTGTAAGGAACAATATATAAAACGATATCATGGATGAATATAACCATGGAAACCAAGCTTAAGAGTGTGTTTGTGAATGTGATAAAGTTGAAGTAAGATAAACGCTTGTTGAAGTAACGTATGAACGCCTAAATTATTATAACTATGAAGTAACCACGGAAACTTGAGCCTAAGCATGTGTGTGTGTGTGTGTGTGTGTGTGTGTATAAATGTGATAAGGTAGATGCCTTAATTGTGATTGGCTAAACATAGCTTAAAAACCCTAGTCAGGCCACGACAACTTACTGGCTCTCCTGGTCCTACAGAGATGTTGTCCTGCTGAGAGATTGAGTCCACAGACCCAGAAGCCCAACACTGATGATCCAGTGGAGCCTGTGCTGCTGATCAAGCTCCAACTGAACTTGAAAGCAGGACATACCGTGAACCTTACCTGATAAGCCGCAGTCAAGTCAAGGTATGACATCAAGCCGGAACAGAGGTTAGTAAAGTGTGTGTGTGTGTGTGTGTGTGTGTGTGTGTGTGTGTGTGTGTGAATGAATGCGGTCTCATTTTGCTGTTTATTTGTTTATTGCTACTCATGAATAAACAAGCTGTTATGACCTTTCCTCCGACTCTGAACTTCCCTTCTCCTCTCTGTCTTCAATCCGATTCGTGACAAAAATCTTATTGGGGTAAGTTTGATATTTCGAAGCAAACCCACAACTGAGTTTCTTCAGTGGACAAAGAATGGAAAGTTGGTAATGTCACTTGCGGATATGCTTGAGCTCATCAGAGCTAAGAAGTCACGGGTAGAGAAGATAGGATGCAAATGAATTAGGGGAGGCAAATTTAAAGGAAGATGGTTGTCTATTTTGAATCATAAAATTCTTCTCTGGTCGAGAGAGCTTACAACTGCCATTGATTTTTAAATTTCAATGTTTTTTTGTCATGGTTTATATGTCATTTAATATGAATATCAGATTGTAATGAATTTTAGGTTGCCTGGTGGCCACTTGGGCTGCCATCTTAGATGGATCTACATTTGTCTGGCTTTCCTCAAGAGGAACTGCTGGCCTTCACGGTACTTGTAGTCTAAGGTAAAGAAAGGGAAAGAAATAAGGAAAGAAATATATGGCCTAGGGGAAATTAACCTGGGCATCTGCTGAGCTGTCAGTGGCCCTGGTGGGGACAGAGTGATATAGTTCCTGCCACTGGGACAAGATCTTAATGTGAGCATCCTAGATTGTCTGTGGCTGCTGTAGGCAAAAGGCTTGTTTGTCTAACAATGTACCTATTTCACATTCCTCTAAGGAGTGTCCTGTCTGTTAACTTTAATGACTCCATGATAATCTGAGACAGCAGGATTCCAGGAGTCAATGGTGTGTCTAAAGTCTCAGTAAAAGGGTAAATGCTGAGACATTCAGGACAGCATTTAAGGCTATGAGAAAGAGCTCTAAATATATGAATTTGAAAATATATAATTTCTCAATTCCTCAAAAATTTAATATGAATTATTTAGGGGGTTCACGAATCTAAAGGAACAAAGGCAACTGTATTAATGAGTAAGCATGTCAGAAAGATAGAAAGGAAGGAAGATACAAACGCAGGGCAGATTCCATGAGTTCAACTTCAGCCTGGGAGATAGCAAGGTTAGGTTCAGCTGTGGTACTAATGGTAATTTCAGAATAGGGTCCCACCCAGTTAGTTTAGCATCTGGGTGTAACAGAGGTGGCAGATCTCTGAATTCATTTGTTATGTTAAAACAAAATATGTGCAGCTGTTTTCTATGAAACAAAGGGTCTCAGGATGCTTATTCATATGATAATTAAAAGGGAACTTAAGAAAAATAACTTAGTTGATATGTAAATAAAAAGCTGGGCTTTTGGTCTGCATGGGATGAACAAGTAGAGAGTGATAGAAGTTCTTCTTTAGAATTTTACCTATGAGAGCTGTCTGAAGATCTCTGGAGAGCAAAAACAGCTCTTCAAGAATTTTTTAATTTGGATTTCTAACCATGTCAGAAATTCAGTAATATATTTAAAGCATCTCCTTAGAAAACTTGTGAACTATCCAGATAGCTTTTAGAATGTTTGTTAGCAGAGAGAGCTGTCTTAACCAGAGAGCTTTTAGAATAGCAAGAAAAAGCTGTCTAGAGCAGAACACACACACACACACACACACACACACACACACACACACACACTCACACACACACACACTCACACACATACAAATACATACACAGAGAGAGAGACAGAGCGACTCAAGTAATTAGTGACGGTGGTGGGGAACACCATGATTGGAGTAGCCTACCTCCAGTGTCACCTGATTTAATGGGTAGGTTCTAGTATGTACTGCTATCCATTTTATTATCAAGTTAAGTAATAAAGATAGATATTTCTACATTCTTAGTATTTTACTTTTATATACACTTAATAAGTTGTGTGTGTCGCATGTGGTATATGTGTGTTGTTTGTGTGTTTGTGTGTGTGTGTGTATGTCATAACTCTTAGTAAATGAAAGTAAAAATGCTCTCAATCAAGTTGTTGCTCTTCTCAGCATACATAAGAGTGAAATGGAATCCCTGTATTACTGAGTCCCATATGGCCTTGGTGAAGACCTTTGGGTGCAGGACAACCCCAATAAATTCCTCTTGCTTTTTGCATAGAGTTTTAGCTTTATGTGGTTAACTCAGGAGGTCCCCAGTAAGCTAAGGCTCTCTAGAGACTTACATTCCCTGTTAACATTAATGACTCCACAATAATCAGACAACATGGAGTCCAAAAGGCAAAGGTATGATTAATGTCTCATGAAAATGTTAAAGCTGGTGTTAAGAATTTGGTTAAACTTAAAAATTAACTGCCCCAGGACACATCCTGGGAGGAGCACATTCCTTAGTCCAAGGACACCTACTAGATTACCCTGCTCTGCTGGATTAACATTCAGAGGAAGAAGGGATTAACATTCCTCAGACCACCGGGAAGAGAACCCACCGGCCTGTGGGGATTGCCCAAAGCATGTAGACACATTATGCAGGACAGACCAAACCTTCACACTTCCAGACAAGGGAGGTCCTTGCTACCTCATTCCCCAAAGTTTAAAAGTCACACTGCTCTGCCAATCACATTGTGCTTAGTCACTGTTTCTGTAGTATACCCCTTAAACTGTATAAAAATTGCTCTTAACCTCTACTTGGGGTTCTCATGCTTACAAGGCAAGGGAGCCCTGGTGCACTAGTATCATTAAAATGTAAGGCCCCAAGGAAGGGAAGACCTCACCCAAGCCTCAGGAACTCAAGGTCACCCATTAACTCACAAGACACCAAACTGATGCAATGACCTATGCAGGGGCAGTGGGGTTTGACCTCAGGGCTTTGGAGGCAGAGAAAATTTAAAGGATAGAACCACAAACCAGGGAGGGTGAAGGAGGGTTATTGGAGAGTACCTGTGGAAAGTTTCAGCCCATTATTCAGTTTGTGACAGGGTCCAAGGAACAGTCATGGGGAACGTTTTGTATAGTCTATTCTCTAAGAGCCTATTCATAATCAACCATCTATCTTGTGGTCAGTCAAGTTTCTGAAACACAGAGCTCACTACCAAGCTGACCTGCATTCTTGGTTCTGTTCAGCCTGTTAGGAGTTTTTGAAAACTTTTAACCCTTTCAAAACCTCATGTTGTTACAGTGAATCCCGTCCATGTGAGTTTCTGGGGGAGTGTGGCCCCTGGTTTTGGATTTTACTGTCCAACACTGGGACCTTCAGGATAGCCTGTAAGGCTGTGAAAAAGAACTATAAAAACATGGGTTCAAAAATATATAATTTCTCTTCTATGCAAGGAGCCAATATCAATTATATGAGGGGCTTTATGAATCTAAAGGAACAGAGGCAGCTACATTATAAGCCAACTTATCAGAAAGATACCAAGGAAGGAAATAGAGATTTATGAAGAGCTGGTGAAAGACCCCTAAAGGGAGACCCCCACTCAAGTCTCAGGACAGCGTGCACCCAAGGACTCACAAGAGACTAACTTGATGTAAACACATGAGGTAGTTAAATAGCAGAGTTCCTGGTCAGCAAGTATTTCATGCAGGAGACAGAGGAGCTGACCCTGAAGTTCAAAAGCTAGGTGTTAGTATTCTGTCTAAACTCCACCTCTACAGTTACCTGGCAACAG
>JANHMN010000013.1:65107455-65155861 GCA_030674055.1 Rhabdomys pumilio
GAGTGGTCTGTTCTGAGCTGCCGTCGGACTTTTTAAAACAACTAACACTAGGGGCTTTTATAGGCAAGGTTTGGGGGGGGAAGCGGGAGATTTTCGCATGGTTACATGTTTCACATTTTTGAACATCAATAGGCTGTGTAATCGGTGCAGGTACAGCTTCTGCTGGTGGATGCTTATCTAGACTAGCAGAACATATGGGTACTAAACCTCTTGGAAGGCCAAGCAGGCCCAAAAAGGGGGAAGGGTGGAAGAACACCAGGTGGCCCATTACTCATTTGGACATATCTCTGTTTTTTCAAGGATGTCCTTGCATACTTTTTATCTTTCATGGCCAGCCAGTTCCTTGGATGATTCAACAGGCCTTTGTCCTGTAACTCCACATCCTCTGTGACTAACTAACTAAGCCCAAACCTGCTGACAGTCATTTTTAACTACTTAGGTCAGGGAATCAGAGGGCCTTTTTATTTTTATTAGCTTTAGGCCTATTTTAAAATTTTCTTTCACTGGTTCATTTGTCTGTTTTGTTTATGCTAACAAAGGCAGACAACTTCCTAAGTTCAGGATCAGTCTGGTACAGAGCAAGGCTAGGCCCAGGTATGGTAGAAATGGTAATTTTAGGACAGGGTCCCACCCAGCTAGTTTAGCATCTATGCTTAACAAAGGCAGGAAGATCTCTGAATACTTTTGCAATGTTAAAATAAGAATTAAGAGGCTGGGGTCATCAGATGCTGAATCATAGGATAATCAAAAAGAAACATGAAGAAAGGACTGGATTGATATGTAAATAAAAGATTGGATTTATGATCTGTAGAAAATGAGCTATCCAGAGAGAATTGCTTAGAATAGCAAGAGAGATCTGCTCGGAGAACTGTCTCAAGTAGAACAGACAGAGAGAGAAAGAGAGAGAAAGAGAGAGAAAGAGAGAGAAGAGAAGAGAAAAGAAAGCAGAACACAGAGAAAACAGGCTGAAAAGCTGTCTCCAGCAGAGAATAAGTGGCCAGCTTGGACCCACCATATGACTTGGAGTTATTTGTTTTGCAGCTCCAATTTACCCCTTCTCTCAGAACACCTTTACAAGATAAGGCTGGTCCTTGGCACTACAGAGGTGCTTTTGACTTTGCAAAGCAAAGGCTCCAAAATGAGTTTGAGTTTCAAACATATATGTATGTGTAGGAGTAAGATTTATATTTAATTTAAAACTATATAAATATATTCTTTTCTTAATATGTTGAACCATCACTTAAGTTAACATGCTTCATAAATATATCTGAGAAAAATCCATACTACATGTATTAATCTCTGTCTTAATTAGATGAAAGGCACTGTAAGAGAATAAATATGAACAAATCTATTCCTCCTCAGTACTCTCTACAGTGGAAGCTAGAGACCTGGACGTATCTTAGCTTTTATCCATTCTAGGGCTCTTGCACAAAATCCTTTACAATGATATATCATTTTATCAGACACTGATTTCCTGATCAAAGGAACATATGAAGCCACCTTTGATTTTCAAAATATTGTCCTATTTAGAATTGTGCAGTCTTTCCTTTAATCATGAATACAAGAAGAAAGTTTTCTTGTGGTGGTATATTTTTCTGCTACTGTTACAAAAGGACACAAGACTCTCACTCTTCAGCTTTGGAGTAGAGATTGTGCCTGCAGCACTCCAGGTTCTTTTGGGCATTTGGGCTGCAGGGGATACTTCATTGGGTTTGGTCTTAATGTGAGAACTCCTCCCTTTTGGAGTGAACATTACCCACCTTCCCAGAATCTCCAGCCTGTAGATGCCTGTTGTAGGATGATAATTCCTCTTTGAATATATAAGCCAACCTAATAAATCCCTCTTATGTACATGTATATCCCATTAGTTCTCTGTCTCACTGTAGAACTTTAATACAAGCTTTTTCTATATATTTTCATGTGTAAATTTTTTTGTTTTAGGAATTTTTTGTGTAATTGCTTGAAATTATTCTGATGATATGACTATACCTATATGATATAATTCATTAATAATAATTAAAGTTGAAAACAAATCTGTTAAATATAGTTATGTTACTCTATGAATAACAATAAATACCAAATAAAATTCAACTGAGAAAATTAAAAATTTACTTCCCTTCATGTAAAATATGATTGATGCTATGTACAATCTAGTAGATCAATGTGTTTTTATTGATATTTTTGTGATCTATATTGTAAGAAAAATTAAATTGTCAAATGCAGGAGCTTCTTGAACATCTGCTTACCAACCAAAAGGTTGAAATAGAGAATAAGAAATTAAGCTAGTTATATTATTTATTGTTTGCATTACCACATTACTTAATCCATGCATCTAATGAAGGATACTTGGTCTGATTCTGTATCTTGACCTTTCTGACTAAAACCAAAATGAACCAAAATGAATAATTAAAGATGTCTCTTATCAAGGCTTAATTATGAGGAGGGGAAAGAGGAGGAGGGAAGGAGAATGCAATCTTGCCATTTGAGACAGCTTTGCTCAACTTGGATAATAGTATGTTAAGTAAAATAACCTAATGATTAGAGGCCAAATATTATGCATTCTATACAAAGTCACTAAGAAAGTTAGAGTTGTGGAATAAGATAAGACAATGGAGTATGCAAAGGAGTAGGGATGGGTAAAATTGTCATAATATTCAACAGGTATAAAATGTTAACTGTGCTAAGTGGACAAATCATAAATTATCTATTGTAAAACATATTTTCCATAAAACCATATAATTATTTACTTCTCAGATATGTGGTTAATAATTCATTATTGTGGTCTTTAATATTTGTGCATTGCGAATCTCTTAGTTTTTTAAAATACACACAGAAATATACATGCATATACCAAAACCAGCAACAACATATTGGAAGATGTCCAAATGATTCTTAACTTTATAGTACTCACAGTTTCATGAATATTTATATATATTAAAACATAAAAATATTGTTCATTACATGACTTAGTAAGGCTGAACAAAAAACAAAACTGACTCATAAAGGTATTGAAAGCTGTGTTTGTAGTTTCTACTCTATATGACTTAGCTATAACTATGAGAAGACTGAACAATGAATTCTGCTGTGGGTGCTAGTACTAAAAATACACATGAAAATGGTAAAGAAGCTTTCAGTTTTCAGAGTCAGTTCTCAGTTCAGGGTGCTTCACTGTGTTTAAGTATTTTCTCGTGTAGTGCACAGATACAATAGAAGCAGGAAAGTACAAGAAAATAAGCAGCAAAAGTAAGACTATAAATCTCATGCCTCAAGGATAGGAAAGACTCCAGACTCACTTCAGGTGATGGATACTGTTATAAGCATGTCCATCAGAATCCTGATTTTGCCCCATTTTAAGATTTAATTTTATTGCTCTTAGTGTATTCTGTACCCTTGGAAAGAATTTAATAATATTTATGGTTCATGATTTCATCCATGCTGGATATATATTTTGAAGTCCTGAGCATCTTTTGAGTTATAATTTATGTTCTCTTGTTGATCATTTTATCTCATTTTTTGGAACAAGTAGTTCTATCAAATAACTCTATGAAATTATTTGTTTTTCTTAGTCAATTTTGTAGTTATATTCCCTTAGCAGAAAATCTCTTTAAACCCAGGCTATAAGCCTAAGTGTTCTGGTCTTTAATGTGAAAATCTTTATTTATTCCAATTTTCCTATTCCACACTGGTTACCTTGACAATATATCAAGTGGCTTCTTAAGACAGTAAGTACTGGGCTTTGGATAGCCTCTCCAAGACATGTGTTGAAATTTAATTGCCGTAGTAGCAGAATTGGTAGGCAGAGTCTTTATAAGGTGACTAGAAAATGAGAGTTCTTACTGATAAATAGATTAATGAAGTGGACTACAGTGATATTGCAAGAGCAGATTTGTTATGAAAGTGGTTCTCTCTTTGCTTTCATCTCTACCCAGACTACTGATGTTCAGCTTTTCTGCCACAGGATGGGAAATCATGAAGCATTGTCTGAGAATCCTGTGCCTTTCTTTCCTATTCAAGTATATTCCTGTCCTTTATAAACAAGGTACTTTCCAAGATTTTATTATAATGGCACAAAAGGAACTAAGGAAGAAGAAACTGAAGCCTTTCAACCAACTCTTCTCGGTGAGCTTATATTTTAGGGGGAAGGGTATATCAGTTTCCTTCTTTTAACTTTTAAGCTCTTTTCTATGGCTCAGTTTTTGATATAAATATATTTGGCTCAAACTTTTCAGACTGCAAGTTACAGAGTTCTACAGGTTGACAAACCTGGCCAAAGAAGAAGTATTTTGTTTTCTATCATTTTTTTATGATAAATTTACTAACCTTACAATTAAAGAATTATAGTTGGAGGGTTTATAATTCCTAGCAGTGTGCTATCTATCAGTTATATGTTCAAAAAATAACTCAGTGGCTTAAGGAATAGAGAAATCAGATATTTCTGTTAGGGTACTATGCCAGACTGACATTCTTCCTCAAAACAGTGATAAATTTTAACAGAATATTCAAAGCAACTGTTTCCAATAGAGTGCAGTAGTTCTTCATTATAAAGTAAAAGAAACTATTGTCTGCTCAAAGAGTTACCAGCTATTACACTTCCAAGTTACTGGACAAAATAATCATAAAGTTTCAGTACAATTAAGAATGTTTCCCAAAATCTTTGTATTTAGCTCAATTAAATATGAAGCACCAACTCATCAGAAATGAGTCAAGCTAAGAAAGAATCTACCTTGTCCTATTAATTATGTTTCCATTCCAAAAAGTCATTCAAAACATTTTAATAATGTCTAATGTGAATTATCAGTACATTAGGAAAATTTATATTATGAATTGAAATCTGAATGACTATCATGTTTTTAAATTTAGTGGTGAAGTAGTTGAAATTTCAGAATCAGAAACCTTTATCAACATTAATTGGACTGTGTGAGTAAAATGACAATGACAACAGTGAAGACACTAACAGTAAATGGTAATTATTTTACATGTGATTGCACATATATACACAAATATGCAAATTTATTCAACATATAAAAATTACATGTATCTTTTTAAAACAGATTTGTGGACAAAACATAAAATTATATCAAAATTATAATTTCAGATTATATCACTTAAATATGCATAAAACATTCTTTTATAGAAACTGCTTATAGTAAACCATACAAAAATCACTGGAATACAGGACAGTCTGATTAGATTTAGGAAGTATTACTGATTACTGCTCCCTAGGAATACTCAGAAGGAGACAGTGAACATGTAGTGTTATACAGAAATGTAGTGAATAAGAGCTTTGAGGTTCATGACTTCATTCACTAAGTAAACATCTTGGACTATAGAATAACACTAAATGTGATTAATCATATCACTCAATCAACCTCAGCAGTATTTTTCAAATATTTAAAAAAATTTCAATATACTGTGTTTTTTTTTCAGGTAAACATAAATATACACTCAAAGCATTGCCAATGGAGTATATTTAAAAATTTACTGTTTTTTCTTTTGACATTTTGTATTCTTTTAGAGTCACAGACAAAAGACATAACTTATATGAATAGAGTGGAGAGAAGTTAGGAATTAGTACTATAAAAGTTAATTAACACACAGACAGATTTTCTATAGTAATTAGAGTTGCATCTATATTACCAAACAGGCTGTATGAGACTAGTAAGTATGAAATTTAGAGCCAGCCTGAGGAGAGGGGCATTACTTTGATGCCCAGGGAATAAAGCAACTTCAGAAACAAATTCTTTCTTAGACTGAGAGTCTAGGAGAAACATAGTAGTTATCTGTAGGACTTTAAAAGTCATAAGAATACAATGTATTATATTTAATAATATTCTTCACTATATTTTCTTATTTTGTATGATAACTTTGTTCATTTGTATTTTTTGATATTTATATCTTAAGTACAATAATACAAATTTAGAAAGAAAAAAAAGCACTCTGAAAGAAAAAAGAAAAACCTTTCTTGCTCACACTGTGTTGAAATTTGCTCCATTTAAGCCTGCGCTTTTGAAATTTTTAGTGCTTGATTCCATCATTGTAGGAAATCAAGACAAGAACTCAAATGCTGCATATTTTATTCAGCAGTAGCTGTACCACTCTGAGCAGATTCTGCTAAATTCAGTGGGGGGAGAATAGTGATCTGAAACAGATTATAGAACAGTGCATTTTACTCAATGCATCATAAACACAATATGCTTAGTATACAAGACTGTCTGTCATGCTTCTAAGAGATACATACCATAAATAAAGCTGAGATTAAAAAAATGATAACTCACTTTATAAGTTTGGGAGTCCAGAAATCTGACAGGTCACACAAAGACAGTGATTTTCATTTGATCTATTCCTATACTTTTCAGATTTCCCCTGTATTTATTCCTGTGTCCCGGTGTCACTGGGTCTCTTACTCCATGTTGACTGATGGGGTTTTGCTTATGGCATTATTCCAGAGTAGAAATGGGGAAAAATACTCTTTGGATGAGAAAAGTAGAGAATGTGATGAACTGTGGGAGTTATGGTTTGTTTGTTTGTTTATTTATTTATTTATTTATTTTTGTAGTTTGGTTTGCTTTATGCTAACTACCTTGAGATGCTTTCAGGGCCAGCGTGTGCCATTTATAACCTATATTCCTCCCTAACCAACCACTCACATTGCTTTATGTATAATGAGGCATTTGAAATCGGATTCATTTGACCACATGATTTGTAAGAGCAACCTTCTCTGTTAAGACTAATAATTGATTACTTATGATTATAACACATACTTATGTAGCACATAGAAAGATCCACTCAGAATCTGAAAGAAAAATAAATTAATATTGAATGGGACAAATAAGATAATATCTTAGTTTGGGTTTCTATTGCTGTGATAAAACATCATGATCAAAAATCAAGTTTGGGTGACAGGGTTTATTTGGCTTACACTTCCAGATTTCATCATTGCAGGAAGTCAAGACAAGAACTCAAACAGGGCTGGAACCTGGAAGCTGGGATTGATAACAGAGGCCATGGAGAAGTGCTGCTTACTGGTTAGCTTACTATAGCTTTCTTAGGCCTGCTTTCTTACAGAACCCAGGACTATTAGCCCAGCAATAGAACCACCCACAGTGGTTTGATTCCAACCCATTAATAACAAATAAGAAAATGGAGTACAGCCAATCTTACAGAGGAATTTTTTTGATTAAGGTTTCTTCCTTTTGGATAGCTCTAGCTTGTGCCAAGACTAGCAAGTACAAGTAAATTAAATACCTTCTCATTCTACGAGGGAAGAACCAGGGCCCAGTCACAATCAGAACCAATTAAAACCAAAATCCAAATCTACAAATAACTCAGTGTCCAACTATATGTGATTAACTCATGTTCTTCTGGGCTCCTTCAAGGTTCTTGGCTCACTTTTCCAGCTCTGTTCTCTGAAGGACACACAGGTTGTCTTCTGGGCTCCACTGCACTGCTGCTGATGTCCATGATGGTCATCGCATGAAACTTTACATCTCCAAAACTGCTGGAATCCCTTGTTGCAACTGGAATGCACTTTCACTAATAGCCTTTCATAGGCTTTCATCACAGTGGCTAGCCTCAACTTCTCTGCATGAATCTTTCAGTCCTGAGTTTTCAACTGTTGTACCTTCACCAATGTCCTCTCCTGATCTTCCAGTGGCAATCCTCAGCTGGTCTCCATAACTTGTTCATGCTTCCCAAATCAGTAACACCTGGGTGACTTTTACACTGCTACTTTCAGCTGTGTTAATAAGGTATAAACTCAGCCATTTCTGGAACATAGTTTGTTTGTGTTGACCAAGAGGAAACACTTCCAAGAAGATTATACCTCAATGATGCTGGTCTTTTGTTTGTCAACACTGACTCTTCCACCCAAATGGACCAGAATGACAGAATCTTAATTAGAAATACTAAATGGCTCTGATAGAATCTTTAAACTTCCCCCTGAAACTTCATAAGACAGGCCTCCATCATTGGCACTGCTCTCAATATTCTTATCATTCAAGATTATAAAGAACATCCCACTGAGCTCTCAACACTCAATACTTTTTTCTAGCCCTTGGTCCCAAGACTGGAGCTGATGAAGAGACTGTAGAGGAGTGCTGCTCCTGGGTTGCTTCCTATAGTTTGCTAAAGACTGTTTCTTATAAAACCCAGGAGCATCAGCCCAGCAGTAGAATCACCCACAAGGAGTTAGATCATCTCCATTAATAACTAACAAGAAAATTCAGTACAGTCAGATCTTATGGAGGCATTTTTGTTTTTTAATTAAGATTTCCTCCTTCCAGATAACTCTGGTTTGTGCAAGTTGAAGTAAAACTAGCCAGGACAAGTTGGGAGTACACATCAGACAAAGGAAATCAAAATCTACATTAGACAAACATTTCGGATTTTCTTTATAGGATTCAAGAACACACATAGGATTTAATTATTTTAAATATTTCTCTTGATCCTTAGAGGATAGATCATCAGATAGCTTTGTTTGCTGTTTTGAAATCAAAAATTGTATTACAAAGAGACTTAGCCATATGTAAACTATATTTTATCTATGGAAAAGATATGTAAGTATTAAAGTTTTAAAGTCAATAATACTATCAAATAAAATCAAAACAGAAATAAAATAAAACGTCCAGACTTCTTTAAACATTCTGTCCATTAAAATGACTGTGTTTCTTTTTGGAAATGCTACTGTAATATAAAAACACAGCAGAAACTCTAAAATCTGATTAGACTTTCAATGATCTAAAGAACAGAGTGGATTTTACTTTATTTGTATTAACATCAGGCTAGAACAAGAGCAAGAAATAAACTAGCAGTCAGTCCTTAGTGATTGTTTTGTCCTTTACTGTGCTCTGTGCTTCACACATCTGGTTCCTAACTTATGTATTACCAAGCAATGTTTTCCTATTTTATTTTTATAACACGCTAATGGTACACTATCACATTAAATAAGGAAGCAACATTGAGTAAACTATTTATTTTCCCTTAGATACATCAGTTTATTAGAGTGTTTTACATCCCGTGACCCCATTGCATATAGATCTGTTCTGTGATATTGGCTTTCAGTGAGTGAATATATTAAGTATAATGCAAACAAAAGTAAAGGAATAAATATGAAGCAACAGATAGGAAGAATCTGCACTAAGTACTGCAGTGGCCCAAATGAAAGAACAAATTGATAACCTCATCAAATGTGAAGATTAACAACATGCAACAAAAATGTACTGGAGAATGTTTGTTGAGGCGGCCAGGTAAAATTCTCAAAGAAAAAAAAAAAGAGTATTCTATCTGCTTCCCCATGGATGAGTTCCCTATTGATGAATTTCTGTTACTCATTTCCGCAATAAGAACTTTTATATTATGGGATAAACCAAAGTCACCTTTGTTGGGTATAGTTTACATTCTAATATTTCTCGAGGACAAATATTTTATATTATGATAACAGTTTAAAATTATATTATTTGAAAATTTTATTTTTTATATAATGGATTTTTGCCTGTCCATGTCTATTTTCTCCCTCCAATGCTTTCAGGATCCACTAGCCAGTCTCCTTCCCAGCTGCATGCTATAAAAGTTTTAACAACTATAGGTAGTTGTCAAAGGAGCTATGGTGGGTGGAGTAAGAAAAGAAAGAGGAGAAGGAAGAGTAGGAGCTAGGAGATGGGAGAGGGACGAGAGAGAGGGGAACATGGAGGCGGATGTTCATGTGTCTCCTGCAGTCAAAGGTAGTTGGTATATCTAGGTTGGGTATTGGGTTACACCTCTGATTGAGTGGGCATCTTGTTACTGATCATTACCAAATATATAAGCCTTTGGATAATCTAAGCATTAGAGTCTCATTTGTACTGAATCTGTGTGGTTGGTGGGATGGTCTGGGCAATGCCCAACTTTGCAGAGACAGTGTGGAAGATTGACAGACCATCTTCCATGCTGGCGTATAATGGGTGGCAGCACTGGTGTTTCTGGCTGGCCGTTTCTAGCTGCAGCACACATGTGGCCTCTGGCCATGGAACATGGTGGCTGAGCTAGGCAGAGCTGCTGCAACTTAGATAGTAGGCTTGACCAGTGGTCGTTTTAAATAATTACTACAACAGTAGTTGCTGCTTCTACCAGTTATCAGAGCCAGATGACAGTCCGAAACAGAATCAGTGCTTTGGAGGATACTTGCCATCAAGTTCTAAAGTGGGATGGGGCAATGCAGTTCCAAACTAGTTTCTCAATGAACTTAAAGAGCATGTGACAGGTTAGCAATGTAATATACATTACAAGCTCCTTCTTTCACCCTTTGGAACACAGCAACTTAAGGAGCATAGCTAGCTATGGCTCTGGAAGTCTGTGGTCTTTGCTCAGCTCACCACTTCTTCAGTTGAGTTGAATTGTGTTCCTAGCCAGAACTCCAAATGCTATAACTCCAAAATCTACTTAAGCATCAGATTATACCCTTTGTTAAATGAAAATAAGAACAAAATTAATTTAAGTATATATAATTTTGCAAGAATATATATTTAACTGTTTCATGCTGCTTGAATTTTGATTTATGCTGTGTAATAAGGGCACATAAAAAGATAAGAGGGAAATTATGTCTCTATTTTGCATCAGGAAGTGAAGCAAGATGACCACTTATGAACATTAAGAAATCAATCAATACTACATTGTATAATTTTTACTATAAGTGCAATTGAATTGCAGAATAATCTCTGCGGGCCAGAGACCTAAATGTGTCTTAGAAGAGATTTTGTCTAAAAGCACTATTTAAAGTAGGCTTAAAGAAACAGAAAGAGAATTAGAAAACTGGAAATGAGGTCAAAAGTCTGGGATAGCATAAGCTGAAAAGTAAAAGAAAAAAAAAAAGAAAGAAAGAAAAGTTTTGACAAACACAGTGACACCTGTCTTTTGAAAAGCTGAGGCAGAAATATTGAGTGGTAATTGCCTGCTGAAAAATGTCATTGCCCCTCGTCTCAGCAAAACCAAGAAAAGGAAGGGGAGAGAGCAGGGATGATTGGATTTACAGTTCACAATGGTGGAATGCTTTTAGTGGTTTAAATTAACATCTCCCTTACTGTTTCTATACTCAATGATGTGTTAAGTAGTCTACACACACTCTCTATGAGCCATCTTCATTTCCCACATGGGTTAGCCATTTTTCACTCCTTTCCAGGTCTCCATATCACATTCTTCTTGTCCTGTAAGAGTTGTCAGACCTTCAACACTTTATTGAAGATGTTTCCTTGTCTTCCTGCTTTTCTTGTGACTACTTTTAAAAAATCTGGGTGATCTTCTTTTCTCTATGCCTTACAAGATATCTCTTCAAGGTGGAGTTTCTTCAGAATATTCATATGCAGTGATTAGAACCAAGAGTGGAAAGCTTGAGATTGGTCCTCCCCCCCCACCTATTTTTTTTCTCATTTGGCACTTTATCTCTTTCATCCTCTGTTAAAGAACTGCTGTTGGCAAATAACACCTATGGCTTTAGTTCAAGTATAAGAGTTTCTTTACCGTTCCTTCACACCCAGAAAAAACAGTTTCTCATTTTTAAAATTCTACTCTTTTGATTCCAAGATGGTTCAGCATAGCTGGTTGGTTCTAACCACCTTATCATGTATATATTTTGTGTTTTGTCTGTTCATTTTACTACACTAATTGATAAAAGAATAATAATATTTTCAATGGTACATTTTATTTTTCCTTTATAAATACTTTATATGTATATATGTGTATATATGTATATATTGAAGGAATATCTATCTCTATCTATCTATCTATCTATCTATCTATCTATCTTCAATTGGATAACAAACTTTGAATCAAAACTTTTGTGGTTTATGTCATAAATTAATCATTTATTTATGTATGAGCTTATGATATAATTATGTATTTTGTTTAAGTATTCCCTCCTCTGATGTTACTAATATTTTATATGCTTATTATCTGTAAAATAAGGTCTTTGAGATTAGTTGCTGTTTTTTAGTAAATATATTTTAGTTACATTTGGTTAATATAAAATAGTAGATTAAATGTATTTTCATATAATAATTTTAAACATGTAAAATATTATCTGACACAGATATTTTCTATAAAGTCGAGTCAGTTCTAAGCAAGTTGAGGCGTCTCATTTTATGATTGATCTAACTTTAAGTCAAAATTGTTATTTTTCCCTCATGAATTGATGTAACATCCTTAACTTTGATGTATTACTATCCATATCTTCAAGTTCAAGAAAAATTTTAATGAAAAGTTTTAAAAATATCTACTACAAAGTCAAATCTTTTGATGTAGGCTTTTTTTATAAGTTATAGAACAAAAATTAAAATTTATATTTATATATAAATATACATACATAAAGATAGATATACATAGATACAGATGGAGATATAAATATTTGAAGCTATGCACTTAATGTAGTAAAATATTAAGGGTGACTTGTTCATAATGATTGGTGTTCATGAAATCGACAGGCAGAACCAAGATCAAGAGTACAAATTCAAAGCTCAGAGTTTCTTATTTTTCTGACTAGAAAGCAAAGCAAAGTGATTTGGAAAACATATGTAAGGGAGTTCATTCATTGCACTATTCTGCAGGAATTTGGGGAGACTGCTGACTTGCACTATGTTCGTAAAGTACAAATAAACTTTACTCACAATTGTTTAGATCCATTTGTTTAAATTATTATTTTGTTGCAATTAAAAGTATAATTCCATATATATATATATATATATATATATATATATATATATATATGATACTGTTCAAAAATAGAAGTTTCAGTTTCTTGTCATAAACATACTAGACTCTAGAAAACCAAATAACCCAATTAAAAAATAGGTTACAAAGCTAAACAGAATTCTCAACTGAGGAATCTTGAATGGCTGAGAAGCACTCAAAGAAATGTTAAATATCCTTAGTCATCAAGGAAATTCAAATCAAAACAACCCTGAGATTTCACCTTATACCAATCAGAATGGCTTAGATCAAAAACTGATGCTATAGCAGATCCTGGCAAGGATGTGGAGAAAGAGATCACTCCTCTATTGCTGGTGGCATTGCAAACTGGTAAAACCAGTCTGGAAATCAATCTGATGGTTTCTCAGAAAACTGGAAATAGTTCTACTTGAAGACCCAGCTATACCACTCCTGGGCATATGCCCAAATGATATTCCATATATCACAAGGATATAGGCTCCATTATGCTCATAGCAGTCTTATTTATAATAGCTGGAAGCTGGAAATAATCCAGATGGTACTCAACCAAAGAATTGATACAGGAAATGTGGTTCATTCACACAATGGAGTACTACTCAGTTTTTAAAAACGAGGACATTGCTAATTTTACAGGCAAATAGATGGAAGTAGAAAATATTATGCTGAGTGAGCGAACCCAAATGAAAAGGACAGACATGGTATATACTCACTGGTAAGTGGATATTACCCAAAAGTTCAGAATACTCAGGATATAAATCACAGACCATATTAACCTTAACAAGGAGGAAGACCCAAGTGTGTATGCTCCAGTCCCACTTAAATGGGGGAATCTAAATACTCATGGGAGGCCGAATGAGGGAAGGACTAGGGTAGAAAAGAGGAAAAAGAGGAAAAAGGGGCAGGATCAGGTATGTGAGGGTGGGGCAATACAGGAGAGAAGCATAGAGGGTCAGAGGAATGAATAGAAATATGAATCAGACTGGGGTAGGGGACTGGAGGAACCACTAGAAAGTCCCAGACACCAAGGATGTGAAAGACTCCCAGTACCCATTGGGGAATACATTAGCTGAAATGCCCAACAGTGGGGAGATGGACCTGAAGAAACAACCTCTGATAGTTGGTGTTTCCAGTAAATAGGTGGAGACACCAATCCAACTTCAAAAAATTTTACCCAGAATTATTCCTGTCTAAAAGAAGTACAGGGACAAAAATGGATTAGAGACTGAAGAATGTCCAAACAATGACCTCCCCAGCTTGGGATCCATCCTGAGTGGGCACCAAACCCTGACATTATTACGGATGTTATGTTGTGCTTGCAGACAGGAGCCTGGCATGGCTGCCCTCTGAGATGCTCTACCAGCACCTAAGTGAGATAGATAGATGCAGATATTTATAGCCAACGACTGGAATGAACCCAGGGACACCTATGAAATATTTAGGGAAAGGACTGCAAGAACTGAAGGGGATTGCAACCCCATAGGTAGAACAACAACTGCAACTAACCCAGACCCCTCAGAACTAACAGGGACTAAGCCACCAACCGAAAAGCATACATGAGCTGGTCAGTAGCCCCTGTTACATATGTCGCAGAGGACTGCCTTGTCTGGCTTAGTGGGAGGGGATGTACTTGGTCTTGTGGAGGCTTCGTGCTCTAGAGAAGCGGATGCTAGAGAGGTGAAGTAGAAGTGGGTGGGTGAGTGTAGGAGCACCCTCTTAGGGGTGAAGGGAAAGGGGGATGGGTGGTAGCTTGTGGAGGGGGGATCAAGAAGTAGGATAACATTTGAAATATAAACAAATAAAATAATCAGTAAAAGAAAAAGTACATACTAACGTGTTTACTGCTCAGACGTACTCAACAAATATATAACTAGGCCACTACTTCTAATGTTTGTCACTCTTAGCCTAATACTTTCCACATATAAACCAAGAAAATAAGCCATATAAATTTTAAAATTCTTTGTTTTACCTTTCTATCCATGATTGTTAATTAGGTTATAATAAATTTTAATTTGGCCTTTTCTTATATATGTTCATATAGTTATATATATAATATATATATATATATATTATTATGTAGTATATGTTCATATATGTAATATATATTCATATATGTTAGTATAAATGGAAGCTACGAAACTTCACATGGTATGTGTCTGTGTTTCTTTGTGTTTGTGTGCACGTGTGTGTGCATATGTATGTGCTTGTGTGTGTGTTCTGTACGTTTCTATGTTCAGGTAAGTAAAACAGTGTAGACAAATTCATGTAGGCCAAAGGAAGATTTCTGATGTCGTGGTTTCTCATTCAGTACTCTATTTCCTTAAAACAGCATCTCTTATTAAAGCTAGTTTTGTGGCTTGCAAGGCTCTGAGATCCTCATGTCTTTGGGCCACAGTTTTGGATTGTAGTGCAAGCAACCACATAGGCTTTCTATATTGCTGCTTAGGATTTCAATTCATATTTTCACACTAGCATGTTTTTTTTGTCTTACACACTGAATGATGTCTCTAGCCTCTTGTTCTGTTTTTTCACTAAAATCAATTTTATTTTAATAAAAATTCCAATAAAACCAAATTTTCTTAGCATTGTGTAAATTTGATATTAAAATATCCAATAGGGATATTGTTAATGTGATACAGTTACACATTTTCATTTACTTTTTAATTATTAAAAAGTAATTTTTTAAATTTTTATGCCTCATTTACAATAGTATACTGATTATTGTATTTTAATCAACAAATGGTACTGGCCAATCTTAATGTCTCCATGTAAAATAATACAAATAGATCCATATTTATCATCCTGCACAAAACTCAGTTCCAAGTGGAATGAGACATAAACATAAATACAGAGACACTGAACCTGACAGAAGAAAAAGTAGGGAATAGCATTGAATATATTGACACAGAAGATAATTTTCTGAACCGAACACTGATAGAACAGATACTAAGATCAATAGTTAATCAGTGGGACCTCATAAAACTGAAATGTTTTATATAAATTATATAAATGCTTTATATAAATTATATAAACTTATATAAATATGAAGCATAGTACAATTTCAATTGTATAAAACAACACCTACACAATGGAAAAATGTTGCCAACTCAACATTTGAAAGAGGACAAATATTCAAAATATAGAAGAAACTCCAGAAGACAGATATCAATAATCAAAATAATTGACTTAAAACATGGGATACGGATCTAAACAAAATTTTCAATAGATGAAACTAAAATGGCTGAGGAACATGCAAAGAAATGTTCAACATCCTTAACCACCAGAGAAATGTGAATAAAACAACTTTGAGATTGCATTTTGGACCTTTCAGAATTGCCGAGTTCAATAGCACAAGTAACAGCTTATGCTGGCCAGGAAATGGAGAAAGAAAAACACTGCTCTGTGGCTGGTGTAATTACAAATAGGTACGGCAACCATGGATATCAATATGGTGGTTCTTCTGAAAGGTAGGATTCAGTCTACCTTAAGACTAATCTATATTGCTCATGAGCATATACTCAAAGTATGTTCTCACCTACTGCAAGGACACTTCCTCATCATGTTTACTGTGGCTTTATTCACAATAGCCAGAAACCTGAAACAACCTAGATGTACTTCAACTGAAGAATGAATAAAGAAAACGTGGTACATTTACACAATGCAATGTTATCAGTCTGTTAAAAATGACAACATGAAACATGGGGATCAATGGAAGAAACTAGAAAAAATTCATCCTGAGTGAGGTAACTGAGAACCAGAAAGATAAATGGCACAGCCAGGGAAACTGGAAAAGATATGCAGCTGGCACAGCTGTCTGACACACTCGAGCAAATCTGAGCTGAAGGCTGTTTATGTCATCCTGCTGCCTTTGACTCGGGTCTGATCACTACCTGTTGCATTAGTGGGGGAATTTTTTACAATATGATTAATTTATGTCATTTCCCAGAAAATTATTTCTACTCTCAAGAAAGTAACCAGATCTGGCCTTACTCAGATCTCTTTCTTGCCACGAAGTTTGCTAAAAGCACAAAAGTGTTGGATACTCACAGAGTTAATGTGGCACACTAGCACCATGGAAGTGATCGCAGAACTTTGTATATTGCCTTGCTTGTTTTTTGACTATTTGTGTTTATAGTCTTGCTTGTTCCTTGACTATTTGCATGTATTATATTACTAGCTCCTCAACCTAGAACTGACTTTAATAGTTGCATGTAATTAAAATAGTATAAAAGCAAAATTAAAAAAAAAAGAAAGAAAAGGGGGCATGGAATAAGGGTTTTCTAGGGGGGAATGAGGAAAGGAGATGACATCTGAAATGTAAATAAATAAAATATCCAGTAAAAAAGTATATAAAAAAGAAATCTCAGAAACAAAAAATTTAGCAACAAATCAGATTATAGGCTTCATCTTATGTGTAGTCTACAGGACACTTCTCCCAGAAAACAAAAATTTAATAACAAAGTTAGTCTGCTGAAAACACCCTTTAATTATATATATATGTACATATATGTATATAATCAATCAATCAATTAATAATTAACAATAATAATTATTAATTATTATTAATTATTAATACTTATTATTAGTTTATGATACATGTAATCAAATATATATTATGTTATTATATATATATAAAATCAAATAATATAATATTAATAAAAAAGAAATACAAGAATTTGCTAATCATGAAGTGACTAGCTCGCATTAATTACTATGATGTCTTTTAACTAAAAATTAAAGTAGAAACAAACAAATAGAATAAGTCAGTTTACATAATAGGAGAGCATTCAAACTTTAAGCCAGGCTAACTCACAAGTTGTACTTCAACCATTATGCATTGTTCAAGGCTTGAGAACTCACCTTGCCTAACACAGATATTTTTCCTGAAAAGTTCCTGAAGAACAGAATGTCATATGTCATAAATGCTCATGTGGTGTAAAATGATTAGGAATACCTGTTCTCTTTGTACTTGTAGCACTTGTCCAGGGACAAGAATGATATCATCTGCATTTCTTCTGAACTCAGAAGTTTGTTTCTTTTGTGGAATCTGTATAAATTTAAAATCAACCTGGTAGCAAGTCATAGTCTCTGACTCATTCATCTATTACTTTTCTCTGCCTGTACCTTATGTCCTCTTCTGGGACCTTCCTGAATGCCAATGGTGGCCCCACACAAAAAATGTGGTATATATATATTTCTCATCATTGGATAGGAAAATAGAACAGATTTGAAGGTGGATTGGGAACAGGTGGATATGGTAGCCAGCAGTTTGAGTGGAGAAAAAAGACAGAGTGAGAGAGAGAGAGAGAGAGAGAGAGAGAGAGAGAGAGAGAGAGAGAGAGAAAGAGAGAGAGAGGTGACATACAACTGGTAAACTGGTATTGTAATGTGGTGTCAAAACCTAATGCAATGGAAACTTCTTGTAATCTATGAAGGTAATCTTAGTGAGGCTTTCTCATAATAAAAAATAAGAAGCATCAACTGCCCCTTTCTTGTAGCTAGGCAAGGCTCCAGTGGCAGGACTTGGTTATATTCAATTGAGTTATTGACCATGAAAGTTCCATGGAAATCTCCAAAATCCTAAGCTGTTTCTAAGACAAAGGATATTTTGTTTTCTGAAAATTGGCAATGGGCACCATGGCTGAGGACAACACACACACACAGCTCACTGAACATGGATAAGCTGTGCTGTTGTATATCCCTATTTTATAGTGGGAATGTAACCAGAAAAAAAAAAAAACATGATATCCAATGGGATGCAAAGAGAGAGTCTAAATTATATGTCTCCATCAAATCCCTCCCCTAAGAGCTCTAGAAAATCTCAGGAAGAGGAGGAAGAAAGGTTGTAAGAACCAGAAGAGAGGCAGGATGCCAAGAAATCAAGGCCATTGGAATCTAGTAATCAAGGAGTATATGAGCTCACAGAGACTGAATCCTGAAACATGGGGCATATACGGATCTAATCCAAATACTTTGTATATTTATATATTATAGGTATTTGCTTAATAATTTTATGAGACTCCTGACTATGAAAACGAATGGGTCTCTGACTATGGTGACTATTCTTGGGACTTTTTTCTTCCTATTGGATTGCCAACCATATCAATTATTTTACTCCATCTTATTATATTATGTTTTTTCATGTTTGGTTTTTATCCCTTAGAAGCCTGTTCTTTTCTAATGACAGAAAAGAAGTGGATACAGAGAATAAAGGAGGTGAGGAGGAACTAAAAGCAGGATGGAGAGGGAGGGAAACTATAATCGGGATATATTGTAGGAGAAAAGAATATATTTTCAATAAAAAAGTGGGATTCTTAATGTGATACACTATCATGTACTTCCTTACTTCTGAATTATTAAAGAATAAATTTCTTAATATCTCTCCTCATTTACATTAATATCTTTATTATTTGAATTTAATTTTACTTTAGAAAAGTTGGTTACATAATGCTGAAAGATTTAATATTTTTTAATAATGCATCTGAAAGCTGATATATTACCCAGTTCAATTTTTCTTGTGGACCTTCAAAAATATGTCTTTGTATCGTAGATGCAGAATTTTATATATACATGAGGTTTTTTATTTTTGTGTTAATTATGCAAATATTTTTAATGCTAAGGGAATTAATAAGGGAACAAAATGTTCCCTTATTAATTATTGAAATAAGTTTTAATTTTCCTGAATTGCTTATGCATTTAACAATTTCTTTTGTTTTTAATTCTATTTTTAGCTTAACTCCATTTTGCTATTTAAGTTAATGTATGCAAATTCAGTTTTATGTCCCTGGAATATGGAATTTTTTTTTATGGTCTGCTTGTTTCTAAAATCAGGAAAAGAATTCAATAACATCTCAGTTTGTACTTCAAACCACTTTTTACTTTTTAAATTAACTTGCAATATTTCTGTGTCTCATAAGTTGGAATTTTTTTAATCCTCTTTTGTTATTTAGAAGAGGTAAGATTTTCTGCTAAAATATTAATTTCTTGTTGTTGATAAATTACTTTTTAATATATTACTATATATTTTCAGGGTATTTTGTATTTTCCTTTTTCAAAATTTGTATTACCTATATATTCCCCCCAAACCCAACCCAAACAGTGAAACCAAAGACAGTTGATTCCAATCATGTCAGTGAAGCCAGCTTCCTAGAAGGTGAGATATCTTTGCTTTAGAAGTTCTGAGAATATGAATGAGGATCTGAGCCTTCCTATTGGACCTTAGTTCCTATGGAAAGCCAGGTATGTTCATTTTACAATTCTGGAGAGTGGGAACACAGAAGAATTGTTGAAGTTTGCAGGTGCCTAGTTTAGAGGGAGAAGGAAACATGATGAGCTCCGTGTGTACTGAAATGATACAGTCACGAAAGACAATCATGGAAGAAAATGCCTCTGCAAGTCTTTAATAAAATTATAGTACCTGGGAGGAAGAGTGAGGCCACTGGTTCAGGATGTTTTCTATTTTCCTTTTTCAGAGGTTTTAAGGCCACTGTCTGGTACTGAATTTGAGTCCACCTCTATGTGGCATTTGTAGTCAATGTTGGTTGCAGGAGCCCATATAAAAAAGTAAAGGCCATGCAAGGAAATAGGAAAGAATGCAGATATGCAAAAAAGAAGAAAATGTCATTACTCAACAAAGGACTCTGAGCAGAGAGGGATAGGGAAAGGCTACAAAGGTGAAACTCATCACACAGCAATCATGAGTAGCTGGTAGATGCTGAAGAAAATCATGTAAAAAGATTTCAGGTAGGCCAGGCATAATAATGGAGAACAGTGGGGATAATTGCTGATTAGTACATTGCCACGTTTTAGATTATCTGCTGAATAGTGCATTTTTAATTGACTAGGAGGAGCCCAGCATTCATATGGGCATTATTTAGCTCTGTTTGTTACCACAGGGCACATGAAAAGATAATTTTTTTCAGCAGGATATGTCCTTAAATATATGTGGAAAGGCAAAGTTCCACAACTATCAAAGAGTGTGGTCATGTAGTCAAGTCAGGCTGGAAAAGTGAATTTTTTTGATAGAGAAATTTAACCTAGGTTTAACATGGCAATTTGAGGCCAGAATCAGGAGGTCATGAAGCCTGTTCCACATAGCTAGGCCAAGTGCAGCAAATCAGGCAGCCACGTCTCAAAGATACTAAAGAGATTAACTCACAAAACATAAATGCACTCCTATATAAGATATTATTTAATCCCATTTTTTAAAAAGAATCACCCTGTGACCACATTAACGTGAGCAGTACAGAGTTTGGCCAGGAGCACATAGGTGTTTGCTTTGCTTTACCTGTCATTTCTTTATAGCTGTCTAGTTGTTCTTAGTTGTTGGAATCATTCCAAAGTAGGTATCATAAGTATATTTTATCTTCTCCCAGGCTAAGATCTAAAACCTGCTCAACTGAGCCCTAGTAAATATCATTGGATTACTCAAGTTACATTGAAAGCAGAAATAATGAAAAAAAAAAGGTTTTTTTTTTCTTCCATTTAGGGCACAATATAGACTACTTTAGAATCATGATGGATTTCTTGGCACTACCAGATAACACACATTTTAGTCTTTAGTTTAAAAGTTTTCAAATTCTATTTTCTGAAAAATTCCTGTAAGTTGTCTGTTCACTTAGAGCATTCCTCTCACTGATTCTAAGCATCTAATCTACTGAAATTGAAGCTAATGCACTCAGACCTATTGTAACTGTCATTTACTGTTTGAGAAAGTCTAATGAGTTTGAGAGAAAGATGTAAAGGAAAAACAGCAACTGGTAAATTTCCTGATTGTGAGGAGGAATATTCTAAGACCCAAATGCTGTGCTTGTCCTATTGAACATGTGATTATTTTCTCCAGGATTGACTGAATGGCTGTTTTTACTTATAACAAAGACACATACATAATGTTCTCTAGATTATCCCATGAAGGACACATTTTATTGTAAGAATACTGTCATTATACCATCAGAATGATGGTCACCTCCTATATGTTTACTGATCACTCCTCCGAGCGGACTATCACCTAAGTAGCCAATTATCCAGATTTTTCTCCTTTGAGAAAATACTTGAGATAGAAACTGTAATGGAAGTTAATTTTATTTGCTTCATGATTTCAGAAGGATTTTTACCATGGTAGTTTGTGTCAATGAACTGAAGTGAACTTGGAAAAATATAGGATATCCCTACCTCTGACACCAAGGTTGCATAGTAATCAGAAGAAAGGGACTAAGAATAGTGGTGTGTCACTCATAAAGCATGGTGGACATTTATAAATGCTTGTAAAATCAAAATGAGAAAATCACTATCTGATATAATCAGAATTTGTAAAATCCATCCAATTCTTAATACAGGCTAAATATTGCAACTGTTTATAGTTATGAACTTAAACATGCAGTGGAATGATTTATATTCTAATCCAATACTGAGTAGAAGTTTAAAATGTAAATATAAAATTCATGTATTAGATGAATCAAATAACAGCTGAAAACAAAAGATAAAATCAACAAGTTATTGTAGCATGTTATGGTGACCTTATTAATTTGTTATTTGGTTACATTTAGTTTCCATGTTATAACCATATAATTTAGGCGAATGAAGAATTGTGAGTATAAATGCATGAAAAGTCATTATGCCATTCTGAAAAATAATCAAATCTTGATGATAATAAATCCATTATGAATATAAAATTAATCCTGAATTTAAAATAATTACATGGTCCTCACTAAAATTAGTTATTTAAATCCCTTTTCACTAACCCTGCAGAGACATGCGCATACATATATGTAAGTATGTGTGTATGTGTGCTTGCATATCCTCAAGTTTTATTTTCTGTAACCTGTTACACAAGACTTTCTTTGAGAGCAAACTTGAAAACACATAAGATTCATTTTGCTTCAATTGACACCTTATACCACGATGCCATCTCAAGAAGAAAATCATTATTCATGATGTCTGAAACTTCAGGGATTGTTTTAATGAGTTGGTGATACATTAAATACAGTATGTATAAAAGTGGCAGTGATGGTATTTCTTTTTGAAAAAGAAATATAAACAATTGGCAAGAATATAATTTCATATTAAATCAATGTGACAGTGTTATATTAACTGCTAAGGTTGAGCCTGCATAAGCACTATGAGTTAAGAGATTGCATGGAGGAAACCCTACCCTCACAATGAAGGAAGGAACAACAGTGGTGTTCTTTGAAGCATCAATCTCTAGTCATAAAAATACTACAGCCTAAACATGTTATAGCTGACATCTTGAGTTTATTTTCATTAAGTAAGCATTTTGCTGAATTTGATGATAGTAAAATGTAAGCAATGAAGTGCCCAAGTGAACTAATATGAAGAAATTCATACTTCTCATAGTTTGACAGTGACTGCATAAAGCGCTTGTTATTTATGTGTTCCATAAGAGTACATCTATACACACTACAAAAACAAGATTTTAAGGACATGTATACACGCATTTTCACATGCATGAATTTATGTGCAATTAAAGTCTACTGGATCAAATAAATCAAACCAAGTTTACAATTTATGTTATACAGACAAATAACTTTGTGTAGAACACAAATATTCAATATACATCTTTATTATGAATCATAAAATCTTAATCTGAGTAAGAGATGATGAATTTTAGTATGTATCATGTATTTTTCAAATAGAAAAATCAGGCTAATTATGGTGGTTCATGTATATAATACCAGCACTCAAGAGACAGAGGCTACAATAATACCACAAGTTCTTGACTAGACTGTTCTGCATAGTGAGTTCCAGATGAGCCAAGGCCAGACAAAAAAGTACTGTGTCTAAAAGAGCTTAATGAAGTATGCAACAAAACAAAATGAAAAGAGACAAAGCCACATGCTACAATTCAGTTGTTTTAAGAAACTTGGGATATAAAATAATACTGTTCACTTCTGAAATTGTTTGGAATTGATAGGGGCTTTTTTTCTGTGATAAAAGAAAGAATTAATTTCACTCCTAAAACAGGAATGCTCCTTTGCTTGGATTGAAGGAGCAAAACAAGTGAAACAATTCCAGCAAGTCCATTGACACTAACCAGTTGTTTTCTCTAATTTTCACTATAAGGTAGAAGATGTTGAGCAGATTTAATACCATTAGCAAATTCATGGGTATACATCAGTAATTCTGACTATAAAATGCTTTTACAGTCAAGTGATATCAGATATGACTGGATTAATTAAGCATGATCTTTATGAGTTTATGAGGTATAACTTACAGGATAATAGAAGCCAGTTAAGGTAATCTGTATCAGAAACAGGTTCTAAACAAGATTCTTCTATAACAAAATTGTCCTATACAAGCTAGTAATGCCTCAGATAACTTCTTATACAACTCCAAACTCAAGATATGTCTGATGGAAGAGGGAAAAGGCATTCCCAAGAACTTCAGTGGTGACACTCAAATTTTTGTAAGATGTATTTCTGGAACATATATATATATATTTATAGTCATTATAACCTTAGAACTGAATCATATCCATGATTCTCTGTGTCTGATTAATAAAAGTGGTTAGTTGAGATCATCTGAGAGTTAAATTGATACTAGTCTAATTAAAAACATACTCAGCACTAGGCTTGTAACCTAAACTCAGTCTCCTATACAACCTGCCAATGCTATTGCAAACTATTAGCAAATATAATTGAAGTGTTTTTAATAAAACAAACAGTGCAAAGAGACTCCAGAATGAAAGATAATGAAAGATATTTCTAACAATTCTTAAATTTACTGGTTGATATTTTCATCTATAATATTAACTTGCATGGGATAGTGCTTAAAACTTTAAGCTACTTAACTAAGTTTGTTTATATTTATTTGTCTTTTGCTATCTTCTTGTGATTTTCAGTAGCTTTCTGAAAACCTTAATTATAGTGTAAAATAAGCTATTTTAAAGAGGTTAAGAGAAACAGTTCATCACAAGAACCAATACATCACCTCCATCATAGCACCTTGCTAGCTCATTGTCAGTGTTCTCTAGGAATGAGCCCGTGATAGAGTATCTGATCCCAAGTGTTCAACTCTAAACACATAAATAAACAGGCAACACTAACTGTACTCAGCAGATTGAGTATTTATATGCATATTTGTATAATTAATAACAAGGAACATATAAGAGGTCAGGAATTTTGAGAGGAAATAAGAGTATGAGAAGAGCTGAAAAAAATGGGAGGGAGGAAATAATAAACATATAGTTCTCATATGTGAAATTCTAAAAAATAAAAAAAATCATATTTGAAAAGAGCAAACAGAACACATTCCCATAATGTCAGTGCTTTGGAATGAAAGGCAGGAGAATTTCAAATCCAAAGCCAGTTTAAACTACAGAATGAGTCCGGGTAAGTTCCCTAAAGAGATTGTATGGAAAAGAAAAGCAAGTGTTTGTTTTGGCATGGAATCTTATGGATCCATCAGAGTCCTAGAAGAGAACAAAACACAAGTGAAGAAAAAAAGTCAGTGAAGTCATTCCCAATGATATTCTGCTATATTTATAGCCTATTTCAATCATCATCAGAGAGGCTTCCGTCAACAGCTGATGGGAGTAGATACAGAGACTCACAGCCAAACATTTTGACCAAATGGAACCCCACAGGAGCAGAGGAAGAATTATAGGATCCAAGGGGATCAAACACACTAGACAAACATGGCCCACAAAATCAACTAAACTTAGCTTATAGCAGCTCATAGAGACTGAAGCAGCAATCCCAGAGCCTTCATGGGTCTGTTCTGGACCCTCTGCATATGTTTTAGTTTAGCTTGTGATTTTCTTTGAACCGTGTTGTCTCTGACTTTTTTGCCTGCTTGTGTGGGACCTGCTTTCTCCATTTGGCTTGCCTCATCCAGCCTTGATGTGAGTGTTTATGATTAGTTTTATTATAAACTAATTAGTTTATGGTTAACTTTCATTGTGTTATTCCTTTTTTAAGTTCCTATCACTGGTAGGTGTGCTCTTTACAGAAGGGAAATAGAGGATCAGAGAGAGTGGGCCTGGAAAAGTGGGAGGAACTGGGAAGAAAGGACGGAGGGGACACTGGTTGGGATTTATGAGAGAAGAACAAAAAAACTCTAAAAATTAAAATAAAAATTTAAATAAATAATTTAAGAAGAATCTTATCAGCAGGTAAATTAAAACAAAATATGTTTATATATTTAATATATGTATATAACTAAAATTTATTAGATATGTCTCTTGAGGTTTGGAGGGGTTTGTTTATTTGTTTGAGATTTTGTGAGAAGATCTTTATCTGTAGCCAACTTTCTGTACTCTCTTTGTACTTAGGCTGGCTGGGACTGGGTCCATTGTCTACCTCTGACTTCAGTCTTCCAGGATATAGGTTACATTACAAGTCACTACCAATACTCACATTCCTATGTGAAAATGAGATCTTTGAAAATTTGGAAGGACAACTGTGAAAAATTAAATATAGCATCTTCACTCAAAAGTCCTGTGGTCCAGTAAGAAATAACAATATAATGAGTAATACTAAAAGAAAAAGGGAAAGGAAAACAGTTCTAGCAATATCAGGTGCTATGAAAGAGCAATAAAGTCTTAAGAAAGAATTTTAAAATATAGACTATTTCTACTTTAACAATTTAGGGGAAATTGTTAAATTTCCCTAGGGAAATACCAGGAGGATGAATACTTTACTTTAGGTTTGAAGTGTGAGTCGAAGTCATGTTTATTTTATAAATAATCGAGTTTCTTTTTCTGTACAGTAAAGTTAATAGGGTAGCAGCTAAAAAGTTCACAATACATCTAAAGTGTTTCATAACATATATGTATGAGGCTCCCAAAATAGATCTCAATTACTATTTAATTTTTGAAGGTTTGGCAGTTTCAAGGGATATTCAACTGTGAGTCAACCGAGGTAGACTCATTATTACTTTTGCTTCTGTTACTGGCTTGGAGCTAATTCTCAGTACTGAAGCATGGGGGTCACTTCTAACAACTGAACTCAGAAGCAATTTCTCATTAGTAACCAGTTCTGATGTAATTTGTCCCTAGTGTTTTAAATATAGATAATATTTCCTACTTGTGACAATAATATTCATTTAACTAGTTTAAGATACTTTACTTCATGAGAAGTGTAAGCAAATTTTAGAATCATATCAGCCTTTTGAATATGCTATTTTAGTAAACTATTCTTTAATTTTGTCATATGCATCCCGGAACTAGTAAAATTTGTTAGACACTGAAGACCCTACTGCTTTATAGAAAATTGCTTAAATGAAAATTTGCTCTTCTCTGGAAAATAGAATGTAGGAAATTTTAAATGAAATGTCTGCCCTCATTTAAAAAATCATGTTTAGCAATAAAACTTGATTTTAAGGTCTATGCAGAAATTTCAAAAAATTTTCAATAGGTTAACAGAAACGTAGACAACTAAAAACAATGAGAACACAATGGCCTGATTTTCGTCTAAAAAATATAGTTTTCTATGAAATACTGAAGACATTTTTTATGGAAAATTAAGTCTGATAATTTATCTTCATGCTAAGCCAAAATATTTTATTATCTAAATATATACACATTCATACAAATATATGACTTTTCTAAAAGGTGGTAATCAAAAAGTGATGCAGTGCATAGAATAGGTAATTGCAGGATATTTAAATGAATATTTTGGTATGTTAATCAATATAGGATATCATAGTTCAGTCTGGCACATGCTAAAAGAACTCATGGATATAGTAATGTCCTCACTAACAGAGAAAGCTGAAGCATATGGATAAAAAAATTTGTATTGCTGACATGGCCCCAAGTCTGCCGAAAAGCTTAATCAGTTCTGCAAAACATTTCACATGTTTGCTTATTTTAGATTAAATTAAAATTCGGACCTTGGGCTAGGTAGATGGAAATCCTTACTCTACAAGCTTGCGAATCTGAGTTCAATCTTCCAAACTGACATAGAAGTGCAAAGTGATGGTCCTCCTCTACAGTGCCAGTATTACCACAGTGAGATGGGAGGCACTGGTCAGGGAGCAGACTAAACTTTGCTTACAGAGGTGGAAACATGAGAGACCTTGCCTCAAAAACAATGTATGTATAGCTCAGAAAGCATGATGGACGTAGGGATGGAAGGAGTTTTTAAAATTATCGATTAATTCATGTTTCCCCTCTCCCTCTCCTCTCAGACCACCATTCTCCCTCTCTTTCTTCCATGTTTCTTCCTCCATTTCTCCTCAGAAAAAGTGGAGACTTCTCATGGATATCAACCTGCCTTGGCATATTAATTTGAAGTAGGACTAGACACATCTTCTGTTGAAGTTAGTCAAGGCAACTCAGTAGGAAGAAAGGGTCCCAAAGGCAGGAACAGAGCCAAGACAAACCATGTTCCTGCTGTTAGGGGTTCCACATGAAGAACAAATTGCACAACTGTTAAATATGTGCAGAGGGTCTACATCCATCCTATGTATACTCTCTGGTTCTCAGTTCAGAATTTGTTAGCCCCTATGGGCCCAGGTTCGTTGATTCTGTAGGTTCTCTGGAAGTGTCCTGACCTCTTACCCTCCTACAATCCTTCCTAGACATCTTTCACAGGATTTCCCAAGCTCCACATAATGTCTGGTTGTGGTTCTTTGCATATGTTTTTATCAGTTGCTAGGTGAAGCCTCTCAGATGACAGTTACGTTAAGCACTTGTCTATAAGTATAGCAGCATGTCACTAATAGTGTAAGGGGTAAGTTCTCATAGCATGGGTCTCAAGCTGGACCAGTCACTGGTTGGCTATTCCCTCAATTTTTACTCCATCTTTACCCATGTAAATTTTGTAGAGAGGACAAATTATGGGTTGAGCGTTTTGTGGCTGGGTTGGTATCCCAACCCTCCATAGGAAGCCTCACTTGGCTACAGACTATGATCATTTCAGGTTCCATAGCCCCAATTTCTTGAAGTCTTAGCTAGGGTTAACCCCCAAAGGATTCTGGGTGGTTCCATTCTACTAGGTTTCTAGCTTGTACCAGTGATGCACCCCCAAACTGATTCTAGTTTCTCCTCAAGTACTTTCTTCCTCCCTTCTCCCTGCTCTTAATCCCTCCGGTTTTCTCCCTGTCCCTTTTCCCACCCAGACCCACTCATCTAATGGATAGAAGGATTTTTAAGTACCAGAATATTAGGATGTTGGCTGTGAAACAGTCTCTCATAGAACTGACTGCATTAACAAGAACAGTACAGTGGTCATCCTAAAGTGAAAGGAGAAATTTTTCATAAGGTCCCATCCCTACAGGAAGCTAATGACCACTGAGGAAGAAAAAAATAGCCACTTTGAGGGATGAGAGCCTTAATTGGTTGTCTAGGGCAGAGTAATTAGCCCAGAAATCAAGCACCCACAAACAATAATGGACTCAGCAGGCTGTATATACTTTTATACATACTCACAAACACACACACACACACACACACACACACACACAATGTAATAAAATAAGGGAAAAGAGACTAACAACTTGAGAATATGTGGAGAGATACAGGGGTGGGAATCAAGACGTGGTAGGTAGGAGGGGCTAATGGAAGACTGACGTAAACATCCTGTTCTTGATGTTCCTGCTTTGTTTTTTTCTGTTCTTTCTGTTAACCAAATGCCTGATAAAAAGCAAGTGAGGAAATCTTAGGTGAGCTTACATAACTTACTTTCCTTACTTTATTTGCATTACATTATTTACTTACACTAAAGAAAGGATAAAGTCTACTGCTGTGTAAAGAATGCTTCCATTGCATCCTCAGTGAGAAAGCCCAGAGGACGCCATCTGGGAACCTTCAAGGATAGCACTCTGTAACAGACTCACTTCCTGGAAGGCCGTGAATCAACTTCCCAGACACACCAGGGTTATTTAATGTCTGTATACAAAGGTGATGTGTGTAGTGGGAAGATTAAGATAAATTAGATGGTCAAATTTATTGTAGTTTAATTTATTGTGATTTATTTAGGAAGAATATTGGTACTCTGAATCATCAGCAATGCCTTGTATATTGGAACTTTAAAGACAAATAAGGAAGAAAATGTTCTATATCTGTCAACCTGAGGTATCCATATGTTTCATGTTATTTTCTAAGTAAAACTAAGAACCCTATCTATATATCTATGTGTATATTATCTATCTCTCTCTATATATATTATATATGTATATTATACATATATGTACAGTATTATACATATACGTTCAATAACATACATATATGTAGGCTTGTGTATATCAAATATATGTACAATAATATACATGCATATATGTATAATATACACACAAATTTTATATATTATATATATGTACAACTAAAATACATACATGTATATATATATTTTTAAATACATATATAAAATAAAAAATATATATGTATATAACTAATAAGAAAACCTACACAGTGCAGAAAATAGTCAGACCACTAGTTCCTTAAACTTATGGAAATTTACATAAATGAGTTGTTTTAGCCATATCATTTTATTATTATTGTCTTTATATGTTCTGGACAGTATGTTTGAGAAAGCTAGAAAACTGGTTGACAATGATGTTGACATGGAAATTCACAGGAAAAGCCTGTTCACTCCAGCCAAAGAACTGTTAAAGTTCAGTCCTTTAAAATACAAAAAAATTAGACAATAAATGATTTACAACTAAACACCAAAGAAAATCATAGCCCGTCTTCATCCTGTCAGCAGTGAAATTCTAGAGTTTCAATTCAACCTGAGCATGAAGAGGCACTCAAAGCATCTGGTGTTGTCAGATGCTCATCTCTGCTGGGGACTGCAAACCTGTCAACCTTTGTCAGTGGAGACAAGTGGACTTCGTAAGCCTTTACCCCAAGACACACCTTGTCTCTGGTTCTGGACAGGAAAACCCAGTGAGAACAGTAATCATGGTTCACTGCCACTCCAAGTTTGCCAATATCAAAGTATCTCTTCTGGGAAGTCTCACCTCCCATAACATATGAACTTGCAACTTTTAAGATGCAGCTGGCAGAAGTCTGAAGATCACATCATCTGCCTTATCCTTTCAAAAGGATTGGAGAAATTTAAAATGTCCTGTAGATGATTGCAATAGCTTTGGGTGAAGCATCCAATAACAATCTGTAGATATCACAACACTTAAGATGTTTAAGTTTAGTAGTATTCAATATTTTTGAAAAACCAAGGAAGATGACTGTTTACAACCATAGAAAGAACTATGATCTGACATTCACTCCATTCTGACAGTGGAGTAAGGAATAAATGGAAGAATGTATTCCTTCTCTGAGACCAACATTTATGATGGCACATCTCTCTTAGGCATAACTGGACTAATACTGGCTGATGAGTGATGCAGCAAGACCAAGCATGCACTTTTGCTTTAATTCATGAGATTAGCCTACAGCGGGGTTGACAAAGTTTGGAGAAAAAAATTATAGCAACATGCATAGATATAAAATGGACTAAGTGTCTGAAGCCATTAGCCAGCCACCCTAGCATACTGAGAGCCCAAACCATCTTCTGTCCTATCTATCCCACTATCTCACAAAGGAATCAAAATTTAAACTCCCTACTGGCTTTTGAATCAAAGGTCTATATAATCATTTTTATTCTGCCACACAGTAACCTGACTTTTAAGTTACTGGTCATCATCTGTAGTGATACAAAGTTGCATCATTTTGAAGACTAAGCATGAAAACTGTCATTTGTATTGAGACTGAGAGACCCAATTAGCATGTTCTAAGTCAAACTACATGCTTTTTTTTTAAAAAAAAAAACATACTTAAAGCAAATATTTTCTCTCTTTTAAATTTTTTGTGCTTTGTTCTTTTATGAATAGATATTTTTATTTACAATAATATTTTTGTTTGATTAAGAAAATTTGACTTTTGATAAATTGCTCTACAGAGAAAGCTAACCCACACAGTCTGGTCTACATGCGAGTTCAAGTTCCATGATAAGCAATGGTTTGTGTTTCAATCTATCTTCTACCAATGAATAAATGGTCTATAGTATTATAAAGCCAAATGAATTTTCTTCTAAGTATATTAAGGAATATCACCTATTATTGGAAGATCTGTCATGAATTTTTATATTTTAAATGACTATTAAAAATACAATATTCTGGCATTCTGTAATATGCCCATAATATATTTTCATAAATATAAAAGATAATTTTTAGCTTAATGGAAAGAAAGAAAATCTGATGAAGACTGTCAGATGTAAGAACTTATATTTATAGCATCACAAGCAGGATGCATTGACAAGACTACTTCAGCATTCCTCCAGGTGGGAGACATATTCTGACCTCAACTCAGAACATTTTACTTGTACAGTATGTCTGATAATCCCAAGATAGTCAAAGATTAATGAATCCTTACTGTGTAATTCAACACACACTTTCTTGTCTGAAGTGTGAGGTATTCAGACATGAATTATGTAGGACTGGAGTCTAGGAGTCTAATCTAGCTTGATCCAAATAAATCCTAAACACAGGATTGTTGAGCTATAGCACGCACTGCCACCCACTTTGCTAAGGGATATTATGTTGATAGGCCTTTGATAGGCTGACACAAGACAAAGTATTTTAGAAATGTCTACAAAAATTTAAAGGCAACTATTCCCCAACAGTGTTCAAATAAATAATTCAAATACTTAACATAGAATAATAATTGATTAACAGCCTCACAGAGATCTTACACACAAAGAACTATTTATTTATATTTAATGTATTTGATGAGCTTCAGAATAAGCATAGATCTAGGAAACCATCTTTATCATCAAGAAAACATAAATAGAAAATATGTCATATTACCTCTGTCATTATTATTTTCACGATTATCATTAAAACAATAAAAACTGTTTATATTAACAATAGTTGACATGCAATATATGTTTCAGGCAAATATTAAGATTGAATTATTGGCTTTAAGCTGACTTTGCACATTAGATTTATTAGGATGCCACTTGAAAAAAGTACATATTATAAATTGATCATCATCTACTCATTTACCTGTATGTAATTCTCTGGTTTACTGATGTTTCCCCCTTTTCCTTCATGTTTTTCAGTGATTTTGGCTATATTGAGCTTCCACATTCAAGGATTTTAGAAGTCATTTCATCTGACTTCTTTTACTTAGCAACGCGTCCTCCAGATCAATTTATGTTGTTACAAAAGGTAATATTCTATTTTAGAATAAAATTATATCCAATTGTTTTTGTTAAAGTTTTTATTATATAATCATCTTTTAATGGATATTCATCTACTTTATATATTTTAGTTATGAATATATTTACAGAGATCAATGGGGTTCATGCATTGCTTCATTACAATAATTAAAATTCACTTAACTAGTTTCTCAGAAAGGAAACTACTGAATTGTTTATCTGTTTGCTTATTGAGGTAGGTTTCTATAGCCTAGATCCATGAATGACCACAAATTCTGACTTTTGGGTTCATTTTCTAAACACTCGTATAGCAGTGGTCTCTCAGAGCACCACAGCCAGCAGACTGATGATGAATGAGAGGCAAAAAGAAAGCCCTGTTCAATATGATTCAGTGACTAGTATTGGTTCAAACTTTGAGTACACAAAAGTATAGATTGACTGAAAAACACAAGAGTCTCAGGGAGCTGGTATTACCTGGCTACACAGACATCAGAGAAGCTATTACTAACATCTATTCCCAGCTTTCTGGGTAGTAAAAAAGGTAATAAATCCCCTTCTTTGAATGGAAAACCTTTTGTTTTACGTTTCTGCTTTTCCTAATGCTTATGATAAGCACATGTACTTACATAATTCCTATATGAAATAACATGTATGAAATACCATGGCAAGCCAAGTCTCTATGTATTTCTGGGTGTTTGTATTTGTTTGTTTTTGAGCCTCTTGTACTGCTTTTTATGATGCTAACATCATTCATTGTACATCACCACAACAATACGAAAATATTTTATCTTTAGTATTATCTCTAATTGTTTTCAAAGGAAAGAAAAATTCTCTTAAAACAAATAAGTTTGTGTGTGTGTGCCGTGCATGTGTGTGTAAATAGCAATGTATGCAGATCAGCAGACAACCTTGTGGATTCAGTCTTCTCCTTCCACATTTATGTGATTTCCAGTGATCAAATTCAGGTACTCAGGCTTGTATGGCAAGCCTTTATTAACTGGAATATTTCACCAGCATTTAGGTGTTGCATTTAGGTTTTGTTGCTGTTGTTGTTGTTGTTGTTAGTTTTATAGCCTTCCCTTTCTGAATGTGTATGGGGTATTACATTTATTGCTGATTTTTAAATTTTCTTTTCTTTGATGACCAATGGTGTTAAAAATACTCTTGCATACCCATTCAGCCTTCTTAATGTCTTTTTGTGGAAATATCTATTAAATTATGTTACTATTTTTCCCATGAGTTATTTGTGAGAGATACTTTAAATATTTAAAAATAGAAATTTGCTATACAATGCAAACTTTTAGATAAACATTCAGAAAGGAGATTACTGAAGCATAGAGTAGATTATTTATTTATTTATTTATGTATTTGCATTAATAATACCCTGAAGATTTATATTTTTACAAGTCACACTGGGTGTTTTTAAATGCAAAATACTTTAAGTAAAAAACTATCAATCATATATTTTTTGGCCTCTAAATTTATCAAGTTCATAAAATATTTCTTATGGACATGTGGGGATATTTCAGGATGCTCTAAAATTTCAAATATGGCTTTCTTGCATAGAAAAAAATAACTGCTTATCTTATGAGTAGCTACAAAGTTAAAATGTAAACTAGCACTGACATTTCTTAAATAATGCAAAAAATTCTACATGATAAAGCAAAACAGGTAAATTAGCAGTAGTATGTAAATAATTTCTTTCCTCTGTTTAAAGCAAATATTTTAATTTTATGCCACAGATATGCTCTGCTATTCTTTGCATATAAATTATTACTATAAGACCTTCAACAAATAACAACAGTAGATATGCATAATCAAAAGACAGCTTCTGAACATGTATGCTATAACCTGTGGAACACAGCCAGGTATTCAACATTCTATTTGTTATAGCTTTCCAAAACTAAGCATTCATGTACAACATCTCCAAAACAGGAACCTGAGGCTTATAGGATGCTATATTTTATAAACAGAATTTTACATCACCCTAACTCAACCTTAAACTTCATTAAAATTCAAAAAGAACTAAATAGTGTGAAAGGTTTTTTTCTCTCTGCTCAATACACATGACTGCAGGTGTGTAGTCGGGTCATTCATTCAGTTCATTAATAATTTGCTGATGTGATGATATACATGTGATTTTAAAAACTGCACCAGGGAAAAGTGACAGCTGATAAACACTTTCAGTAAAGTGGATGGATAAAAGATTAGAAACCACAACAATGACAACAACAACACAACAACAACAATAACAACAAAACAGTAGCACTCCCCATATACAAATGAGAAAAAGAATGATAAAGGAGTCTCAGAAACAACACATTCTACAATATTCTCAAATAATATAAAATGCCATGCTATAACTCTAGCCAAGCCAGTAAAACACTTGTATCACAAAATTTGAAGTCTTTGAAGAAATAAATTGAAGATTTCAGAAGATGTAAAAATCTCTCATGCTCATGGATTGGTAGGATAAACAGAGTATAAATGAGTATATTCCCCCAAAAAATCTACATATTCAATAAAATTTCCATCAAATTTCAACACAATTCTCTACAGACTATGAAAGAACAATTCTCAACTTCAAATGAAAATCAATAACTCAGAATAGAGAAAACAATCCTGAACAGTTAAAAAAAAAAACTGCTGGCAATTCTATCATTCTTTATTTCAAGTTGTATTGCAGAGCTATAGTAATAAAAGCTGCATGGCATTTTAATATGAATAGATACAATAATCAGTGGAATGAAATTGAAAAACAGACATAAATCCATACCCTTGTGGATATAGGAACTTTGATAAAGAAGGCAGAAATATACACTGGTAAAAAGAAAGCATCTTCTACAAAGGATGATATTCATGATGCTGCATGTAGAATGATCCAGTATAAAACTATATTTATCATCCTGCACAAAACTCAGATCCAAGTAGATCAAAGACCTCGAGTCAAGACACAATGAGCCTGACAGAGGAGAATGTGGGAATAGCCTTCAACTCATTGGCCCAGGAGACAACTATCTGAAAGAATACCACCAACAAAGGCATTAAGATCAACAATTAATAAATGGGGTCTCATGAAACTGAAAGGTTTCTATAAGGCAAAGAACACTGTGAATTAGACAAAGCAGAAGCCTACAGATTGAAAAAAGATTTTTACCAACTCCACATTCATAGAATATTTAGATATCTAGATATCTATATATATATAAGTATATAGATATCTATATATATATAAAATATATAGATATCTAGATATCAGGAATCAAAATAATCCAACTACAACAGAGGATACAGAACAAAAAAGAATTTTCAATATAATAATATCAAATGCCTGAGATATAGTCATAGAAATATCCAACATTCTTAGCTATCAGAACAATATGAAAGAAAAAAATAACACTTTAGGATTGCATCTTTTACTTGTGAGAATGACTAAGGTCAATTCAAGTTGACCACTTGTGCTAGTAAAGATGTGGACCAAGAACACTCACTCATTGTGGGTGGAAGTGCAAACTCATACAGCCACTATGGATATAAATGATAGTTCCTCAGAAAGTTGAGTTATCAATCTACTTCAAAACACAGCCATTCCACTCTTGGGCATTCTACCACAAGGACACTTGCTTAACCATATTCATTGTAGCTTTACTCATAAGAGTCAGAAACTGGAAACAACTTAGTTGAACTTCAACCATCAAATGGGTAAAGAAAATGTTGTACATTTACATAATGAAGTGGTACTCACCTGTTAAAAATAACATTATGAAGGTTGTTAGCCCCATTGCCATAGACAACACCCGGAAAAAATCACTGATCATAGGAAAGTTGATCTGTTAATTATATGGAGCCCTTATTCTTATTTTTCTAGTCATTTTACTGCTGGAAAGTACTTGGCAGAGTAATAGAAGACAAAATTGGACACCAACCCAGTCACAAATTTCTACGATCTACAACCTATCTTGCCTACAAAATATGCTAGAGTAATGGTGGCACAGAAGGTGTAGTAGCCAACCATTGTCTGATGTGATGTGAGGCCACATCCATGAGAAGAAACTCATACTTGATACTGCTTGGGTAACCAAGAACCATAGACTAGATATCTCTGAGAATTATGGTAGAAGCAAACACTACTTGTCTAAAAAATTCAATAAAATATTTTATGATTACATATAATACTCACAGATCACAGCCTTATCCAGTCCTCACCAGAGCGACTTCCTTTGGCAGCTGATTGAAACAGATGTAGAGACTCCTAGTCAGACCTTATGCTAAGAGATTCTAAATTAGAAGTCTCTGTCAAATACCTTCCCTTAGAGATCATGGAATCCAGAGGAAGAAGAGGCAGAACAATTGTAGCATCCAGAAAGGATAGAGGACAGGAGGAGAACAAGGTCCTCTGAATAAAATAAGAAAGGCACAAATGATCTCACAGAAATGAAAGCAGCAAACACTGGACCCACAGAGATCTGCCCCAGCTCTTCTGCATACATATTATAGCTATTAGCTTTGGAGTATTTATGGGACTCCTGAGTGTAAGAACGAGTGGTTCTCCGACTCTTATGTGTGCTCTTGAGACTCTTTTCCTCCTTTTACATTGCCTTGTTCCATTTTGGTAGATAGGTTTTGCTTCATTTTATTATATTTGATTTTGTCTTATTTCATTGTCATCTCTTAGTTGCCAGTTATTTTCTAATGAGAAACAAAACGGGAGTGGATCTAGAGAGGAAAGGAGGCATTGGAGGCCAGGAAAACAAGGAATAGAGGGAGGATGAATGATATAAAATAATAATATATATCCAATTAAGTAAATTCACTGGTAGTTTTTGCTGAGTTTTACCTTTTCTACCACAACAGAAATTCTATTCTACCTACTTCATTCAAAGAACAGGCATGTAGCGGCAGTTTTCAAGTAACCTCAGGATCTAAGCAATTGATTTTTATGTGCACCTTAAGAAATTGTTATTATTCTTACATAATAATATAAAGAACATCTGCTGTAGATCTGGAGAAATTACCTGATAGCTAATGTCAGGTTTGCAAATTGTTCTGGTATCAACGTTCCCCACTCCACTTGTGCAGCATAGTGACTCAAGTTTCAGTCATGCAGAAAACAATGAAATCATGAAACTGCATGACATTATGCATCTCAGTCTCAGAGCTCTAAGATTCCTTTCTGAAGTTCTCAGGTTTTTCTTAGACAGTACTGGTTCCAGGTCAACAAAAAGTAATTCACTATACCCACAACGCTTTTAATTGTTCCAAATAGTTTTAGGAGTCTTACTTTACAAAACCCTGTTTATTGATTTAAAAATGGGATGTGTTGGTAATTGGAGGAATAGGACAGTGAGTGAAACTTTAGCTACTCTTTTAGAGTACCTGAGTTCAATTCTCGGCATCCACATGGTAGCTTACAGCCCTCTGTATCGCAGCTTACAAGGTATCTTTTTTTGGCCTTTCTGGACACTAGGTATGCACATGGTATACACTTATGCATATACATATGTAATACATATATCCAAATGTATACATATGTAGGCAAAATAGTCATAACCATAAAATTAGGAGATGGGATACACAGAAATATATAATACATATACATATGTTATTATATAGTGTGTGTGGCAAAGAACTGAACCTAGGAATTCACACATAGAAGTCAAGTGCTTTATCACTGAAATATGTACCCCTGTCATGAGTTTTAGTCTATATTTTTGACTGAAAATTCTTGCATAGATATTAAAACATGTATAACATCTATCAATATTGATCACATATCCACAGGACTATTTGTAGCTTGAAGTGTATAATCATAATACATACCATGGCATTGAGATACAGTCCTTCAATTTTAGCTGAGATTCAAGGATTAAAATACTAGCCTGAAAATGATTGCAGTGACAGGGATAAAACATTATAAACGACAAATATAAACAATAAAGTTCTTTAAATAATGCTTGACTGAGGTGTTGAACCATTAAAAACCTGCAAATCTTGTCTGCCTTCTACCTTTGAGATTTAATGACAGCTTGTCGGTTGAATTAGCTTGGGCAGTGAACAAATCTGAAAGGTGACTATTATGCAAAGAGATTCTAGAACATACAGTAATGTTTTCACAAACAAGCACCTACTGAGACCAAATTTGTCAATTATTATTTTTGATGTTTCATAGTCAATCAGCTTCCAACATTCATTCTTGTGTGGTTTAGTTTTTTTATGGTTTCCTTACTTATAATTGTACCCTTTCAACTTTGTGACAGGCTTTTGGGAACTGCCTATCTTCCGGGGCTTTTTAAAATTTTAACTAAAATCCTAAAACACACAAAACAATCCTTTTCACTTTAGATAGAGAATTCTTTAGATTCCACCAGCTAACAATGTGCCAGATAGAACTGAGAATGCACAGCCTATGATGAGTTACAATTTGAGCTCCAATGTAGCGAAGTTTACACAATGATAAAGTGAGATAGAGTTGAGTGACATAAAACCTCCTGTCCACATTAAGAGAATTCTGCACATTTGATACTGTGTCAGTGACACATAATTAGAGACAAGTTTCAAAGAGAAGGAAGAAGAGGCTTTTGTGAGGGCCTTCTGGTGTTTCTGGGAGGCACTTCTGTTGGACACACATTTGTAGGGACCTGTGTGACAATGATGTCACGGCTTATACATTTAGATGTTTTCAAAGAAAAGACTGTATAACAGTATAACATTTATCTAATACATTTCCATTCATGACCACAGTTGACTATGGGAGGCAATTCTGTTTTCTTAAAAATTCTTTTTGCTTAAAAGAATTCTGTTTGCTTAAAAGAAGTAATCCTACCTGAAGACCCAGCTATACCACCCTGGGAGACATACCCAAAAAACGCCCCACCATACCACAAGGACACGTGTTTCTACCATGTTCATAGTGGCCTTATTTTTAATGGCCAGAAGCTGGCAACAACCCAGATGGCTGTCAACCAAAGAATGAATACAGAAAATATGGTTCATCTACATAATGGAATACTATTTAGCTATTAAAAAAGAGGATGTCATGAATTTGCAGGCAAATGAATGGAATGAGAAAATACCATCCTGAGAGAGGTAACTCAGACCCAGAAGGACATGCATGGTATGGACACACTGATAAGTGAATATTATCCAAAGAGGACAAAGTACCTAGGAGACAACCTGCATACACTTAGAAGTATAACAAGCAGAAAGGCCCAAGTAAGGAGGTTTCAATCCTACTTAGAAGGGAAAAGGAAATAATCATGGGAGGCAGAGGGAGGGAGAAACCTGGATGAGAGATGGAGGATGGGGGAAAAAGAAACAGGATCAGATATGGGGGAGTGCAGGAGAAAAGCCTAAAGGACCAAGAGAATGAATGGAAATAAGTAGCCCTGGGGAAGGGTGTGGAAGGTGAGGGTACCATCTAGAAAGTACCAGAGACCTGGGAGGTAAGAGACTTTCAGGATTCATTGAGGATGACCTTAACCAAAATGACCAACATTGGGGAAAGGGAACTCGAAGAGTTCACCTCCAGTAGATAGGCAGGGCCTCAAGTGGAGGGACAGGGTCACTTACCTACAGTCAAAATTTCTGAACCAGAATTGTTGCTGTCCAAAAGAAGTGCAGTCACAAAAACGAAGAAAAGACTGAAGGTAGTTCAAAGACTTGACTGATTTGGGATCCATCTCTTATGGGAGGTAGGGAGGGGACATCAAGGCCTGACACTATTACTGATGCAATGATGTGCTGACAAATGGGAGCTTGGCCTGGCTGTCCTTTGAGAGCCGCTACCAACAGCTCAGTGAGACAAAGGCAAATACTTACTCCTAACCATTGGTGAACCCCTAAAGTTAAATTAGAGGAGGATTGAAGAAGCTGAAAGGGAGAATGACCCCATAGGAAGACCAGCAGACTCAATTAACCCAGTCTTCAGGGAGCTTCCAGAGACTTAGCCACTAAACAGGAGCATACATGGGCTTGTTTGAGGCCTCTGGCACATATATAGCAAAGGTCTGCCTGGTCTGGCCACAGTCAGAGAAGATGCACTTAATTCTCAAGAAACTTGAGGCCTCAGGGAAGAAGGAATGCTGGTGGGGGAGTACCCACTTTGGAGGAAAGGGGGAGAGGGAGGAGGAATGGAATGAGAAAATGTGGGAGGGAATACCGAAGAGGGGGCAATGACTCGAATGTAAATAATTAAAATAACTTAATAAAAAATGTTTTCACAGAAAAAAAGAAAAGTAAAAGAAAAAAAGAGTTCAACACATGCACAGTTTTGATGAGGAAGAAGAAAGGGCAGCTAGATGTGATAAACTAGAAATTTTTAAATTAAATGAATTCACAGGCTTGTAACATAGAAATTCAACTAAAATAATAGTCTACAACCATATAAGGTTTCATTCAAAGAGGAAGTGATAAAATACAATTTTGGCAAGATTTAACTTTCTTTCGAGAAGGCAGTCAAGCTTTATGCAATGAAAGCTGAGATTGCTGACATTTGTTCTAGATAAATTTTATATGTGCATTAGAAACAACCCAGTAAATCCTTTATTACAAGTATGATGAACACAACATTCCCAAACTCTCACTGCTTAGAATCAGGGCCGCAGTGTTGAAAAGACAGTTAGTTGTATTAATTATTCATGTTTATTAAAATGATGACAGTCCAGAATATCTGGTTTCTGGTAGCCAGATAATTTTCAAAAACTCTGGGGGTAACATATTTAGGCTTTATAGTAGTATTAAGTTATAAACTTTAATAGTAATACTGTTTCAATTCTTAGAGATAGAATCCTTAACACCAATACTGTTTCGATTCTTATGATGTGTTTAAAATATGTCATTCAGTTCCTAAACAAGCTATCACATATGTGCATGAACACACATGCATACATAAATATACACACACACACACATTATAGAAAATTCTTAACAGTATAGTGATATTCTGATCCCACTCGGTGATGAAAAGCTTGATATTGTCTTGTGCTTCCTTTCCCAGTGCATCTGTTCAGGGCAGGCATACTGGGAAGTTCATTTCACACAAAGAGCATGCATAGCATTGTTTCAGAGTTATTATGTAGTAAACAATATTTCTGGGTTTATAGTGAACGGCTATATGATACAGTAGGATTAGGCTGTAAACTGAGGACAGGGACCACAGTAAGTTGATATAAAGAAGAAAGGCAGTAGCTAGATATCATGCTCCTGTTGAGACGAGTTCTTTAACACTGTCAACATAGGTAAGAGACAGTTGACATGTTTCTTTATACCACGTTAACATCTGTTTGCACCATCCCCAGGAAAATAAAAGTCAGTATGTGGAACTAGGTGATTTTATGTGACAATGTAGCAAACACATGTCAGTTTGAGTCATTGTCCTAGAAATGTTTTTTTTTTTTTTTTATGTTTAGCTGAAGCAGATCATCAAACTAGACTTTAGGGACTTCTGTGATTTTTGTAGAAAAGATATTTCCAACTTACATAAAATAATTCCTATATTGAATTATCAAAAAAAGAAGCAAACAAAAGAAAAAAATAAACAAAACCAAACAAACAAACAAAAAAACCAACGAAAATAAAGCCAGATAGCAAAAGCATACCTATGAGTCAATGGAAGCTGCAAGACTCTATTTTGAGTGAACCATGTCCATGTTCATAGAAACCGAAAGTACTCCATAATTTCTGGCTCTATGTTCAGTTTTAGAGCTGAAATGAGGCGGTGTTTCATGTTTTATGGCCTGTTCTTTAACAGAAATGATCTAATTGCTTTTGCATATCGCACCACCCAAATAAAGTGTCTCTATAAATAACAATGATAATGTTTTGGTAACAAGCAGTTTCAGTGTCATTCACAACATGGAGACTCTAGATTAGTTTTGTCATTTTTGAAGTTATTTGGTTTCTACTGCATGTTTTCATTTGGATCTATTTATTAGCATCAAAAATTCTCACCAAGGAATGTGGGTAAATAAATGTACCCACATCTATCTTGTTTAGTCATTTATCTTGGAGTATTATAGTGTTATACTAAATTGGACATGACAGAACAGTGTTGCAATGACTTATTTTACCTGATATGTAGTTATAAATGCAGACAGTATTTGGGGTGTTCAGTTGGTACTCATTGAATTGGCAATGTTTAGACATTAACTTATGATTTCAGGAATGTACTGATCAACTAGTAACTGTTTGACAAGCAACAGGAGTGTTCCTGCCTCCATGGAGAAACAAGGAAATGATGCAAGTAGACACTCAGGTTGTATAAGTAGAATTGTGTAACACCGTGCTCCAATAGAGTTCAGTGAAAATATTTTTCTATTTTATGATGTTAAGTAAATAAAATAAAGTGCTATTTTTTCAATTGCCTGTGAACATCTACCTTTGAAAATACGAATCTACATTGCTAAACTGTCATGGATTGAACCACATTAGTCAAATAAATTAAATTTTAATTTTACATGCCAGTAGCCTGTGCCAGAATGAAAGTGTTTTTTTTTAATTTGTTGTACGTACACAATAGAATTCCATTAAACTTTTGAAAAAAATGGAACTAAACATTTTCAAAAATTTGCATAAACAGATGAGGACTTACTTTATTTATACTTAATGCTCATGCATGTATCTGCATTATACATATATATATATATATATAATCATACACACACACACACACACACACACACACACACACACACACACACACAGCAGATGCAAATAAGTTCTGCAGAGGCCAGAAGTGGGCATTGAACTCCCCAGAGCTAGGGTTAATAATGGTTGTGAGCCACGAATGTGAATGTGGGGAACCAAATTTTAGACCTCTTCAAGAGGAGCGAGTGTTCTTGATTGTTGAGACATTGTGTTAGTCTCAGAACTACAGTTATTTTCCACTTGCATATAGAATTTATTATTCTAATTAACTCATATTTCAGTAAATTTTGGTCACAATGCTGTTTATAATCTTAACCCTTTGTTTGTAGAATATTACTACAAATCTTATTTGAGTACAAGTGAGATGCCTAAATGGGGAAAATATGAGTAAACTTCAAGGCTTGAAGATCAACCTTGGGAACCTGAACTTGATCTGGAGATTAAATATAAAATGGGCCGAAAGAACACTTCAGATATATGTCATTTACTTTCAACACATCTACATAGCTTACATGCCCATAATACACACACACACACACACACACACACACACACACACACACACTACACAAGCATACACTACAGAAATATTTGGTCGGAAGAAAACTCATTGCAGTTAGATTTTCTAAATCTCTGGCTGATTTCATTAGAGAGCAGTATTTCAATATGAACTACTTAACTGAATACCTAATTATAAGATAAAATGTCATGTAATTGCAAATACTATCCAGATAGCTATAGTACAACATTCCATGTTATAACATGTACACTGATTATTAAATATCTTACTGTATTACATGTCTATCACATAGGTAAAAATACTGCTTTAGATACATATATGATATATTCAGTGTTTCTGATATCTTCTCTTATTAATGATTTTAACATTTACATTACTAAAACATGTTGATCAACCATGAAACATTAGGAATAACTGTTTTATCCAAGTTTTCAGAAGACTTACACATAAGGATCATAAGCTCAAAAGTGGCCCTGCCTAGTAACTGACTTCTAAGCAAGACTGGAATACAAGTGGGATAATCACTAGGGAATTAATAAAAATATTAATAAGCAAAACCAATAATAGTAACCCACCACATTTAAAAAAACACTATTATTTGAGTAGCACAATCAGACACTGCCTAATATTTAGAGGAATAGAAACAAATGAAGGAATATGAAAACCCCCAAGTAAACCTCAATAAAGAAGTTTACCATACACTATTCATATTCCAATAGTTACTCCAAAATCTTGCCAGTATAAACTGCAATGGAGAAACATGCACCATAATTCTTGCATTAACATGAGAAATCATATATTTATTTCATGGTTGTAGTGAAAAAGAAGATGAAACAAGATACTTTTCTTGAAACTGAAGAAAATTTTGATTTCTAATTTTTTACCTGAAGAGGAATTTTAGATTTTATGATTTCATTTTAATTTACTAACAAAACAATATATAAAGCCTTTACAGTATTATTTAGAAGTTTAGAGAGAGGGACAAGAAGTTAAGACAAGTTTACTCTAAAAATGTAGGTCAGGTTGCTGACAATTTCCTGTAATTCCTGCTACAGAAAGATTTTACACCCTTGAACTCCTTAATAAACCCACAAGCAGTCACTTGTCCACATAATACATTATTATGGCATATTAAAAAATCCTCAAACAAGTTTAATAAACTCATAACTATTTTCTCCTGTAAGAGTTCATTCCTGTAACCTAGATGCTGCAACATCTAAACTTTAGATGTTAAAACTTACCTACAGGGTTTTGTTTCATCATAAATTTGTTCATATAACTGAAGACAGGCAAGTTGGCTATAGGCTGTTTTTTTTTTTTTCATTCATAGTGTTTTTTAACAGTATTTCACTAGTGTCTTTAAAGAGCACAGTAACATACATACAAGCACACAAAGTGCCACTCTGCTAATTTGGCCAAAGTTTGATTGAAAAATGTTCTCCATACTATCAGGCATTTGAACACTGGTTCACCTGCTGAAGGTTGTGTATCAGATTTTAGAACTGTCAGTCTAGAGGAACTATGTCATTGTGGTGTGCTTTGAGATTTTATTTTATTTTTTAAAAAATTTTATTGGATATTTTATTTATTTACATTTCAAATGTTATTCCCTTTCCCAGTTTTCCCTCTTGAACCCTCCTGTCCCATCCTCCCTCCCTCTGCTTCTATGAGGGTGCTCCCCTACCCACCCACTCCCACCTCACCTCCCTGGCATTCTCCTACACTGGGGCATCAAGCTTTCACAAGATCAAGAGACCCTCCTCCCATTGATGCCAAACAAGGCCATCCTCTGCTACATATGTGACTGGAGCCATGGATCCCTCTTTGTTTGGTGGTTTAGTACCTGGGTGGTCTGGGGGAGGGTTCTCGTTGGTTGATATTGTTGTTCTTCCTATGGGGTTGCAAACCCCTTCAGCTCCTTCAGACATTTCTCTAACTCCTCCACTGGTGAACCCATGGCTCAGTACAATGGTTGTTTGTGAGCATCTGCTTCTGTATTTGTCAGGCATTCAGTTTGTACTCTGTTTCATTCTTCTAGCTGAGGTGAGCTCTTAACCGTGTTTCAGTTGCCAAACCAGATAATTGAGGCTATGCCTCCCTGTCATGAAGAAATCTTATACCTCTGGAACCAATAGCTAAAGTAAACCCTTCTATAATTTGCCCTAGACTTTGTGTTTTATGGCTGCAAGAAAAAAGTTACTAATACAGATCTATAAAGTTACTCTACTGAACATCGCAATGGTTCAAATCCATGGAGCTTTGCTCCCTATAAGCTTAGAGATATCGAAAGGCTTGGACAGATTCTCCATATTTTCTCATTTTTTCTTCCCCAAAATACATAATCTTGTGTAAATGGAGGAAAATGTAACGTGAAAGACTACCACATTCTTCATAGACAGAGACTTCCTTTAATATGAGTTCATTCATTTCCTAAACACGACTGTGAATCTAAAGGTTTTACCACACTGATTACACACCAAGGCTTTTTATCCATATATAAACACTCTAATTTATTTGATGTAAAGTTTAAAATATAAATTCTATACCACATTCACAGAGTTTTTCACCAGTATGACTTTTTTATGAAGTGAAAGACGAAAGTATGTGCAAGGGTCTTACTACATTGTGTATGGTCATAGGCATTCCCTCCAGCATACTTTTTTCATGCCTTTGAAGATGAATGGCACATGTGAAAACTTTACTGCATTGAATAGAATGAGAAATCTTTTCTTCTCTATGAAGTCTTTCATATAATTGAATTCTTTTTTTTAACTTTAACATTTTATTTTGTGTAAAAAAAAGGGCAAATTTAGTGAATTATTTTCATCTTGTACACAAAGTTATAATTTTAATGCTTTTCACATCCATGGTGAAAATTTGCATTTTAGTAAAAATGAAAGGAACATAAATTTCTTTGAAGGAATTTTTCACGCCATTATATACATGGCTTCAAATACTTCCTCAATAATTACAAGTTACCAGAAAATAAAAGATTAAATTTGTCCAGATATTGATCTATATATCAAATGTACAAGGAAATGATGTAAAAACCTTATGTACTTTACTTTGGCCTCTGTCCTTGAAAGCTTTGCCCAGGGACAGATGCTTTTTGTTGTTGTTGTTTTTGTATAAATGACTGTGGCTTTATTTAAAATATGAAAATCAAAGGAAGATACCCAGTTTAATCACAGTATTTTTAAAATACCTCCCCAATAATAAAGGATCATTACCATATATATAGCACCATAACACAAATATTGATGGGTGAGGGTATTCACATCACACAAATTAATTAATAATAAAAACAAACACTGAAAACTTGTGTTAGTATCCACAGAATAAGAAGTTGATAACAGCTTCAGCTTTCCTCATACACTGCAAGGAAAAAGGTTAAAACGATCAAACTACTAAAAGTTCCCAGGCTTCTAACAGGAAAACAATAAACCCAAGGTCAGCAGTACATGTTGAACTGTGAAAGAGAACAGGCTACTGAGTTGCAGGATGACAGGAACTATGGCTGCGATGGAAGCCTCCTCTGGATAACGTTCTGTGTTAGGAGTGAGGGTCTTAACAAAGAAGAGGGCTTCGGGTTCTGTTTGTACTCTAGCAAGTCCTCACCAACCCTTCACTGCTAGTGAACACAAACACTTTATGAATGTAGGTGGGAAATTCTAAACACGCCAAGCCTGGTTTTAGTATAGAATTGGAAGCTTGTATAACCTGGCTACAAATGAGCATTTCACAGAACTAATTACCAGGACTGGCTGGCTTGGAATCACATCCTTCTTGGGTTATAGTTAGTACCTAAGGAGTGAGAGTACCCCATACACCAGGCCTCTTCCACTGGTACCATGGAAGCACAGTCCTGAGTTTCATCCACTGAGCCTGAGAATAAAGACTGCTATGACCTTTGCTTTGGACCTCTTCTAGGCTGTAAGCTTCTGGGAAGATCCTTCAAAGTCAAAGATTTGGGAAGTGTGAGGATGTCACATATACAGTAGGTCCCTCTCAGCACTGTTGTTTAAGATAAATATCCAGTTATTTTACAGCTGACTTCACATATATTTGACAAAAGAATCAACTTGCACTGATGTGATCTGCATTTAGCCCCCAGAGTCAGTATTAAAAAATGGTTACATGCAATTCCATATATTTTTACACTAAAAAGTAAAACATTTTACTTCCAATAGCTACTATAAAACCTTATGTTATTAACCCCTCTTGCATAGAATGAGTTAAACTTGTGCATATTTCCAATGCTATTATTCCCAAAAGTAGAGCAATATTTTAGAAAATAAATTGTTGGTTTTTAATGTTCTATGCATTTAAAAATCAAACAAAAACCTTACTTAAAATGTCTTCTGGAGTATTCTTCAGCATTTTTCTTCTCTCTCTCTCTCTCTCTCTCTCTCTCTCTCTCTCTCTCTCTCTCTCT
>JANHMN010000013.1:65155871-65216651 GCA_030674055.1 Rhabdomys pumilio
TCTCTCTCTCTCTCTCTCTCTCTCTCTCTCTCTCTCTCTCTCTCTCTAAATTCCATAGGCTGAAGGGCTGCAGAGGTTAATCATTTTGATTAATTTCCCTCTAGCCCTGCCTATTTTCCAGAGGAAACGGGCACTATTACCACTCTGAAGAGACCAGGCTCAGACCCAGAAGCACTTCTAGAACAGATGCAATGAATTACTGAGAGTTTAGTTTATCAACCTCACTGGTAAATGCTAGTGCTCTCTGATCCAGTCACAATTTGGTAGAAAGTTAGAAAATCCAGAGAGCAAACCTGTCATCAATTTACCCTTTCATCTTACTTCTTAAAGAAAGCCGTATGAATTTTAAAACAGGGAATTTTTAAAATGGTCCAAATCAGTTACTGTTACAATTTTCTGACTACAATTAAAGACAATTCATAGTGTGTGTGTGTGTGTGTGTGTGTGTATGTGTGTGTGTGTAATTTTAAGAAAATTTTCTTTCAAATCAGTTTCTAACAAATCCAGAACCATTAAGAGTAGAGCTGGAATGATTCTGAAATTCACACTCATTTTGGCTAACAATTGTTTCATTTGATTCTTTTGGTAACAAAGAACAGTATCTGCTTTCAGGTGTGGTTACATCAAGTTGCTCTCTCATGGATGGAGGAAATAGCAGAGATCTGATAAAAATATCCCTTTTTTGGGATGTTTTTAGAAAGGAAAACAGAATAAACTTAGGAAAATAATAATTTCTCCCAACCCTTTACGTAGACTGAGATCCTTTTGTCAACCATTCCAGTTTAACATTTTAGTGTTACAAAGTTTTAATCATTTTCACGTGAAGGAGAGAATATAAAAGAATCCAGAGTTCTCCTAGTTTCATATACAACTCCAAATAAATTTTAGCAGAATGAAAAAATTTCTGTACACATAGTTAAACGGGCTGCAATAAAATGTCAGTGAGCACAATTAATGACCCCTTCCATGATCTACATGGTGATGAGCCTTCTGAGAGGGGTTCAGTTGCATATTTTCGCAGAAAAGAAAACTGGAGATGTGACTGGTCTAACTCTAAAATCCAAAAGTCTCCCAACAGGTACCAAGAAGTTTCATCTGTCATGACAGTTCATTTGCATTTACAACTGTATCCTTCCTAATCATTTCCCTCAGTCCTCCACCTAAACTTTTATCTTACCAAAAAAGTCACAATTTCAGTTCTTGTTAACAATGTACATGAATCCAAACTTGGAAAATATTACAAAATGCTTTCAAAGGCTTCAAATACAACACAAAAATTGTCCATCTTTATAAATTGAAAAACTACCCCCCCCCCTAAAATATTAGTTACCACCACCACCACCTGAAAAATCTGGAACTGAACTTTTCTGTGTTTAGCAAAATGTCCCAGTGGAACAGCCTGCTGTGCAGCTGTTTTTACAAGTCAGTCCTGTAAAAAGCCAAGAGTCACCTCATGGCTCTTGTTTGATGTAGATGGTGGCAGAGCTATTGCTCTCTTGGTCAGACACTCCTCTCCATCCAGCAGTTCCTTTTTTAGCTGGGATGTGGTCATTTTCTTATGTCCTTTGTATTGCTGAGACTTAGCCTTTTTCTTCTGTTTTGAAGAAGCTGACTGGCTTTCTCCTGATGACTGTGATGCTGGAACCTGTAGTTGATATCCAGTTAACTGATATCACCCTACAGGACAGAGGTCAGGGGACCCACAGTCTACCCACTGATCATACTCTTCTTCCCATCCATCAAAATGTATCCTCAAGAGAAGATAAATAATTCTAGTAACTGTGACTACACATATTAACTGTAGCTCCATGAGATCTACAGTTTCTAATTTCATTCTACACGGAATCCATGGTTTGGAACATCCTTATTAAATAGTTTTACTGGTGCTGCACTGGATCCGGTTTCCCTGAGGTAGTCAAACCATTTAAAAGGAAGGTCTGTGTAACCTCTGGGTGGAGTCAGTTCTATCATGTTAATTTCACAGAAACCCACAGGGAAAACAGAAGGAGAGGTTGAATGATAACAAAACCAGTCTGAGCCGTCTGCTGCTTCTGAGCCATCGATCCCAATCATCAGGAAGCCATCAGCCAGCACCTTTCTAATGGTTGCAATACATATTGTAGAAAGATTTAATGAGTCTATAGCTTCCAATCTCATTCCTTTTTTGAACTATTCTCCACTCTGGTCTACTTCTTTTACCTTAGCAAGTAAGTGTGCTGGTGTATCGAAATGTCCATCCTGTTTCTTTGTAATATCAGATCTCTTGAATCAATGGCCTATGTTTCACTACCACCCAATATGGTGGATTAAGGGGCTGCACATGTGGCACCAGAAGTCATCCGTTCTATCTTCACTCTCTTCATACACCAGCCATAGTCTTCCTCCAATTACACTTTCTATCACTGTTACTCTTGTTCGAGTAAATGCCTCTTGTCAACTACTTCTACTCTCATGCAAGGTTTGAAAGGATACTCCATACTCTCAGAAACCTTTTGTGAGAAATCAGGAGGAAGCGTTTTGGCACCAGTAATTCTTTTTTAGTAGAAAAGCTTTCCAGTTTGTATATTTATATTAACAGTTCTAGGAGGAACGAGAGGTTTTCCACTGGCTGCACACCAACCAACTGGATGAATATCAGACCCACATATATTGCACCAGAAGTCCAGAGAAGAATCATTTTCAAATCCTTCATATCTCAAAAGGGCATTATAACCTGCTAATTTTATAATTCCGGCAATCCAAAAGACTTTGGTAGGTAGACTGCAGACTGTATTGAGAACTTCTATCCTTACATTTTCTGAGATATCACCCCAGTAGGTCCCCATAGGTACACGCTTAAAACAGGCAACTGGAGCTGCTATGAAGCTATTGCTGTTGATGTAGTTACCTCAGCTGAAGCCTTCCACCAAGGTTGCAGAATTACCTGCTTTTGTCTTTGCTTGATTTTGCAAGGTAGCTTTGATACTGAGCATAGGCAGCTAATTTAGCAACTAAAGGGTGTTTTTGAAGGACTTTTGCTTTCTTTGTTGGAGGCTTACCCGTTAACTGAAGTCTGGCCAGAATGCTTGCCTTCTTAGAGTTTGACGAATAACTTCTTGAACAAGAAACACTATAGAAACGTTTCGTTTTAGAGTAAACAGTATCTCGTACACCGACCATCTCACACATCTCGCAGGTAGCCATGCCAGATTTACCATCTGGGTATGTGTAGACTTGTCCATTAATTTTGATAATTGGGAGACTGGAAGGTAAAGGAACAACTTCTTCACTCTCTTCAGAGCTGGAGCTGCTACTTGTGTCCTCACTGCAGCTATCATAGCCATCAAACATCCCGAACCAATCTGCCTTTTCTTTTGAATTGTGAAGAATGTTCTGTCAGATTCTTAGTGTTTTCCATTAGGGCCTCATGGGTAAGGGCCGTTCATGCTCCTAGAGCCCCGCGGCGACCCCTTTCCCCAGAGCAGGAGGAGGCGGGCACCTCTCTCCGAGACTTCAGTGACTACAGGGGGATCCCCAGCTGGGCCAGGGCCAGTGACAGCAATGGTAGCCCCTGGATTTCCCCCTTTTAACTTGGATGGCTCCAGGACATCAACAACATTCATATAATTGAATTATTAATGTTCAACAAACTAATCCAGATACCAAGAAATACTGAATCATTTCTCCTATATGTTGTTTTTGTGTTTATATGTATGTATACACACACACAAACACATATAGTATTTTTGATATATATGTTTATATGCAAACACCATAGATACTATAAATTTTTGGTATATTTTATTATCATGCTTTCTAAACTTCTGGGTTATTCCTCTTTGCTCACAATAACTGTATTTTGTATCTTCATGTGGAATTTCACATTGATTTTGGATGATATGTATTCATATTTGGTTAAAAATATCACTACTTGAACCACTAATATTGATTTTGAAAATATATCCAAATGCAAGAAATTCACTATGTCAATATAGCATTGTTTCACTGTGTTCACAGTATGGAATTGTACATCATAGATATTGCTTTTCTAAAATTATACTCAATTAAATTCAACAATGCCATGCATGATGTTATAGCTAAGCACATTTATTATAATTTTGAAATAATACAACATTTGAAAGTACACGTTAAAACTTTTTGTTAGGACAATGAACTGTGAGAAAGAGAGTTCAATAAAATTCAAACGGTAGAATTACTCAGTTTTGGGACTGTGCCTGCCCTTATGGGTGTCAGTGTGTATGAGTGCCTACAGGCAAAGGGAACAGAGGTGACAGAAAGGGTATTTGGAAGCCCTGTGAGTATGTACAGTGAAGAAGACTCACCATGACCAGCTTGAGGGTGGCACAATCAATTTTACTTGAGATGATTCAAAGCTTAAGTAATTTAGGGCATGGGGTGTATAAATATCCCGAATGGGAAATGGTCATTGACTGAAGGGTTAGGGTGCAGAAATACCCCATTAACATAGCAAAGCATTTTAGGAATTTCAAGTTCTGGCTGAACTGGTTCTTATATGGAGAAAGTAAGTTGAGCCTGTAATTTGACTATGGCTACATGACATTTGGCTGTTTTTAAAGTCCCTAGGCAAGGTCAGCAAACGGGAAGCCATGTCAACGAAGAAAGTTTTCTATTTTGCACTATACCCAGAGGCTATCAGACAATGGTAGACTTTGACATTAATTGACAGGGCAACAAGTTTTGCCAATTTACTTTGGATAAAAGTTTTTAAGGTGTATCTAATGCTACAAAAGCTGGCTTTCTTTCCAAATTAAATATGTCAACCTTCTCAATTCTTCTTTTGATTAATATTTATACTTTTATAGTACATTTGAATTTTACACTTGAGGTGACCAGTTTCATGATCAAGTTAACTTTGCTTTGATCAATTTTAGTTTTTGATTACATTTTAATTCTCTTTTTAATCAAAGAAATGTACTATTTGTGTTTTGTTTAAATTATTCTCTACTTTTAAGTTTAAATACACTCGATGTGTATGAGTGCTTTGCCTGCATGTATGTATGTTCACTATGTTTTTCTTATGGCTTCCAGAATTAAGAAAAGGACATACATCCTGTAGAACTGGAGGTCAGGATAGTTGTGATCATCACATGAGTGATAGGAACCAAATCCAGGTCAAATGCCAGAACAGTAAGTGTTCTTTCTTAGAGAGTCATCTCTAAAATTCCTTTATCTGAATTATGTTAATTAAAATTTACAATTTATACTTACACCCTAGTTTAAAAAATTATATTCATAAAATTATCAAATTCATTTGAATCTTTTCAATTGAATATGTATTATCAATGAAAAGGAGAAAGCTAAACAATTAAACATGACTAATATTTTCTTGTTAGCCTAGTTTTGTAGACAATATTAAACTGAAAATATATTAAAGAAGAGAAATTCATCTTGATGATTAAAAGACAAAGTATGGAAGATCAGCTAAAACTGCAGCATGGTTGGGGAAACTATAAAATCACACTTCTAGATGAGCAGCTAATGACAATTAACAGGTTTTGGAGGAAGGATAAGTGGGTTTTGTCAGGGATGTGCCACTAAGAGGATACACACACTCCTATTCATGGTCCTGAGGCCATGTCCATCCAAGTAGCACTAACTGGTCACTCTGAAGAGAGATAAAAACAAGAGAGAGAGAAAGAGAGAGAGGGAGAGAGAGAGAGAGAGAGAGGTAGAGAGGAAAAGGGAAAAGGGAGAGAGAAGGAGCACATTGAGATGGAAAGGGGTGGAGATCAAGAACAATTGTAGGATAGAGAATGGTGATTAATCTTATAAAATTACATTATACATTAATCAAAGGAAAAAGTTAAAATACTAAATAAGATTTTCAGTGTTTTATCACATAATAATATGGAAGAGTTTGAGGAGGAAAAGTTCAATTAAAGCATATATAGTTTTTCTGTGGGTGTCACAAGGGAACAAATATAGCCTTTTGTACTCAAAACTATACCTCTCACTTGACCAAAAGATACTGTGTGGTATCTACGTGGGTATAGTCGAAGTCAAAATCTTATATTATCCATTTTCTGCAAAATGACTGACAGCCCTCACATGGAGGTACTTGTGTCAACCCATCTTTTGATCTTCATGACTGTTGATCAATTTTATACTGAACCACAGTGATCATGCACCATGGACAGGAAATACTTCATTGTTTTATCTCACAAATTTTGAAGTGATTAACTATAAATTAGTGAAGTAGTATATACTGTTAAGGAATATTAATACTAACTCCCCATTAACATATATAAAAGATATATATGATATATCACAAAAGATATATATCACAAGACTGAGCTCTTGTGCCTGGAAAGACCCCCAGTCTACAGATTGGATATTTTTATGCACACAACTACATTTACTTAATTATCTCCAGCAAAGCATGATAAAGTAGCAGCATGCATGGTTTTCCATGTCATATATTGGTAGGGTGGAGTCACAAACATTTTTCAAACTACCTTTAAATGGATATCTAAATTGTTATACAGATCTGGATATTGATACAATGCATTGAGAACAATATGAAACACACCAAACTCTGCACATACACGTAGGTATAAAGACAGAATTTGAATACAAGAACGTAGAGAGAGAGTCTGAGAAAAATATATTCTTAAAAGTAGAAAATAAATCTTATTATAATTCCATTTTTATGTACTAAATGTCATGGTGACATAATTTTAAGATTCATAGAAATAATCTGTTGAGATTACATTGATAATAAAATCCTGTTTCTTCTATTTTTGTGAAGTAAATGTCATTGGAAATAAGTTCAATGTAACCTTTACTTGAAGTCACAGTCATTATGCTGCATTAAGATTTCTCTAAAAATAGTTGGTGTCAGCTGAGCTTGTGTGAAGTCACTGATCAGGCACTGGGAATCTCCACACACTTGTATGATGTTTGTGTTTCATTTCTATGCAGGTACCTGCTATTCTTTCTGTTGGGTCAATGAATATTATTTTCAGTGTGTGTGTGTGTGTGTGTGTGTGTGTGTGTGTGTGTGTGTGTGCAACTAATAATATGCCATCCATTGGACAACACTATGGATATCTTAGATCCCACAAGAGCATCTCTTCTCCTCAGTTTTCATCAAGCAATAGGCACACTGAGCACAAGCTTCAACATCTCATTAAATTTCTGGCATACCAGCCAACCATAAACAGGAAAAGGAATAAAAACAAAAAACACAAAACTAATGTTTTAGGTCAATTCACTTAAAAACAGAAAAAAAAAAAAAAAGCAGAACCAAAGTGTGAAATCCTTTCAAAGTTTATCAGAATCTCAAAGCAACAGCTTTTGTTTTCTTTCTGGCCTATAAGAAGTATGTTAGATGTTTCATCATTAGAAACTGCTGTTTTCTTCTACAGTGATCTCTTGCCAGCACCTTTATTTCATGTATCCTGTAACAATAGACATAAACATCTCCAGTGGAAAATATCTCCTCAATTCATTTTGGAAACAGTGCTTTTTGCTCCTCTCAAAGATTTCATGATTTAAAACTGTAACTAGCACATTAAATTGCATAAAATAAGATTAGTATTGAACATTAAATATTAACATGATGAGATGTTAGTATACAGGATGATCCAACCTGCTCTAATTTGGAGCTTGTATTTTCATGTGGAAACACTACAATTTTGTATGTCAGTACTTGTGTTATCTCACAGTCAACACTTGTACATTTTGAGCTAAGATTTACTGTTGAGAACCACTCTGCCTCACGCTTGAGGGCAAAATGTCATGAACTGCGGTTCAGCAAGAGAGAGAGTGAGGACGGACACGAAGAATGGATACCAGACAGAGTGTGACTCAATCCCATTTATTCTTCAGTCTCTCTTCTTTCCTGAGTTCCTACTCCCTAGTTCCTAGTCCCTAGTGCCTCCAAGTTCTAAGTATCTTTCCCAGTCATTAGTCTTCTTCCAAGTTCCAAGTGCCTAATAACTAAAGTCAAGTGTCTAATCTTAGTTGCCTGTCTAGAGTCTCAAGTGCTACTACCTAACTCTGTCTTAAGTGTCTAACTAATAATTTCTTCTGTCTGCCTCTCGCCTTTTATATGTCTCACTTCTAAGCCACACCTTTAAGTCAAGCCTTTAGGTATTATCTCTAAATCACACCTTTAAGTCACACACACACCCAAGAGAAAATCCTGGGTATCTAAAACAAGATGTTATCAGAGTGTGCTCAGCTCTTGTAGGCTATTGTAATCAAGTCTCTTCTCAGGGTATATGGATCAAGATGGCTGCAAGGATGATAGTCGTCTTCTGTCAGCTCCTCACAATTTACTATCATCTATCTATCTGTCTGTCTGTCTATCTATCTATCTATCTATCTATCTATCTATCTATCTATCTATCTATCATCTATCTATCTACCTATCTATCAACCTACCTATCATCTATCAATCTATCTATCATCTATCTATGTGTCTATCTATCTATCTATCTATCTATCTATCTATCTATCTATCTATCTATCTACCTATCTATCTATCATCTATCTATCTAATGAAATGATCATGTCAGAATAATAACATTAGGGTTTTTATTTTGTTACATTTATGTTTTTCTCTTCTAGATGTTGCAAAATATATGATAAAATGGTTGTTAGTAATATTTGTACTATTCTGATATAGAATAGAACACAAATACTGTGTGTGTGTGTGTGTGTGTGTGTGTGTGTGTGTGTGTGTGTGTTCCTTTTCTTTTTCTTTTGAGGAAGTGTTTCATTCTATACCCTGAGCTAACTTGAAACTCTTTGTGTTGTATTCCAGTCTGATCTAGGAATGTACTTTCCTACTATCTTAAGCTCAAGGGTTCTATGATCTATCTATAGTTGAATTTTTAATGTATAATTTAAACCACCACTCCTACCTTGTAATCCTTTATGGTCACTTTTAATTTTACTGTTCTTTGATACCAACTTTTCTCTAGTCTTCTAAGTTATACCCTATAAAGAATAAAGCAAAATCAATACTTCAGAGAAGACTCATTACATATGATATGAGATTAGAACCTATTTGGGGGAGATCATGTATAAAACAGAAGATTTATCTCACTAGTAGGAATAAATTCTAGATATATCACTGTAGGAATAGCCTAACTGATATTTAACACATATGGGAGAAAAATCAAGTGATCCAGTTTGCATAAAGTATCTAGTTTGCATAGGGTAATATATGAAGTAACCCTGAACTGGCAGGAACTGGATGGGGAAGCTTCTTGAATAATATTTGATAATTTGGACTTATTCCCACTGCAACTGGGGAGGTTGTAATAGGAGTTTTTATAATATGTAAAATATAGTTTGTCCTTTTAAAAATTATAATAAATAGTGGTGGCATATAAAAGTAAAAAATGCTACAAATAAAGCATAAAAACGACTGGAAAAAGAAGAGAACATATCAAAGAACTAAATATTTGAAAGAGAAGATACATATTCATAGATCCGAAATGTGATTTGGAAAAATGTGACCCTACCATTAGACAGTGCACAGTTCTGGAAGGAAAATTAGCTTCAATTTCTCAGGGAAGAGGAACGTGGGGCTTCTGATGATGAGGGAAACGCTTGAGAAATGCCTTACCTTATGTGGGTCAGAAACAAACTGGATGTTAACTTTGCTCTCATACTCATTTTAAACTTACTTATTCATCATAAATACATTTTCACTCTATAATTCTACACATGTAAATATAACGGCAAGAGTTTAGCATTTTGTTAAATCAAAATATATGAGAAATTTTTAATCATTCAGATTATGACACTTAAGAAACATGAGCACTTACTATCACTGTGGGCTTTTTCCTTTTTTTTTTTTTTTCCTTTTTTTAAATTCCCATGGCCTCTTTTAAAAGAGCAGTTCAGTATATGTCTCCTGACAAACTTGCACATTTACACTTGTTAACTAAGATTAGGTATGAAACAATATTCTTCTTTGTATGGGAAAACTTGTAGTCAACTTCTTTAAATGAGATAAGGCTAAATTCTGTCATTACAAAGGCAAACCCACACCTGCACTAAATTTTTTTTAATACTTAATCATGGAATAGTGTTAAATGAGAATATTATTGCACAATGAATTCAAATTGTGAGATTATATTCATTGTGACAACATGAATGTTTTGCCTAGAAAATTCCCCTCAGCAATGAATAAAATTAACTATAATACATTATATAATAAAAACTGCATTTCATTTTAAACTGCAACTGAAGCTTTTACTTCTAGTAAACTACAAAGTAGAGTCTACATAAAGTAGTGACTCCTTTATGTAACTACGTGGTAAAGAATTGAAATGAATGCCTGAAACTTACACATAATGGTCTGACTTCATTGTTGTGTATAGCATAGATATAAAACTGCATGAGCCTGATCTACAGTAATCAGTTACCTTTGAAAGTTTGTACTTTTTTGATGCCAACTATATTCAGAGATACTAGTTAAATTATCTTTTTACTTACAAGCCCTTAGCAAGTTTCTTCTTTATAAGAAATATTAGAGTTAATCATTATGTTTGGATAAGAAAACATTATTAAGTTATAGTTTTCTTTAATGAATAACAGTCTGATTCTTCAAGGAGGTAAGGATGAGGCCTGAATCATTTGAAATATGTAAAGCCTGCCCACACAGGCAAATAATCCTTAAGTTCTTGTTGTGTCTCTACCATGATTTCTGTATTATACCCATTCTGGTGTCTCTGTCATCTCAGTCAGTTCTCCTCAAAACTGCACAATCTGGTTGTGTGAGTTATCTATCATGGTATGATCCAGAAGGATTATTATGAGTTTGAAGCCAGTTGATCTGAGTACTGAGTTCTAGTCTATCCTGAACTACAAAGTAAGACCTCATTTAAAATACACACACACACACACACACACACACACACACACACACACACACCTTCAAAACAAAAAAAGAAACAAGAGGTAACAATAAGAAAAGCCTTGTTCTTTCTACCCTATGTGTGCCAGAGTCTTCAGGACTGCCCTACAGTGTTCCTCCACTGATCATCCATGGTGGTTACCAGTAGCTGATTGCTTCCAGCTGCAAGTAGGAAACTATGCTGTGAGATAAAAATTTTAGTTCTATTTTTTTCAAATGGCTTGGAAGGGAAAAAAAGAACTACTAGACAATGCTTCCTTCCTGGGACTAGCCTGCTAGTATTTGGAGGGTGAGCTACCAAAGCTCATGCTATAACAATTGCAAATACTGTTTCACACATTAAATCTACTGCTTAATCTTGCCTGCTCCTCAGGCAATGCTATTCTACACGTTATTAAGGGCATCATTTCTAAACAGTCGTTTTCTCTCCAAAGACTCTAAGAAACAAAGCCATAAAATAAATTTTTCATAGCAATGCTGACACAATGAAAGTGTCCAAAAGATGTGTGTTGTCCCAGGGAAGAGTGGACTCTTTGGACACATAAGGTCAATTAATTAGAAAAAAACACATGTCAAACACAATAAATGTCTGAAGTGTAAAACTGTAAAATGCTGTTCAATTACTGTGAGTTATGTACACACTTGTAGTCCAACTGTAACTAATTATGTATAGATTGGCTATGCTGAGATGTCAGAAATTTTTATAAGGCAGAAAAGGTGTCATGATTGAAAACAGTGATACACACTCTTGTCTCTGATTTTGTAGTTATCTTTTATGCCATACACAACAAATTTTGAAAACCAATGCTAGGAATGTATCCAAAGACAATGTTTCCTGACTTAATAAATTTAAAGTTCAAAAAAAGAAAAAGAAAAAAAAACCCACACATGACATATGAACAAAGCCAGCAATGAGGGTGCAGATATTACTTCCAGTGCCATTCCCTTCTTGAAGGGATGATGCAATGAAATATTATCTTGGGAACAAATATGGATATAATTGTATTCTCAAGCATCCATAGTTTTGAGCAGTGTGTTCCTTAACATGCTCATTTTAGAGTCATAGTTTGAAAAAGAAAAATCAGTAGACACATTTTTTAATATTGTATAGCAGAATAGGCATGTTTACAAGATTAAGAATTTGAACAGAATGCATCTGGGAATGTTCAGATTATATCGTAGAAATTTAGCTGAAAATATAGGAAATGGCACTTTAAAGGTGTGCTCTATAGAAGCCTGCTCCTAAATGTGACTATCTTGCTTAGTATCTGGTAGCAAGACAGTGTCTGTGAATCAAGCTAGTCAGAACATATAATCTTGGAGCCAATTGCATGTGGTTTAGGACACTAAGATATATGATAGGACATTTTATTTCTAAATAAGGTGAGGATATAAACAAAGACATATTAAGGAAATATACAGTCATTTATGTGATTTTTATCTACAAGAAACAGAAATTGTTACATTGGTTAGAAACAGAAATGCTACCTCATATGACAACATGTTCAAATGCTAGGCAAAATAAATTTGTCTTTTGTTTAGACAATCAGGTTCTATATGCCTCTCCTGTTTCTAATGACAGACTTACTTCACTTTTATTACTTTAAAGTTTGCAAGATGGATATTAGCAAAAGTATGACCCTTACTTCTTTTTTTTCATATCTACTGTGAAACAAAGGTTTGTCTCATAGTCTAAAGATAGAAACTAATTATTCAGGTTGGACAAACTGTGTGCGATATGCCTATCTATAACTAGTGACATTAATTATGAAGTGTTCTCTTTTAGGTCCTGGCTCAATCTTTTCTACGTGTATATCAATTACCAACAAGCATATTTACATAGACTGATAAGAATCAACTTCAAGTAATGTGGTCTTTTGCTGTTTTAAATTGACTTTGGATGGAAAGAGTTGTCAAGTATATGAAATCTATATTTTTTTTTAAAGAAGGTACAGCTGTCATGTAAGCGATTGCAGAAAAAAATCTTTTATTTTAAATCAAGCAACCCTGAGTACAATGGTGCAGCTGAAAATAAACAGCTTTTATAGAGCTTTCAAGTGGTTATAAACTGTTGGTAATTAACTTTATTACTTATTCAATAAATATGGGCAGCATGTATAGAAACTGACAATATGAAGAATATGAGAACATTATAACTTTTAATACTCGTAGTCAAGAAGGCAAGTAGCAACTTATCCACACAGCTATAGTGTACATATTTATATACAGATTAACACCTCTGATTAAATTGTTTTGTTTTGTTTGGGTAAACTCACTACAAAAACATCAATATGCATGTTTGTCTTCAACATCTTTCAGCTGACACTGATTAGTGGAATCTTCACTGAATACTCAACGTCAGTAAAGTGCACCACCTCACTCTATCTTCTAACAGCTTGGCCTGATGTAGACTAACGTCAGATTAATGAAAGCACTGCCAAGAAAGGATGGAATGAAAGAATCTCCTTATGTTTAGAGTAGGTTTGTTGTTTTTAACCTCTATAGCCATCTGGGTTTTCAGGGCTACAACAGCAACAGCAAAGCTTGTATGTGAGTGAAAAAAAATCACAACCCAGAAGCAAGAGCCATTTTAGCTTAGCAAAGGATGATGTTGCTTGCTTACTTAGTTAACATTCTTTATGCTTAAGAATCAGCAGACTTGTTAAACAGAATCCATAGTGGTATTTTACTAAATTAAATCCTTTTCCTTCAGCTATTTTAGTTTTGTTTCTGTAACTTACTATAGATTTTTTCCTAAACAGCACACAGTTACCTGTAATGACAGCTGGAGTTAAACTTGTGACAGGGGGGTTCACACACATGATGAGATAGTGGGATGGCCATTGACACCCTCATTCATGAGACATTTGTGCCTTACTCAGATATTCCTACTCCAGCTTCAGCCTGATTTCAGCTATGAATGAATTCAAAAGGACATGCTTGGGAAACTCTCCTCATCAGTGTATCAGATATCCTAAAATGTTCAAAAAATTATGAGTTTCTAAATGTATATGACTCTGGTGTGAGTTAAATTGTGAACCAATATTTAAAAATGGAGGATCTTTACCTAAATCCTGTAGGGAATGATTGTTAACAAAGCTACATAAATGTACTTAATACTTACATGACTCTATCTACAAGGATGAATTTTGCTTCCTTAGTCCTTGAGGTATATCTACAGGCTTGGTTAAGAGGAGTTGCTATGCATAATTCTGAACTATCAGTCTCACAATTCTGACGGGGATAATAAGACACTTTGCAGAAAGGTGTCCCCTTAGCATGTGTTCCAGAGAGAACTGAATGAGTTGAGTTTCCTTCTGGCTAAGACACTGGCATTATATAAATGAATCTTTCATTTGCCATTGAACATCTAGTGAGCATCAGTCAGTAATTCACCACATCCTGACACATTTGTTCTTCAGTTTGTAAACACGGTTTCTATTTACAGATGTTCTGTCATCTCTCTGATGCAGTTACCCCTGCAGACACAAGAAGGGCATTAAAAATTGGATCTTAAATTCTTATTCATAGTTATTTATGTTTTGAAAAGCATTGACCTATACAATTAGTTTTCATTCAAGTGTATTTTACTTTTAAAAACTGATCTCTCTAGGAATTAAATGACTATTTGACCAGTTCTCTGACGCTAATATTGAAAAACAAAAGAAAACAAAACAAAACAAAACAAAACAAAATAATACAGAACAGAACAGAACAGAACAAAAACAGAGCTTAAATACATAAGAAAATTGATGTACTGACTGCAGATCAGTATGTTCAGACTTCTTCTGAAACAGCAGGAGAGGAGATGTTTATACCAATAAACACTTGTGACTTTTTTAATGTCTGTAGAAATTTTCTTAAGAATTTCAATTTAAAGAAACCTAACAAATTACATATTGTAACAGTTGAAATTAATTTATGTAAAATGATTATATGAATATATATTCCTAGATGTACTCTAAAGTCATTTAATATTTCAATAACAAAAATATGCTGGTCATCACTATTAATAGTTAGTTGAAAAATACATGCATAACAGCATGTCTATCTATGTTTAAAATACTATATTTCTCCATCGTTCATGTTCTCAGAAGAGAAAACTAACCTACTCTAACCCTTTAAGTATTCCGCAATTTGATTTTCTTACCATGCCACCTCTCCCAACCTACTATGCTTGGATTTGTGATTAAAAGGCAGGCAGTCAAGATGGAGGATACTTAAAAGATTAGTACAGTTATGCAAATTTCAAAAGATATTCCCACATTGATACATTCTTCTGACACAATAGCTTAAGAAAAATGTGAACAAGTATGTATTCAACATATAAAAGCAAATTTAAGAAAGGTATTATGGTGTGTAGCTATATACATGCATCTATTACTGAGTGTTAGAGGAACACTACTTATTAAAAATAGTTCAATAACACCTTGAAACTTGAGAAAAGAAAACAATTATTTCAATTTCTTTTGAAGTCTTGAAACTGGCTCTTTTTCTCACATACTTTCTCTCCAAAAACCTAACCTTCTAATCTTCCACAAACAGATACCAACAGATACCAAGTATAAAACTGTATAAGGCTTAAGGGGAACTTCACCAAGTACATGATGCTTATCTATAATAGTATAGTAAAAGAAAAAATGCCATTCTGTAATATTTTGAATATGTTTGGCTCAGGAAGTAGTACTATTATATTACTAAGCAATATCCACAATAATAAAAATATTGCTACTCTGTGGAGTCATATGAGCATTCTACTTCATTGCCAGAATCCCATTGAATTACAGATAGCTTGAAGATATAAATTCAAACCATATCTCTAAGATTTAAAAGCACATTTACTTAAAAAGTAAAAAAAAGGGGGGGATGTTTGTGATGAAAAATAAAATTATGTTTAGATATCTTTTATTAAATTACAGAGGGATAATTTCAATTAAACTGGAAAAACTTCCTTCAGAAAATGAGGATAACCATGTTGTATATAAATAAAAGAACATTCATAATTTCAATTTATCTCAAGATTTAAGTCTCCTATATGAATATGTAAAATGGCAGAAAAAGAAAAAGCTGTTGAGATAGAATAATTGAAAAAAGACACACATGCATAGAAAGTGTGGTATGGTAAATCAACTATAAAATGGAGTATTCTGAGTAGAGCTAAGTACCTGCATGTGGGAAATGATGTTAAAATGCATTTGGATCAGAATGCTAAATTAAAAAAGAAAGAAAGAAAGAAAGACCTCTAAAATATAGAGCTTAAATATAATTATTATATATAAATGAAATAATTTCATTCATATCACAATAAAAGCATCATTTACAGATTAGGTAAAATAACACCCAAAATTAAAACATTGAGTAAAAACTATTTATGAATGTCTCCTGAAAGTACAAACAAAATCCTAATTATACAGAATTTATAGTATATACTATAAAAATTATTTGAACTTTAGCTACTTTAAGTAAAATAACATTATTGACTAGAATGGGAAATTTAACTGAAATAAAAATGAATTGGATGATTTTCCAAAATAGTCTATTCACTGTAAAGAGGAAGTTTTCTTTTAAGAAGAGTGAAGGCTAGGCGTAACTGTGGGTACAAGGACAGATGCATATACTGTAGTGAGGGATTATGGTAGTTTAGTAATATGATGAATTCCAGTCCCAAAGTATATTTCTACAAAACACTTCATCTCAGGCTCAGGGAATATTGAGGAAGAGGACGTGAAAATCATATAAGTGCCAAAGGATTTGGGAGTTTGCTGTGAAATTCTATCTTCCAATATTATCAGACATCACAATAAAATCATGCCAAAAAGACTGTCTAAACATGAGCTGGGCAAAGACAACAATAATAGAGATGGCATAGTATACAGGGAAAGCCCAAGAAAACTCTACATACACACACACACACACACACACACACACACACACACACACACACACACACATACACACAAACACACACACACACACACACAAACCTACAGGTAACCAAAGATTTTAAAAGTGAGAAAAATACTCTTCCATAGGGAATGACACATCAATTTATCATCTAAAGCCAAATGGTCAGTGCTAAAAACTTACTTATAAATATCATTATACAAGCTGAACAGATTATATGCATGTACAACAATTAATGAAAAAGTGACCATGAATTTGCAAAAGAGCAAGGAACAGTATATGGGAGCATTTCTAGAGAGGAAGAGAAAAGATAAATGTTTATAATCTTTAAAATAAAGAAATAAATTAAATAAAAGCATAAAAATGAATTGGATGAACATTTAAATAAAGTTCCTTACAAAGATTATTAGTAATATTGTCTGTGGTTCTATACTTCTTTTCTTCCCCAATTTTGTTTTAAAAGGATTGCTTCCTATGGCAGTGGTATTGAGGCACTTGAATTTCGATAAATAGCACCTAGTTGTAAATTCTTTATTATCAGTAAAGTGCTCTCCATTTGTCTTTTAATTTCTTTCCATATATTAGAAGAAATTATAGATTAAGCCAGCATCACCTACCTGTAACTCCCTTTTTTATGCCATAATTATGATTCCTTGCCATAGTGCACATAACCACCAGGGATATATCTGCCATCTTCCCTAAGCCACATTCCTTATCAGTGGTGAAATAATGTAAAACTGTGCCTTGGCCTTCAAAGTGTACAATAATTTAATTTTTCTTTATAAAAATACTATATCATAGTATAGTGAAGAAAAGTTGACAAATCCAAAGTTTATATCACGGAGAGAGGAAGAGAGAGAAAGGTAGAGAGAGGAGAGAGAGAGAAAGAGAGAAAAGGAAACAGAGACAGGGCGACAGAGACAGAGACAGAGATAGAGAAAGAGAGACAGAGAGGATATATAGAATAACCAAAGAATACTTTTTAAGAAATTAGAAGTAGTAAGTTAGTATTATTTATTAAAAGTAGTAAGGGCTGAAGAAATGGCTCCATTGTTCAGAGGCTTGCAGCTTTTCCAGAGGTTCTAGAAATTTTCTAGAGTTTGTTTCTAGCACCCATGTTATATGGGCCATGACCACTGGTAAATACAGCTCTTCAGAATCTAACACTTTCTTTTTGCCTCTGCAGACACCCAAATACACATAAATAAATACATAAAACATGAAATCTCCTAAAAAAATGATGTAGGTTGTATTACCATATACTATAATAGATTATACATCACACAAGGGAAACTAAAAGACAATGACATTGCATCTTCATATGTTAAAAACAACCATAAATTTAGGAGCTATAGGAAACACACAATGAAACAGTGTCATAGTTAACCAAAGCATCTCCTGGTTTTGTGAATGGTTCCATTCACCTCCACTTATGAAATCAACTATAATGTATCAGCAAATTCCGATTTAATATCCTGTTATATTTAACAATTTATACAAAATCAAAACACACAATAATTACCAAGAAATTTCATACTGTTAAGGTATTTTATGGTCTTAAATTTCTAGAAAAAAAATGGAATCTATTTTGCTAACTTCATCAAGCAAGAAGTTCTTTTGTGGAGCAGACTCAAAATCCAATAAAAAATGGGTGGGTAATACCATAAATAGTCATACCACTAGTGCATCAGTGAGCACATCTTATCTTTAGCCAATGTATGTACATCTTTAGCAACAGGATCTTACCATCTAGTTGTAATAGGCAACCAAGATTAATGGTAATAGTTTGTTGTGATAAGTTCCTCTGGAGCTGCTATGACCTAATGTCAAGTCCTACATAGCCATGTACATGGGACAGTTTGACAGAGTTTCTGACCCCTGAAGCAAACAAGAATGCATGTGGGCCTCTATGAGTATTGATAGTTACTGGTTGTAAGGCTTCTTCAGGAAATATTCTCCCTGCCTAGATTATCAGGGAATTTTCTCTCCACCTAGGTTAATGACTTCATAATAATCAGAGATAGTATCAGTCATGAAGGTGAGAATGTGTCTGTATTCTTTAGCAAACATGGTAAATCTGTGACCTTCAGGACAGCCTTTAAGGCTGTGGGAAAGAGCTCTGAAAACACGAGTTCAAAAATATATAATTTCTCAGTTATACAAACTACATGAATAAAATATGGTTTATACGACAGGTTTCACTGACCTAAATGAACAGAGGTAGCTATAGTATGAGCCAGATTGTTAGAAAATGCAAAAGCAAGCAGATTTCTGAGTTCAAGGTCAGCATGAGACATAGTGAATTTAGGCCTAGGTATCATCATGGGAGGTGTGATCTCAGAGTCATATTCCATCGAGTGAGTTTACTGAATGTGCTTACAAAGGCAGGTAGATCTCTGAATTCACTTGAAATGTTGAGAAAAATGTGCTTGCTTTTTTTTTTCTCTAAGAATTAAGTAGCTAAGGTCATAAAATGCTAACTTGTGGTATAATAAAAAAAGGAACCTGGGTTAGATGATTAAATTGATTTGTAAATAAATGACTGCACTTTGGTCTGAGAGTGCTGAGCTGTCTGGATCTATCTATCTATCTATCTATCTATCTATCTATCTATCTATCTATCGAGAGATCTTGAGCAGAGCAGGAGTGTCAGCTTGTACCCATGAATTGACTTTGAGTCATTCTTTTCACTGACCTTAAACACCCTTTCCTCAGATCCCTTATCCAAGCTGAGGCTGGTCTTTGGCAACCTAGTATAATAAAGAAGTAATCTATGACTAGCATAGAGATTTTCATTTTACAACTCATATTTTCTGGGAGCCATATTGTTAGACAATGTACAATACTGCTGTTCAAATTACTTTTCTTTTTAAAATTATGCTTGAATTAACTTACAGACTAGTGAAATTTCATAAGCCTTTTACATATATTCTTAATTCTGGTTAAACCACTCAGTTCATACAGTCCCCCGTACTCCCATTATTCCATTATTTTAGCTTCTCATCTTAGGTGCCATACAGTCACTTTTATACATTTCAGTGACTAGATACCAGTTCCTCATCAATACCTGTGTTGAAGTGGACTAGAGTGACCCTTAATGGGGGTGGTGTCTTTGAGTCATTTTTACTTCTGTTGATAATCTCAATAAAACTTATCTAGAAGCTAGAGGCACTAAACCGCCAAGATGACAATTACTATAGGCTAATAAAAAATGGTTTAACATAATACAGTATTGCTTTGAGTTACTGTGGGAACAGTCACAACTGTCCAAATGTCCAAAACATTTTTCTTTATCCAGTATTTTCAAGAGAAGTCTCTAATGTTTCATTTGATTTTTAATAACTTCAATGCTCTCTGTTACAACACCTCTGTATAATAATATTTGATTTTAGATTTTTACAGCTATTTTTTCCTATTTTGTGGAAATCATTCAAATAAAACCAATTTTAAAAGTGTCAATGAGTCTGATAATTTCTTCATATTATTTAAATATCCTAAAACCTCTTTTTCAAATGTATATGATTATGAAAAAGTTTGGCAGAATTCTAACCATTTAATTAGAGAGTGTCTTACACTGTGTGTCATATCTATTGACATTCAAGTTTTTTTTCAGAGTTTCAAAGATGGCTATTTTAAAACACTCTTAGGAGGATTTAGGAACAGTTCTCAGCAGATAAACTGCTTGCAGCACACAGAATAAATTAGCAAACAAAAACGAACACTCTTGAAAATAATAATAAGATTAATGTGATTTAAAACATATTTCACTTTAGCACTCACCATTATGCATGTAACGGTTTTAATATTTTTAGTCACAGTTAAGGCTGAAATTTGTAATTCATCAAATGAACAGAACATATAATTTTTCAAAAAGACATAATGGAAGTCAGACATACAATTTGAAAAAAACAAAATCCCTGGTTTGGAATTATATGACTATAAATGATGACATAGTCTTGCAAATTCATATTATTATTGTAGTAAAATGAAAGTAAGTACATTGCTTGCTAGAATTGAATATCTGTATATAATTAGATATTTATAGATTGTGCTAAAATGATGTAAGGGTCTAAAAGTCAGTGACGGAAGACCCCAGACTCAAATAATATGTAAAAACAAAGAGCATTTATTCTTCTTTGAAACAAACTAGTATGTGGGGGGGTCAATCATTCTTTGAAATGACAACTCCAGATAAAGGCATGTAGGCCTATAAAGGAACCAGGAGAACTCTCTAGAAGGAATGGGTAATCTAAAATTTCATTAGAAGGTCCTAGGTGGTCACAGGTGGTAAGTGGTCTGCATTCCTACAACATTAGCATTTAACCCTATGATGAAATAAGACTGTCCAACACAGAAAGTCCATTCTGAGATAAGGTATTTCCCCATTTTTATGGTTGTCTCCAGGCTGTTCTTTGGGAGAGGGTTTTATAATCTTGTTCTAGGTTTTATGGTCTGTTCTTAGAGCTGGTGTCTTATGACCTAGTTATATATGCATAATATTATATATATCATATATAATAGATATAGTCTATTATATAAGTCTAGAACGGGACCAGTCCAAAGTGTTTTTCCCTTTGGAATCTCAGATACTGCTGCATGCCAAACTGTGAGGGGTGAAACAACAGATACCAGGGTCAGGCTGTGGTCTTCTGCCTTCTAACTCTGAGAGTGTCTAAACACACTGCACATTAGAATGGAAGGATGAGTTTCAGCCTGAAATGGACAAAATCTTATTCATTTGCAAATGCCAATTTGCAATGAGAATGAGAGAGAGAGAGAGAGAGAGAGAGAGAGAGAGAGAGACTTTCACTGAAGATCTTAGTGTTACACTCCTTTTAGCCAAAGGCCTTCTCTAGTGATCTTCAGTGAAACAGGTCTTAAACAAACTTATGTAGTGGATATATTTTATTTATGTTATACACATACATTTTATTTGGGGTGAACCAAGGTTTATACAGTTTTGGATAAGGGAGAGAGAATATCCAGGGTAGACAAAGGTCATCTGCTGAAGACTAAGCTACTGAGATGCCTCATTAGCATCGGGGGAAGAATTCTAGGTGCTCAGCTCTGTGGGGTGGTGGGTTGTGAGAAGCACCTGGGTGCCTGTTCAAGCACAGGCCTCAAACCTCGGACACTAATGGAACCTGCTACACGTAATGTCGAGTTCTTTGGGAATATGCCTAGGCTTGGTATACCTACAGTGTATGGTAGCAGCATTTTACTTTATAGAGGTTTATCTATAGTGATTTCGAGAATGTCTGTGTCACTTTGCATACTAACCAATAGTCTACCAGTATGTGCTGTCATTGTTTGGCTGTTTTGACTGGGGTGAGATGAAATCTTAACATATTTGCATTTCCCTGATGGTTAAGGATGATGAATACATTTGAGTTATTTCTTATTTTTCTTTCTTCTACTTAGTACATTCTGTTTGGACCCCTAAATCATTTATTAATCAGAGCTTCAATTTCTTTTGGTTCTTTTTTTTTGTTGAGTACTTGTGTATTCTGGTTATTAATTTTCTATTAGATGAGTAGCTGGCAAAGATTCTCCCTCATTCTGTAGGTTTCCTATTTATTCAACTGATTATTTCCTTAGCTTTAGAGTTGACTTAGTTTTATGGAGTTACACTTGTTGACTGCTGACTTTAATCCTTAGCAAATGGAGTTCAGATCACCAGTTCTTTTCTTATACAATTATCAGTAGAACAACCAATAATTTTATTGTTGAGTATCAGTAAAAAACCAAATTAAAGAATAAATTGCCTTTCTATATACCACCAACAAATAAGACAAATAAGAAGATAGGTTAAATCTGCATTAAAGACAATTAAAAATTGTTGAATAAACCTAATAACAGGAGCAGGTCTCTGTATTAAGAATTTCAAATTTCTTAAGAAAAAAATTGAAAAAGACAAAAAAAAAATATCTCCTGTGCATAGATGTATAGAATTAATATTGTGAAAATGACAATTATACCAATAGCTACTTATAAATTCAATAAAATTCCAATAAAATTTCTCATATCATTCTTTACAGAAGTAGAAAAAAATCCTAAAATTCTTATGTAGCTAGAGAAGACACTGAATAGCTGAAGCAATTTTGAACAAAAGGAATACTGAAAGGATTGCTATTCTAGACTTCAAGATATGGCATAGAAACTCTGTAATAAAAACAATATAATATTGGCACCAAATCAGGCATCTTTACCAGTGGAATAAAATAGAAGGCACAAACATTACCATTAATAACTACATCCACCTTGTATTTGTCACAGAAACAAAAAAAAAAAAGAAAGAAAGAAAAGTAAAAGAAACCATATATTGGACAAAATACAAAAATTTCAACAATTAGTCCTGGGAAAACTAAATGTCCATATGTAGAATAATGATATGAAGCCCATATCTATCTCCCTATTCAAAAGTTAGATCCAAATGGATCAAATAACTCAATTAGGAATATGAAACACCAGAGTGGATTGAAGAAAACACACACAGGATGTACTCTTCTGTATCTTGACATCCTTTGCATTTTCTTCAACTACATCTCTCAGATTTATTTCACAAAAGCATACATTATACTTTATAGCATCAACCCAAAATAATCATATTTATTTAATTACATTAAGTGAGAATAATCTAATGGAGCATTTTTAGAATTACCTGATCCTACTCTCTCCAGAGCACTCTCATTAATATATGATGGCAAAGAATGGCCATTATCCCTCCTGTTCTCTGTAACTGCTCCACCTAAAAGTGTTTCTCTTGGTGATAACTACTTAAGGGTCTCAGGAATTTGATCACAAAACAGATTGTTTAGAAGGAAACCCCTAGAGACATTTGGTTCATTTGCTGCCCTCTTCCCTCAGACCTACCTTTTCATTTAGTGTTAACCATCTTTCCTTGTTTTTGAATGCCATTGTGCCATCTCATTTCTTATTTTCTTACCACAAGGGTTTTCTTTTATTGTTATCTTTCTGTAACTTTATCTGGGTTTCAGAACTAAGGATATATTCAGATGTTTGGTCTATTGTTAATCCTATACCTTCATTGGCTATATTAAATTATGAGCTAGTAATGATCTGAAAACTTATATTTCTTTGTTACAATATAAAGAAACCCTTCTTAGATCAGAACTTGTTATTGGGATCAATATTAGGGAAGGTAACCATCATGTAATATGTATTGCATACCATATATAAGGTGTATCTGTGGCACCATCTTAATTTTCACCATGTAAGTGAAAGAGTTTCTAATTGAATACATTATCTTTATAGGAAAAATCTTAGGTGATATATGCTTCTAACCTCTAGAAATACCTACCAGCCTTTTCATCTGTCATGGAGTTACATGAGCAGAGCAATACTTCATTTTACTATTGCAATGTGGTAGGAAAAGGAAGATGTTTAACTCAATGCTTCATGCTAAAAAGATTTCATTTGCTCCCTAGCTTGAGGTTTCAAAACTCTGAATTAGCAATACTTCACTAGTTGATGATGCCAGCTACGTTTATTGCACTATTCAGAATAAAATATTACTGCTGGGGCAGGTTTATTAACATAGAGCACATTACCTAAAGCTCAGGTAATTTGGGTCGTTCTTTGTCATTTTTACAGTCTACTGTTGCCAGCACTGAAATAACACATTAAATGTGTATGGTCTTAAGCACCTGGAACACTTGACATCCATGAGAGGGATAGCCAAACAACTGACCTGAATAATAAATCATAAACAATCATAGTTCTATTGTCATAGCCATGTTTATAGAGAATGAGGATCTCATTTCAGAGAGTAAGTTCAGTGCAGAATCGAAACATAATTTCTGATGTTACTCTATGTACTTGCAAGTTAGCCTTTTAATTTTATATCATTATTAAGCTTTAATTATGTATCAAAAAGTTAAAGTAAGTTAAAAAATAAGCTCAGTAGTAGCAAGCTAATATATAGGTTTATTTCTATTTGTGCAACATCTATTCTGTTTGAAAATCAAGACACTACAGAGACATAAAATGTAGGTCATAATTAACTCAATTTTTCTTAAGACAAGGAAAAACTGCATTCTTTACAGTCAATTCTGAAGCTGACATAAGAAGTGAAAGGTAAATGATTCAAGAAGTGCATTAATAATTTAGGCATCAGGTTTTTTTTTTTAATGAAAAGTACATTTTATGTTAAAGATTTTCATGATGACTGAGGTTAAAGTGATAGAAAACCCAACACTCTGGTCAGTGGGGTACCTAGTACAGCACTTAAACTCTTTAGTGGTTTTCTAATTTTCTTTTATAGAAATCTTTCAATTATTTTCTGTTCTTTTTCTTAACATAAAAAATCTGTCTATATGATTATGTTTCTATTATTGTTTCATAATAAATGGAATAATTTAGAAATGCCTTTGAATTTTGTTATATTGCATTATAACATTGTTTTCTAGTATTTTATAATTACCATTGTAATTTTTCTTTTGTCACATTAATAAACAGTGTCACCAAACTTGTGGAAGTAGTCAGCCAATGACTGCTACAACTTCAGGCTACATTTTATGTGCAACTTGAGAGAAAGGCCATACTTGACACTGTCTGGATTGTAAGCAACCAAAGGCTGGATAGCATAGAAACGTATGATAGAATCAAACACTATTGACTGTCTCCTCCCTCAAAGGCTATAAAATGATTCTGAATAATATTCTGCTATACTCATAGACCAGATCCTAACTTGATAGTCACCAACAAAGTTTCATTCTACAAGTGAGGGATGAAGATAAAAAGACCCAAGGCCAAACATTAGGTGGAACTTGGGGAAAATGGGAAGGAATGATTGCAGGAATCAGAAATAGAGGATACTACAAGAACATGTCCCATAGAATCAACTAAACAGTGCTCACAGGGGCTCACAGAGTCTGAATCAACATTCAGGGATTCTCTATAGTTCTAAGGTAAATCTTCAGCATATATGTTACAGTTGTATAGTTTGGTGTTTTGTGGGATTCTAATAAGTCAAAGTAGGGACTTTCTCTAACTCTTTTGCTTATTTGGGACCCATTACCTCTTACTGAGTGGTCTTGTCCAGCCTTCATGTGCTCAGTCTTATTATAAATTGTAATTCTGTTTTCTTCTGATATTCCCTGGGACACCTGCCCTTTTCTGAAGGAAAATGGAGAAGCATAATTGGGGAGAGGGGAGGTGTAGTGGCAAAGTGACTAGAAGGACTGAAGGGACAGGAGGAAATTGTGGTTGGGGTATAAAATATGAGAGAATAGTAAATCAAAAATATTCTTCAAAAATTAGTTAACTTCCAATCATATATGTAGTTTATAATGATGTTTTACTTTATCTTAATTAGCAGACAACATAGTCTTGGATGGTATAACCATATCAGAATTGGTTAAGTACCTTTGTGGCCTAAAGTGGCATCTATTTTAGAAAATATTTTTTGTGTGTATCTCACATTAATTTTAATTTCAGTGACTTTTAATTGTTTTTATCTGCATGTCTTGTTTTTGTTGATAATTAAAACATCCTTGTACTTGTGTTTTGGGAATTACTTTATTGGAATCATATATTCAAATTTATTTTTATGTTATTAGTGGATATTATATACTTATTACACTGTGCTAAGTTTTATGGTCTCTCCTGTTTTATGTTTTAATGTCTATTTAGAAAATGTTAGTATAATTATGCTACCAATGTGTTGCTTAATATTTGCTCATTATATCTTTATTTAACCACATTTAACTTTCAACCTTATCATATTGTTATAGTGTAGTTTCTTGCATGAAATAGTCACAGTTTTTGTTTGTTTGTTTGTTTGTTTTGTTTGTGTTTTGTTGTTGTTGTTGTTAGTTTTTGTTTGTAACAATTTAGATGCGAAGGTAGATGATGAAAAAGAGTGTCTGATGGGGCAAGACTTGGCCCTGGAAGAAACTTGGGTTTTAGGATTGTTTTCTAATTTATTACTTACATTTGCCTATCTTGATTCTAAGTTACTCTCAAACCAGAACTTGAATTAATACCTGTCACTTAACAACAGAGATTAAGAAAACAGTTCCTTCCTTCATTTCTTCACAGGCACTTGTATCTTTTCTAGGGTAAAAGATCACATGGTTATTCCAAGCATGCACAAAAATCCCAGGATAGCAAAATCTATTCTCAGCAATAAAAGAACTTCTGGGAAAATTGTCATCCCTGACCTGAAGGTGTATTACAAAGCAATAGTAATAAAAACTGCATGCTATTGTTACAGAGAAAGGAAATAGATCAGTAAAATAGAATTAAAGACCCAGGAATGAAGTCACAAACCATGGTCATTTATCTTTGACAAAAAAGCTAAAACCAGAGGAACACTCAGAAAATTGGACATAGCGTTAGCTGAGGACCAAGCTATACTACTCCTGGGCATATACCCAAAAGATGCTCCAACATATAACAGCAACATTTGCTCTACTATGTTCATAGCAGCCTTATTTATAATAGCCAAAAGCTGGAAAGAACTCAGCTGTCTTTCAACAGAGGAATAGATACAAAAAATGTGCTACATTTACACAATGGAGTATTACTCAGCTATTAAAAACAATGAATTTGAGAAATTCTTAGGTAAATGGATGGAACTAGGAAATATTATTCTGAGTGAGGTAGACCAATCACAAAAGAACACACATGGTATTCACTCACTTATTATTGCATATTAACCTAAAAGCTCACAATATCCAAGATACAACTCGCAGACCACATGAAGCTCATGAACAAGAAAGACCAAAGTATGGTTGCTTTGACCCTTCCTTCTTAGAAGGGGTAACATAATACTCATGGGAGAAAATATAGAGACAAAGTATGGGACAGAAACTGAAGGATGGGCTGTCTGGAGACCATTCCACCTGAGTAACCATCCCATGTGCAGTCACCAAAGGTAGAAGCTGATGTGGATGTCAGCAAGTACACACTGATCAGAGCCTGTTATAGCTGTCTCCTTAGGGGTCTGCCAGAGTCCTACATATTCAGAGGCGGATGTTCACAGCTAACCATTGAACTGATCAAGGGGTTCTCAATGGAGGAATTAGAGTGAAGACTGAAATAGCTGAAAGTTTTTGCTGCCCCATGGGGAGAGCAACAATACCAAACAACCAGAGCTCCCAGAATCCAGACTGAGAGCACATAGGGAGTGACCCATGACTCCAGCTGTATATGTAAGGGAGGATGGCCCTGTTGGGCCTAGGTGGGAGAGGAGATCCTTGGTTCTTTGAAGGCTGGATGCCCCAGTGTGGAGGAATTTGAGGGCAGAGAAGTGGGAGTGGGTGGGAGAATGGTATCACATCCTCATAGAAACATGAGTAGGGGGAATAGTATAGGGGGTATACGGGTGGGGGGAAATGGGGAAAGGGGATAACATCTGGAATGTAAATAAAATATCCAATAAAAAGAGATGAAAAAAAGTAATAAAAATGACAGCATCTTCAACAAATGGTGCTGGTTAAACTGGGGGTCAGCATGTAGAATGCAATTTTATTCATTCTCATCTCCTTGTACAAATCTCAAGTCCAAGTGGATCAAGGTCCTCCACATAAAACCAGATATACTGAATCTAATAAAGGAGAAAGTGGGAAAGTTCCTGGATCACATGGGCACAGAGGAAATTTTCTGAACAAAACACCAATGGCTCATGCTCTAAGATCAACAATAGACAAATGGGACCTCATAAAAATGAAAAGCTTCTGTAAGGCAAAGGATACTGTCAATAGGACAAAAAGATAACCTACAGATTGGGAAAAGATTTTTACTCACCCTACATCTGATAGATGGCTAGTATCCAAACTATATGAAGAACTCAAGAAGTTGGACTCCAGGGAACCAAATATCAATATTGAAAATGGTGTGGAGGGCTAAAGTGAGAATTCTCAACTGGAAAATCTGGAATGACTGAGATGCACTTAAAGAAATGTTTAATATCCTTAGTCATCAGAGAAAAGCAAATAAAAATGATCCTGAGATTCCATCTCATACCAATCAGATTGGTTAAAATACAAAACGCAGGTGATAGCAAATACTGGCAAGGATGTAGAGAAAGAAAAACACTCTTCCATTGTTGTTGGAACTGCAAGATGGTAAAAACACTATAAATCAATCTGATTGTTCCTGAGAAAATTGGAAATAGTTCTACCTGGAGACCCAGCTATACCAAAAGATGCTCCAACATATAACAAGGACACATACATGTAAACATTTATGTGTTTACAGCACTCTTATTTATAAGAACCAGAAGCTGTAAACAACCTAGATTTCTCAACAGAAGAATACAGAAAATGTGGTACATTTACACAACGGAGTACTACTCAAGTATAAAAAACAATTACTTCATGAAATTCGCAGGCAAATGGATGAAACTAGAAAATGTCATGCTGAGTGTGGTAACCCAGACACTAAAGAACCCACATGGTATGTAGTCACTGATAAATTGATATTAGCCCCAAAACTCACAATGCCCATGATACAACCACAGATCATATAGAACTTAGGTGAAAGGAAGTCCAGGGTGTGTATACTTCAGTCATGTATTAAGGCGGACCTGTATGATTGAGAGAGATGATTGAGAGCGATGTATGATTGAGATGGAGAGAGGTGAGGCTGGGAGGAAGAGAGAAGAGGAAAAAACTAAGTGCATAATACTAGGTACTGCAGGGCATGGGAGAGAGGTATAGGGCATGAGGACAGAATAAAAATATGTAGCAGTGGTGGATGTTGAATGGGAGGTAGCCACGGAAGGTCCCAGATACCAGGGGAGCTAGAGGCTCCCAGGACCCAACTGGGATAACTTTAGCTAAAATGTACATTGAAGAGGAAATAGAACCTGCAGATACCAGTTCTAGTAGATAGGCATGGTCCCCAGTCCAGGGATGGAACCACCCACCCATCTCAAAGATTTTTTTTTCCAGAAATGTTCCTGTTCAAAGGAAAAACAGGATCAAAAAATGGAGCAGAGACTAAAGGAAGGGCCATTCAGGGACTGGCCACCTGGGAATCCATACTGTCTGAAGATACCAAACCCTGACACTGTTGCTGTGCCAAGAGGCTTTTGTTGACAGGAGCCTGGTGTGGCTATTTCTTGGGAGATTCTGCCAGCAACTGACAAATGCAAATGTGGATGCTTGGAGCCAGCCATCAGACTGAGCTTGAGGACCCCATTTGGGGAGCTGGTGGAAATACTGGAGGAGTGGATGGGAATTGCAACTTCATAGAAAGAACAATGTAGTTTGGCTGGACCACCCAGTGCTCCCAGCTACTAGACCACCAACCAGAGTGTGTACAGGGAGGGATCCATGGTGTCAAATACGTAAGTAGCAGAGGATGGACTTGTTTGACATCAATGGGATTGGAGGCAGTTGGTCCTGTGGAGGTTTGGTGCCACAGAGTAGGGGGATGCTGGAGCTGTGGGGTAGGAGAAGGTGGGTGGGTTAGGAAGCATTCTCGTAGAGGCAAAGTAGAGAGTGGAGGGCAGATGTGCAATTGGAGGGTTGTGAATGGGTAATCAGAAGGGGGATACCATTTGAGAAGTAAATGAATGGAATAATAAATAAAAAAGTTCACTAAAATTTAAATATAAATCAAATCTTAAATGGAATAAGCAGTTTACCACAGATATGTTTACATGTATTTTCATCAAGAGTAATTATCTAGTTAGACACTCATTATGTGTCACTAGTTCCATAGGTTCACTAAATGTTAATAAAGATAACTTTTTGTGATTAAGTTAACAGTGAAGTTTTGTATAGATAAACCCAGTCAATATTTTATCTTCTGTCTTTGTACCTACAATAAATAGCTCCCTTTATGACCATTAATTAATTGGTTGATAACCTCTTGGAATCTGTTCTAAGTTGTAATTTCCTGCTTTCCAACTCAGAAGCAATTAACTCATGACACATGAAGTCTGACAGAGTTCTCTCATTGAAGTTTGCATATTAGAGAGGGCTTTAGTAGCAATTCTATTATAAAAGACTTAATGATTAACATAATTTTAAGAATTATTATGGGATCACCATCAAGCATTAAGAAATTATCTGTTAGTCTATATGGCATCACTACAAGACAGAACATCTTTGTAGATGTACAGAGATTTTCCCAATAGGTTGGGCTAATACCTAGTGATTGTTTTATATATTTACAACAGAATAGACATAAAAATAAAAAGAATCTTTCCTAAAATGTATTCCCTTGGCCATGTTTTGAAGTAGTCATTCATCATGACTCATAGTCCACTGTGATACCATATCAGGTAGATCACTTGCTAGTTTTTAGCCTCTCCCATATGGCTTCTGGCATCTAGGTTATATTCAATACATATAAATTTATTGTGTATATGCCTGTATCTTATACAAGAACTGAGACAAAGTGGGAATATGGGCTGGACTGGCCCACAGCCAAGAGAGACAAGGGAGAGAAGCTCCAGTGGTGCCTCACGAGGTGAGAGACTCTTGGTTAAGGCACTCGCTTGGCTGGGTCAACTAGCTTGCTTGAGTTGGCAGGGCTTCGTGGATGGAACATAAAGAAGTCTTCTAGTGGGAGATTAAGCAGCGGTTTGGTATTCAAAGGCCTTCTCCACAGTTCCCCATGGCAGGGCCCCAAAGACATAAAGAAGTCCATGGTTTTAAAAGGTTTATTATCATGGTGGAAAGTGTCAAGGCGGATCTGACTTAAATAGGGAGAAAGGAGTGTCAGGGAAGGAATGTTTAATTGGCTACTCCCTCTGGCCTTTAGCTATCTCATTAATATAGAGCTCTCTTGAGGCTCTGCAGCCTCTAGTCATGCCCTCTTCCTATAGAGGGGCTGGTAGGGGCGTTGCCCTACATGACTGAAAGGCACTGGTCAATGGAAGTCTTCAGCTGTGTGTCAGGAGCCTGGAGTCTGGGAGTGTGGCGAAATGTACGCCATCCCTTGCATGGTCTCCAGCGATCTCTAGCCAGTGCTCCATCAGAAACCAAGCTATCCTTTCACGATCCCACAGGGCAGGCATTGGTTGGCCATTTCTTCCATCTGTGCTCTATCTTTGTTGCTAGACATCTTATAAAAGCAGAACACATTTCAGGTGGAAGGTATTGTGAGTGAGGTGTTGTCCTTATTTCTCTAATGGGAGTCCTGCTTGGCTATAGGAATTGGTTTCTTCAGAATTCTCAAATGCAATGGAAACCATATTTTTAAAAGAGACAGACTATTTTATTTTAATCTTGTTTCACAGTTTTTGTCTTTTCATTAAAATTATTAGTTTCTTGACCCTTCATTTTCATCATTTACTTTTCCTCAAATTATTTCTAGTCATAAAAAGAGTAGCAGAAATTACTATTGTAAAGCTGTTTCATTATTTTTCCTGAGGTATTTTTCTCACATTTTTAATTTTATGATATATCATATAACAACTAATAAATTTACATATTTAAGTTATGTGTCAAACTTTATAGATTTTTATATGGATATCTCTTTATTTTTCAGTCTTATTTGTTAAAAACTATTCATTCTGCATTGCACTTCTTTGGAACTCTTCCAAAGTTCAAGAAAAAACAAAGTTCAATTTGTATAATTCTGTCTTGAATACATTTTGATATATGTAGCTCAATTTCCAAATATTTTTGGAATTTTCAAATAATTTATGTTATTTCTATATCTAATAGAAAAGGCATGTTTTGCAGTGTGTGTGTGTGTGTGTGTGTGTGTGTGTGTGTGTGGTTAAGGTTTGCTTTTATTACAGAAATTTTTCTCAGAAAATTGGTGATCTGAAATTGAAAAATAAACATTTGTCAAGCTTTGTTTGCAACTTTCTGTACTTCAGCTGATTAATTTGTTTAACAATCTCCTTTATATATTCCATATTTTTTTACTTCCAAAATTTTGCAGTTTTTTTATTAAGAATAGATGACAAGTATTATTTATTATTTATTTCATATGTCTTATCATTTCATCTGTACTATGTAGTCAGAAGAATATAGTTTGTTCCTGTTTTGTTTTGGATGTGGAAGCCTCAGATAGTACCTTCTGTAAAATCAGTAACTGTGTTTTTATACAGTGTCTTATTTTATAAAAAAAATTTAAATTTTAAGTAAAATGGACTTGGGAAAACTATAAAAACGGGCACAGTGATATCATTTACAAATGAGTGCTAAATAAATCAAAATGACAAATAAAACAATGTAGATAAAAACTTTTAATAATCTTTAATGTAAATCATTATTTGAAAATATTAGTGATGAGAGCAATCTGTCCCTATGATATTATTCTCTCCCTTTGATTCAGTAAACTATGCAAGCTTTCATCTAAATCAAAGAATATCTTCTTTAACTTTGTTTTATTTTAAAGGAGAAATGCAAGGTTCAATTTTCTATAATTATACTGCTTGAAACTCACATCAAATTGCACAGGCAGATTTCATAATGCATGCTGATCACTGAATCTACACAAATGCATGTAGTAAATTGCTGAGTGAAAAGCAGAGACAAAATTTAGAGCACAAGCTTGGTTTGCATCTCATCATCTGTTTTTTACCTCTGTATTTGTTCTTAAAGAAAATGTGTATGACTAATAAAGCTAAATAAAAACTGTAGTAACAGCTTTCCTAGTAATTGTCTCATTTAATGATAGCTTTTGGATTTGTTTCTGTCGTTTCAGATACATGGCTTCATTAAATCTACATTTGGTAACATATGAATCAGTTACTAGTCTTTAACCTCTTTAACTGAAACACTTGTCAATTCTTTCATTTGGCTTTCTTACATATTAATATAGGTCAAATTCATTGACACTGTTTTGTAGAATCATATTCTTTACAGTGTGCTCATTATCAGAAAAGTCTCATTATGATTCTGATTTTGGAATTGTACTAGGAATTTTTTTCTTATTTCAGGGTGTTTATAATTCTTCCTTCTGCATGTACTGATGTTAAAAATATCTCAGGGGACAGTAACATTGAGTAGTATTATTCTACTTGTACATAGATATTTGGAAGATTATCATAGACCATGGGCAAAACAAAGGTAGATTTGATTTACATCAGGCAATGTATCAAGGCAAATTGTATCAAGGATACAAACACATGACTGGGATTCAACTACCAATGTTTAAAGAATTATTTCAATGCTAACAAATCAAGTCATCGCTCCTAATTTTAAAAAAATGCCAATGTCTCCCCAGCAGAATTTGACTTCTGTCCAAACTTTGCTACTTTGGATTCATGGTAAACATATAAAGTACATATCAAGGGCATTGTTTTTCCTTCCTCTGAGTTGTATAAGAAGTACGTTTTGTATTTTTCTGTATTTGAATTTTTTATACAGTGTTATTTTTTTTTAATCTTCTGAGTGTTTGAAAAAATGTGTGATGGTGATGAAAAAATGTGTGATGATTAATTTCTGTTTTAAATTTTATTGGACTAAGAGATATATGCACTACTGAGACACTTGTATGAGACATATGTATGGCAGAAAGTGTCTAAATAGGGTTTATTAAGAGAAAACATCTTGCCTGTATGGAAATGTCCATATCTAATGGGATAGAATCACAGACTAAATAAACAAAACAAACACAGAAGACTAATTAATAGAACACTGGAATGCCTTGTCTCTGCTCTCCATGTGCTAATTACAAGCAAGCAGTCTCATCTATCTGTGTAGTGCTGTAGTCTAGAGTCTGTCTTATGATCAAACACTATGTGCTATGCCATGAGATCTTACTTATAATAGCAGATGCCCTTTAGATTTCTGCTTACACTATGTCAACAATAAGTAGTACATATTGCTTTGAATAGTCTTTTCTCAAAACTAACTAAACAAATCATATCTCCCACATTCTTTGTTTTTGTTTTTCTTCATTTTTTAAAATTTTTTTTAATGTTTTATTGAATATTTTATTCATTTTCATTTCAGATTTCATCCCCATTCCATATTTCTCCTCTCTAGAAACCCCTATCCCATCCTCCTTTTTGCTTTTATATAATTTTAATAACACTCATGTATTAAGGTTAGTTCTAGGTTGAGGGTCTAGCAATAGAATATATGCAAATAGTTAAGGAACAAACATGACAATAAACACAAATAGTCAAGAAAAAAAAAGCAAGGCATTAACCACAATTAGGTGGCCACTCATGCGATCACTCTTTGTTAGGGCTTATCAGGATAACCAAAGTATCTGAGCCAACTTCCCTGTCCTAGCCCAAAGTCATTTTAATGTCTGAAGCCTACTTCCTTGTTCTAGCTAAAATTTAGAATCCTGCCTGAGATAACTTCTTAGTTCTAGCCTAATAATTAGATTTCTGCCTGAGATTACTTCTTTGTTCTAGCCTAATATTTAGATTCCTACCTGAAATTACTTTTTTTTTGTACTAGTCTAATGTACAGTTCCTGCCTGAAGCCTACTTCCTTGTCCTTGATCAATGTCACATTCCTACCAAACAGCCCATTTCCTTGTCCATGGCCCATGTCAGATTCTTGGCAAGCAGCCCCAAAGGCTCTCTGCCTTTCCCCTTTTTTATTTCATTATCAAGACTGAACCTGTCTTAGGTCATTCTGACAAGAATGCCTTCCTTACCCATTGTGAAATATGCGTTATCCAAAACAATGCACTTCTGTCTTAGGTTGTTAAGACCTTATGTTGGTAAGGCTCTGTACAGAATCTTGCCAGTTCTTGGCTTGCCAGCCTGTTAATTTAATAATTCTGTCTGAGGGTTCATTTTCAGGTTCAAACCATGTACTTTGGCTGCCAATATGTTGATGTTGTTTAAAAAAAGCTTTAACACAAAGGGCAGGAATAAAAGTATTCCCAGGACAAAATAAGCTAGCATGATCAAGCTATATATGCCATTCTTGAAGCTTGAACAAAATAGAAATACTGTCTTCAGTACATGGGCAATTTTATCTGTAGTATCTACCACATCAACACTTAGCAGAGCCTTCTTAAAATTCATCTGCTCCCTATGTAATGTTAACACATCCAGAGAGGTGTTAGAATTATGCCGAATACACCTCAAGTGTCTTTAAACTTCTTCCTAATTATAATGACTATCACTGTAAATTGTAGAATTAACATGAATTCAATGGTATTGGCATGACACTTTAGGTGGCTCATTACCCTTAAATTCTGAACCTCCTTGTAATAGTTTGAATAGGATAAAGAGCATCAATTCATTTGTCCAAACGCCTATCTAAGTCCTCTTGTATATTCAATGCATTAGTAACATTCTTTTGGTAAATGATTAACAAAAATAGCTGTCTTAACTTCTTGTGTCACAGCAATTACAGAAGCAGTGGTGCTAGCTATTAATGTAATTAAAGCTGTTACACCAGCAATTATCAAGCCCACTCCCCTCTTGCTTCAGCTTAAAGCCTGACTCACTTCTTCCAGTACTTGCAAGCTATTTTTAGAATATCAAGTTTCTGTGATACTCAGGGCAGTAAAACAAAAGCTGGATGATAGACCTCTGTAACTGAAATGCTGGATTTCAAAACACAAACACAATTAAAAGTATACAATCAATTCAACTTACATTAAATACTGTAGAAAAAACAAACATATTTATCTTGACAATCAAAAGAGCCTTAACACATGTGCTAACAACTGACATCCAGAACTTGCTGTATCTCTATCTCTTGCTAATACAACATCATAGAGAACTGCAACTAATTTCCAAATATGTCTCTGAAAGTGTTCAGAACCAGAATTCCAAATAAAAACTGTTATTTCTAATATTGAATTGATTTCTAGACCAGTCCATGATTGAGTCTGAATAACTAGTCATATTTAATAACAATATAAGAGGCATTATAACTTCCCTTTTTGATTCTCTGTTCCACAAGGTCTAAAACCTTAAGGCAAGGCAGCTTGTCCCATCAGGGGTCTAAGTAAGCAATGGTGGGTTGGGAACATATGTCCAGTACATCCTCTCCATCACCACCGTCAGGGCACTCAGCAAGATCACAAATCAGTATCTTTTTTTGTCCTGACGTCAGTATGCCTCACCTGTCACTTTGGCAGCCACCATACTCTGTAAGCATCCCGCAGAAAAAACACAAACATGCCCTCTTCCCCATATTTAATACCTGATTGGGATAATGCCTTGTGCCAGTAAGCAGATCCTTCCCTTTTACCTATACATAAGTATTCCTAGTTATAGAGTGCCATAGACACTCAGCAGAAAGCTCCTTGGCATCCATTTTTTAATTTAAATAAAAAATATAAAGAACATGATTTAAATAAATTTGTGGTGTAGAAAAATATATCTCCCCATTTTTTATTTTATTGAGATATTGTTTTAAAGTTCCATGGGCCCATTCCACAGTCTCTTGTCCTTGACAATTATAAGGAATCCCAGTAATATGGGTAATGTTAAATTACTGCTAAAAAGTCTCAAATGTTTGATTGCTATAGCCAGTTCCATTATCCGTTTTTATCATTATTATCATTATTGGGTACTTTATTTATTTACATTTCAAATGTTATCTCCTTTTCCTATCCTCCACCCCAGAAACCCCTTAACCCATCCTTCTTCCTACTATTTCAATGAGGGTGTGCCCCAACCCTTCCACCCATTTCCACCTCCCTACCCTGGAATTCCATCTCTCTGGGGCACCTAGCCTTCAAGGGACCTAGGCCCTCCACTCCCACTGATGCCCAACAAATCCATCCACCTCTATAAATGCAGCTACACAGTTCCTCCATGTGTGTTCCTAGGCTAGCTGTTTAGACCCAGGGAGCTCTGGTTGATTGGTATTGTCGCTCTCCTCCTAGGGCCACAAACCCTTTCAGCTCCTTCAGTTTTCACTCTAACTCCACCACTGGGGACCCTGTGATTAGTTTGTTGGGTATCTGTGAGAATTCACCTCTGTATATGTCAGGATTTGGCAGTGCCTCTCAGGAGACAGGTATATCAAGCTCCTGTCAGCATGCACTACTGGGCATCCGCAACAAGGTTTTCATTTGATGATTGCATCTGGGAGGGATCTTCAAGTGGGATGGTTTCTTCTCCAGTTTCTGCACCACACATTGTCTCATGTTTGCTCCTGTATATTTTTACTCTTTCTAAGAAGGACCAAAGCACCCATACTTTGGTCTTTCTTTTTCTTAGGCTTCATGTGGTCTGTGAGTTAAGTATCCACTTATCAGTGAGTACATAGCATGTGTGTTCTTTTGTGACTAGGTTGCCTCACTCAGGATGATATTTTCTAGTTCTATTTATTTGCCTAAGAATTTCATGAATTCGTTGTTTTTAATAGCTGACTAGTACTCCATTGTGTAAATGTAGCACATTTTCAGTATCCTTTCTTCTGTTGAAGGATATCTGAGTTCTTTCCAGCTTCTGAAATTAAATAAGGCTGCTATAAACATAGTGGACCATGTGTCTTCATTATATGTTAGAGCATTTTGGGGTATATATGCCTAGGAGTGGTAGTATTGGATCCATAGATAATACTATGTCAAGATTTCTGAGAAACCACCAGACTGATTTCCAGAGTGGTTGCACCAGTTTACGATACCAACAACAATGGAAGAGTGTTCTTCTTTCTCCACATCCTCACCAGTATCTGCTATCACCTAAGTTTTTAATCTTAGCCATTCTGACTGGTGTGAGATGGAATCTCAGGGTTGTTTTGATTTGCGTTTCTTTGATGACTAAAGATGTTGAACATTTCTTTAGGTGCTTCACGGCCATTCATTATTCCTCAGTTGAAAATTCTCTGTTAAGCTCTATAACCCATTTTTAATAGGGTTATTTGATTGTTTGAAGCTTTATTTCTTGAGTTCTTTGTAAACTTTGGATATTTGCCCTCTATCATATCTGGGATTGGTAAAGATTTTTTTCGCAATCTGTTGGTGGTTGTTTTGTCTTATTGACAGTGTCCCTTGCTTTTAAAGAAGCTTCATGATTTTATGAGGTCCCATTTGTCAATTCTTTTTTTTTTTTTGGATATTTTATTTACATTTCAGATTCCAATCCCTTTCCCCATTTCCCCTCCCTAGAAAACCCCTATCCTGTGCCCCCTTTTCCATTTGGCTTTTGTACAATTTTTTTAAATGTTAATCAAAGACTTTATAAGTATGGTAATGCTCAATCAGAAGTGTACTCTAATACCCAACCTAGCTATGTAAACTATCTTTGACTGGTGGAGACACGTGAACTTCTGCCTCCATGCCCCCCCTCTCTTTCTCTCTCTTTTTCTCTCTCATTACCTAGCTTCTCATCTACTTCATCTTCTCCTCTTCTTACTCCATCTTTTCCTCTCGGTGCTCCTTTCCCTTTAGCTCCTCCTACGTATTACCCTTCCTATTAAAATAAATCATTTCTCTCAAAATACAAATAGAGCATAATTATTCCTATTTGTACCAGTGAGGTACAAGATAGTCTTAATACCCAGTCCATCCTTTTGTTGACTAACCAGAACCTCTCTCGTCTCTCTTGACTAAAACACTTAGTTTTGAACCTGGCTTTTTCTTGGCTTTAGAATGAATGTCAGCTGAAAACCATCCACTCAGATCTTTTCTCTCAAGGTAAAAAGCCAGGATTGGCTATGAGTCTATAGGTCTTCAATGCTGTCAGAAATCCAGAATGACTAAGTTAACTGAAGTTATGGGAAGCACTAAGCATAGCTTCTAAGACTTAGCCAATTTATAGAGACCACTGAACAACTGGACAACCCCTATATTACCGAACGTTGGAGCATCAAATCTTCAGCCTTCTGGCCCAAACTCATCTGACAGACTTTAGTGCTGCAGAATTGTTAAGGGCTGATTACTCTGTCTAGGCAGATATGATCAGTCGATTATTCTGCAAGTGTGTCCTTTTCTGGACAGTAATTTGTCTGTAGATGGAGAGAGGCAATTCTTGCCTGGTGGCTGTCTCACCACAACTGGAGTAACTCCAAGGATGCTCAATTTCTTCTTGTAGTCCACGACAGGAAGCTGTCAGGAGCAGACAGGTCTCTAATCAAAATGAACATTAATATAGAAATATTTGTGATGTCAATTCTATGGATTTCTGATGTTTTGAAATCCAACTATCCATGTAAGGTAACCTGGACTGTTGTCTGTTAACTCCTCTCAACTATTTCTAAATAAAATATAGAAAACACCCTAACAATAAACTCAAAGTCATGAATTTGCTATAGTCCCTTAACTCATAGGCTAATCATCCCAAATCAGTTAAAAAAGTTAAAGAAGGACTGGGTCTAAGCCTTGTATTTCTAAATGTGTTATACAGGCACAATGCCCATGAGAGTATCAATATTTATTTCACTTTCATATCAATAAGAAGCTTATACCAATGAAATCCTTAAATTTGAAATCCAAGTGAATTTTGTACCTTTTAAGCAATTATAACTTCATCTTGATACTAAATTATACAGATTTCTACCAATAGGTTATGGCTATGCCATAAATCCTAGCTAATCCTCCCTGTTCCAATAAAACCACTACTTTTCTCCAGAGAGACAGCCCAATATTAACCACCTTATTCCCCAAGCCCAGTGAATAGGGGAACTAACTCTTCTTTAACTTCTTCAAGCTGATTATGGGGGTTGAGATATTAGAAGAGGAGTGGGGAAAAGAGTAAATTGATAAGCTTCTGACTCTGTGTCTTCACTGCATCCAGATGGAATTCTCAGACAGCGGAGGTTTGAATAGGTCTGCTTGTTTTGCTTGATGAGTAGATACACCAAGGCTGTGTATTCTGCAATGTACAATTCTCTGGAAAAGTTTTAGTATCAAGAAAAAAAATTTTTTTTTCTAAAGGGCTGACATTTTTTTTAAAATGTTGGTTCTAACAACTTTCCCCCCCCCTTTTATATTGTTGGTTATAATATTTACATTTCAAGTTTTATCCTCTTATCCCATTTCCCCCACCACCCAGAAACCCCTTATCCCACCCCCCTCCTTATATCCCTTCTAGGAGGCTGTGCCCTCACCTACCCCCCTATGCCCTCTACCCCCTCTTCACTCTCACATCCTCCCCCATTTTGTGTTCATTCTTCATGGGATCAAGAATCTCCTCTCCCACCTATCCCTAACAAGGCTGTCCTCCCTTATGTATACCGCTAGAGTTGTAGGTCCCTCCCTATGTGCTCCCAGGCTGGTGGTTTAGACACTGGGGGGCTCTGGTTGTTTGGTATTGTTGCTTTCTTCTTGGGGTCACAAACCCTTTCTGCTTCTTCAGTCTTCTAAGTTCTCCATTGAGAAACCCTTGATCATATCAGTGGTTAGCTGTGAGCATTGTCCTCTGAATGTGTCAGTCTCTGGCAGATCTCTAAGGAGACAGCTATAACACGTTCTTGACAGCATGCATTTCCAGTCATCCACATCAATGTCTAGCTTAGGTGACAGTACATGGGATGGATGCCCAGGTGGAATGGTCTCCTGATGGCTCCTCCTTCAGTTTCTGTCCCATGTTCTGTTTCCATAATTGCTCCCTTGAGTATGTTTGTTACTGGTTCTAAGTAGAACTGAGGCGTCCCCTCTTGGTCTTTCTTCTTCATGAGCTTCATGTGGTCTATGGGTTGAGTCTTCACTATTCTAAGTTTTTGGACTAACACTGGGCTAACAGTAAGTAAATACCATGCGTGTTCTTTTCTGATTGGGTTAACTCACTCAGGATGATAATTTCTAGATCCATCCATTAACTATAAATTTTTCGAATTCATTATTTTTAATAGCTGAGTAATACTCCATTGTGTAGATGTACCACATTTTTTGTATCCATTCCTCCGTTGAGGGACATCTTGGTTCTTTCCAGCTTCTGGCTATTATAAATAAGGTTGCTATGAACATAGTGGAGCATATGTCCTTATTATATGTTGGAGCGTCTTCTGGATATATGCCCAGGAGTGGAATAGCTGGATCCTCAGGTAATGCTATGTCCAGTTTTCTGAGGAACCGCCAGACTGATTTCCAGAGTGGTTGTACCAACTTGCAATCCCACCAACAATGGAGGAGTGTTCCTCTTTCTCTGCATCCTCACCAGCATCTACTATCACCTGAGTTTTTGATCTATGCCCAAAGGATTCAAACCTACTGCACAGATAGATCTTGTTCAGTCTTGATCATAAGATCTAGTGAATGGAAGCAATCTAAACATCCTACAGATGATGAGTGGATAATGGAAATGTATTAATACATACTGTGGAATATTCATATGTAAAACAGTAAAATCATAAATGAATGAAACATGAAAGATTATGCTGAGTGAAGTGACTCAGACCCAGTAAGACAAATGTTATATATTCTTTCTCTTTGTAGTCTCCTAGATCCAAAGCTTCAGATGTGAGCTATGTCCAGAAATAACTCAGAAATCAGAAAACTAAAATGGTAAGACTGTCATGCTAAAATAGTAGAGAACTGCAGGAATGAAGAGGGGAGGAACAGGAAACAAATAGGACTCTAGGGAGAAGTGAATGAAGAATATAAATACTGAGAGGAGGGTTAATAACAGTAAGAGTGTTCAAGATGATATAAGGAATCACACTCTTAACTTTTGCCTAAATAAAATGTATACTTCTTATCTAGGATGACAATACTTCATCCAAGAAGTAAAGAACACAATAAAAATCTCACTACCAGGTTTGAGAAATTGTCTTTTAATTACTAGCCAGGGTTGTTCTCCAGAAGTAGACAGTAAATGCATATTGTTGAAGACAACATTCACTTTCGAAACAGGGACCAGACGACCTGATCTGGAAATGGCTTGGATGCCTCCTCCCTGAGTACTAGATTTGTGGTAATAGAATGCCCCATTCAAACTTCCATTGGAGGGAAGTCACCAGCAGTTCTATTCAGCTACAATGTACTACACTGACAAGAAGTGCAAGACAGCTCTAATGGTTCAGTACTGTATGAACCTCCATGCCAAAAACAAAACAAAACAAAACAAAACAAAACAAAACAAACAACAAAAATAAAAAGAAACAAATAAAAAAGCAAAACTCACCAATTGAACTCAGAACTTGCTCAAGGTGAGAGAAATTAGGCCTAGTACTGGAAACCTAACCAACTGTCCAGAGTGAGAGTACTCCTGAAACTTGGCATGGAACCTGTGCCAGCACTTACTACTAAGCCATTTTAAACCTCACCCCTTATCAAGGAAACTTTTCTTTGCAACAGAAGGATATCACTACAGAAATCTATAACCAATGAAAATTCAGAGTTGTGAAGCTCTGGCCCAGTGATTATAGCTAAAATATATTTTGCACCAAAGGCTCAAGGAATACTTGGGAGAGGGGTAAAAGATTTTAAAAGACATAAGACCAGAAAGTTAGCTGTGAGATTGTGTCGACTGGCAATACCAGAAGCTACACCATCAAGCTTGCCTAAACATTATCTGATCTCTTATCATCAACAGATATTTCAAAAGGGATCAAGAAAGCCCACTAAGCTTTATACAAAGAGCTACAGTCAAGTAAGTAATGTTTAAAGTATTTATTATGGAATACCAGATGATCAGTCTAAAACATATATACAAGTAGACCTAGTAAGTTATATTTAGGAAATTTAGGGTGCTCATTTGACAAGTATATGATTGCTCTATGTTAAGGAATGTACTCTTTAAAATATATTTCAACCAAATTCATAATAAGAGTTCAAGAAAAATGGAATTAAGGAACCAAGTATGAAAATCACTTTAAAATTGCACTATTATTAATACACCTGTCCATTTTGAAAATCAGAAATATGAAATCTATTGGAAATTTGCTGAGCTATGGGTCAGATAAAACCAAGAATTCCAGATTTTACTTATCTATGCTGTATTCAGTAACATGTTTAGTGGGATAATAAAGATAAAGTATTTAGTCATTTTATTTTAAGTGCCATCATTAACACACCAAGAGTTTTAAGTCAAAAATTTATAATAAATTTATTTTTTTCAATACTAGTAAAAGTAAAATTATTTTCTCAGTTAATTGTTTTAGAAATTATTAATTCCATCCCAGGGCATTTACCTCACCTTAGACCATTTAGTTCCAGGTAAAAGACATACTCAGGCATATTTACAGTATGCCTTAAACAGCCCAAGAGCTGGGCAAATATCTACCCTCTGTGATATTAGATCTGACTTTCCTATCAATAACCCCAAATTACTACTTACTACTTACTTTGAGCTGCTATTAACTCTAATTGGCCTGCCCTCAGGGCCACATTTTTATGGCTCACCTAACCCATGATGCCTTCTCCTTGTTTCTCCTGCATCTTTTCCTTCTCCTTTTGGTTCTCCTCTGACCCAAAACCTGAGAAACCTATATCCCACCTATGTCTCTTCTGCCCAGCTACTAGCTGTTGGCCTCTTCATTTACTGAGTAGAAATAAGTTAGTGGCATGGTCAGTTGAGTTTATGTGCAAAGTCCAGGTCTTGACTGCCATACTTAGCATTAAAATAGACAGCAAGATCAAATCTCAGTAGTTAAAACATTTACAAAATGCTATACAAGATATTTCTTGTTTAAATAAAGTGTTTTGTCAAAGCTAATATATAACAATACAATAACTAATTATTTTACATAAAAATAAAGTAGTACCTGGCTGGTCTGCTCTGTGAAGACATCTTATCTTGAACCTTTCTAGAGCAACTGATAAGAACCCTTTCCCCCCCTACAACCCTATGTCCCTGAACTGCAACTGGGAACCTGGAGCACCCTGGACCCATCACTCACCCAAACCCCACCCTAGGAGTCCCAGGAGCTCTTCCACCCAGGATCACAGGATCACAGGATCACAGAGACATCTTGACTCTGAGGAGTTCTGACACAAGCAAGATAACTGGAAAGACAGTCTCCATTCAGAGACAGTGAGTGCAAGTAGCACTAGAGTTAAGCAGATGGTGAAAGGCAAGTGCAGGAATATTAGCAACAGAAACCAAAGTTACTTCTCATCGTCAGAACTCAATTCTCCTACCATAGCATGTGCTGGACACGGCATCTCACCAGAAAAGTAGGATTCAGATTAAAGTCGCTCCTCATGAGGATGATAGAGGACTTTAAGAAAGACATAAACAACTCCCTTAAAGAAATACAGGAAAACACAGGTAAACAGGTAGGAGCCCTTAAAGAGGAAACAAAAAAATCTCTTGATAAACTACAAGAAAACACAACCAAAGAGGTGAAAAAATTAAACAAAACCATCTAGAATCTAAAAATAGAAGTAGAAACAATAAAGAAATCTCAAAGGAAAACTACCTTGGAGATAGAAAACTTAGGAAAGAAATTAGAAGTCATAGATGCAAGCATCACCAACAGAATACAAGAGATGGAAGAGAGAATCTCATGTGCGGAAGATACCATGGAAAACATTGACACAACTGTCAAAACAAATGCAAAATGCTAAAAAGCTCCTAACCCAAAACATCCAGGAAATCCAGGACACAATGAGAAAGCCAAACCTAAGGATAATAAGTATAGATGAGAGTGAAGATTCCCAACTTAAAGGGTCAGTAAATATCTTCAACAAAATTATAGGGGATAACTTTCCTAACCTAAAGTAAGAGGTGCTAATAAACATACAATAAGCCTTCAGAACCCCAAATAGACTAGACCAGAAAGGAAATTCCTCCTGTCACATAATAATCAAAATATCAAATGCACAAAAATATAGAAAAAAATACTAAAAGCAGTAAGGGAAAAAGGTCAAGTAACATACAAAGGCAGACCTGTAAGAATTACACCAGACTTCTCACCAGATACTATAAAATCCAGAAGATCCTGGACTGATATCATACAGATTCTAAGAGAAGACAAATGCCAGCCTAGACTACTATACCCAGCAAAACTCTCAGTCACTATAGGTGGAGAAACCAAGATATTCCATGACAAAACCAAATTTACACAATATCTTCCCACAAATCCAGCCCTACAAAGGATAATAGATGGAAAACTCCAACAAAAGAAGAGAAACTACAACATAGAAAAGGCAAGAAAGTAATCTTCCAACAAACCAATAAGAAGATAGCTACACAAACATAATTAAACCTCTAATAACTAAAATAACAGGAAGAAACAATCACTTTTCTTCAATATCTCTAAACATCAATGGACTCAGTTCTCTAATAAAAACGACATAGATTAACAGACTGGATACATAAACGACCCAGAATTTTGCTCCATACAGGAAACGCACCTCAATGGCAAAGACAGGCACCACTTCAGAGTAAAGGGCTGGAAAACAATATTCCAAGCAAATGATCCCAAGAAACAAGCTGAAGTAGCCATTCTAATTTTTGAAAAAATTGACTTTCAACCAAAAGTTATCATAAAAGATAAGGAAGGACACTTCATATTCTTCAAAGGAAAAATCTACCAAAATGAACTCTCAATTCTGAACAACTATGCACCAAATGCAAGGTCACCCACATTCATAAAAGAAACTTTACTAAAAAACAAAGCACACATTGAACCTCAAACAATAATAGTAGGGAATTTCAACACCCCACTCTCAACAATGGACAGATAATGAAAATAGAATCTAAACAGAGACACAGTGGAATTAATGGAAGTTATGAAACAAACGGATTTAATGGATATATATAGAACATTTCATCCTAAAACAAAAAATAATACCGTTTTCTCAGCACCTCATGGTACCTTCTCCAAAATAGACCATATAATTGGTCACAAAGCAGGCCTCAACAGATACAAAAGATTGAAATAATCCTTGGCATCATATTATATCACCATAGATTAAGGCTGCTCTTAAATAATAACCAAAACAATGGAAAGCCCACATACACACAGAAACTGAACAATGCTTTATTCAAAGATGACTTGGTCAAGGAAGAAATAAAGAAAGAAATTAAAGACTTTTTACAATTTAATGAAAATGAAGGCTCATCATACCAAAACCTATGGGACACAATGAAAACAGTGCTAAGGGGAAAACTCATAGCTCTAAGTGCCTACAAGACAAAAAAATTGGAGAGAGCATACACTAGCAATTTGACAACACACCTTAAAGCTCTAGAATAAAAATAAGCAAATACAGCCAAGAGAAGTAGACAGCAAGAAGTAATCAAACTCAGGGCTGAAATCAACCAAGTAGAAACAACAACAACAAAAAACTATACAAAGTATCAATAAAACCAGGAGCTGGTTCTTTGAGAAAATCAACAAGATAGATAAACCCTTAGCCAGACTAACCAGAGGGCACAGAGACAGTATCCAAATTAATAAAATCAAAACTGAAAAGGGAGACATAACAAAAACTGAGAATATTAAAAAAAATCATTAGCTCCTACTACAAAAGCTTATACTCAACAAAACTGGAAAATCTGGATGAAATGGACAAATTTCTAGACACATACCAGGTACCAAAGTTAAATCAGGAGCAGAAAAACCATCTGAACAGTCCCATAAACTCTAAAGAAATAGCATCAGTCATTAAAGAGAACTTCAGACCAATCTCCCTTATGAATATCGATGCAAAAATACTCAATCAAATTATCACAAACTGAATCCAAAAACACATCAAAATAATCATCCTTCATGATCAAGTGGGCTTTATTCCAGGAATGCAGGGATGGTTCAATATTCAGAATTTATCAATGTAATCCAGTATATAAACTATCTCAAAGAAAAAAAAAACACATGATCATCTCAGCAGATGCTGAGAAAGCATTTGAGAAAATTCAACAGCCCTTCATGGTAAAAATCTTGGAAGAAACAGGAATTCAAGGCCCATACCTAAACATAGTAAAAGCAATATATAGCAAACCAGTAGCCAACATCAAACTAAATGGAGAAAAACTTGAAGCAATACCACTAAAATTAAGGCCTAGACAAGGCAGACCACTCTTCCTACCTATTCAACATAGTACTGGAAGTCCTAGCTAGAGCAATTAGACAACAAAAAGGAGTCAAAGGGATATAAGTAGGAAAGGAAGAAGTCAAAATATCACTATTTGCAGATGATATGATAGTATACTTAAGTGACCCCAAAACTTCCACCAGAGAAATCCTAAACCTGATAAACAACTTTAGCAAAGTGGCTGGGTATAAAATTAACTCAAACTTCCTCTACTCAAAAGATATACAGGCTGAGAAAGAAATTAGAGAAATGATACCTTTTACAATAGTCATAAATAATATAAAATAGCTTGGTGTGACTCTAACCAAGCAAGTGACTGATCTATATGACAAGAACTTCAAGTCTCTGAAGAAAGAAATCAAAGAAGATCTCAGAAGATGGAAAGATCTCCCATGCTCATGGATTCACAGGATTAATATAGTAAAAATTGCCATCTTGCCAAAAGCAATCTACAGATTTAATGCAATCCCCATTAAAATCCCAACTAAATTCTTCACACAGTTTGAAAGAGAAATTCTCAAAATCATTTGGAAGAACAAAAAACCCAAGATAGTAAAATTTATTCTCAACAATAAAAGAACTTCTGGAGGAACCATCATCCCTGACCTCGAGCTCTACTACAGAGTGATAGTGATAAACTTGCATGCTATGGATACAGAAACAGGCAGAAAGATCAATGGAATAGAAATGAAGACCCAGAAATGAACCCACACACCTATAGTCACTTGTTCTTTGACAAAGGAGCTAAAACTATCCAGTAGAAAAAGGACAGCATTTTCAAAAAATGGTGCTGGTTCAACTGGAGATCAGCATGTAGAAGAATGCAAATCAATTCATCCTTGTCTCCTTGTACAAAGCTCCAGTCCAAGTGGATAAAGGACCTCCACATAAAACCAGATACACTGAAACTAATAAAAAAGAAGGTGGGGGAGAACCTTGAATACTTGGGCAAAGGGGAAAAGCACCTGAACAGAGCACGAATGGCTTATGATCTAAGATCACAAATTGACAAATGGGACTTCAAAAATTTCAAAGCTTCTATAAGGCAAAGTACACTGTCAATAGGATAAAATGGCAACCAACAGATTGGGAAAAGATCTTTACTAATCCCACTTCCGATAGAGGGCTAATATCTAATATATACAAAGAACTCAAGAAATTAGACTCCAGACAACCAAATAACCTTATTAAAAAATGGGGTGCAGAGCTAAACAAAGAATGCCAACTGAAGAAACTCAAATGATTGAAAAGCTCCTAAAGAAGTGTTCAGCATCTTTAATCATCTGAGAAATGCATATCAAAACAACCCTGAGATTCGACCTCATACCAATCAGAATGGCTAAGATCAAAAAATCAGGAAATAGAAGATGCTGGCAAGGATGCGGAGAAAGAGGAACACTCCTCCATTGTTGGTGGGATTTCAAGATGGTAAAACCACTCTGGAAATCAGTCTGGTGGCTCTTCAGAAAATTGGACATAGCATTACCTGAGGACCCACCTATACCACTCCTGGACATATACCCAGAATATGCTCCAACATATAACAAGGACACATGGTCCACTATCTTCATCACAACCTTATTTATAATAGTCAAAAGTGGAAAGAACCTAGAAGTCCTTCAACAGAGGAATGGTTGCAAAAAAATGTGGTATATTCTCACAATGGAGTATTACTCAGCTATTAAAAACAATGAATTCATGAAATTCTTAGGTAAATCAATGGAACTAGAAAATATCATCCTGAATGAGGTAACATGGTACTCACTCAGTGATAATTGAATATTAGCCCAGAAGGTCACAATGCTCAAGATTCAAGTCACAGACTACATGAAGCTCATGTAGAAGGAAGACCAAGTGACATTCTTCTTAGAAAGAGTAACAATATACTAAAGAGAGCAAATATGGAGACAAGGTGTGGGACAGAAACTGAAGAAGGGGCCATCTGGAGACCATTCCACCTGGGTATCCATCCCATGTGCAGTCACCAATGGTAGACACTGATGTGGTTGTCAGGAAATGCATGCTGACAGGAGCCTGATATAGCTGTCTCCTTAGAAGTCTGCCAGAGTCTGACGTAGTCAGAGGTGGATGCTCACAGCTAACCATTGTACTGATCAAGGCGTTCCCAATGGAGGAGTTAGAGAGAAGTAGCTAAAGGACCTGAAACTGTTTGTGGCCCCTTGAGGAGGGCAACAATACCAACCAACCAGAGCTCCCAGGGTCTAAACCACCAGCCTGAGAGCACACAGGGAGGGACCTTGTCTCCAGCTGTATATGTAGGGGAGGATGGTCTTGTTGGGCATAGGTAGGAGAGGAGATCCGTGGTCCCATGAAAGCTGGATGCTGAGTGTGGGGGAATTCAAGGGTGGGGAGGTAGGAGTGGGTGGGTGGAGGTACATCCTCATAGAAGCGGGAGGAGGGGGGATGGGATAGGGGTTCCTGGGCTTGAGGAAATTAGGTAAAGAGATAGCATGTGAAATGTAAATAAAATATTCAATAAAAAACTTAAAAAAATAAATAAATTAGTAGGTTAAGTTTGTTTTCTTAGTATGTGACCAATCTTCAGTAAAATGTCAACTTAAAAATGTATTTTCAAATATGCATGAGTATGTTTGTGTAAGTAACTTATTACTTATGAAGAGAATAGGAATAAAAAACCCAAAATCTCAATGAGACTTAAATACAGAGTAAATTCTGATACATTTATATTTTGTTTTATTTTACTTTGAAAATATAAATACATGATCCTTTTCTCACTTTTCTTTCATTAAAATTCTATCGTATTTCCCTCCATTCATTTTCATACTCATGGCTTCTTGTTTTCATTACTACTTCATGTGTTTATTTATATGAATTATACATTGACATTCGTACATTTAACCTACTCATTTTGTATAATGTAATTTGTATGTATGTATGTCTAGGTCTGCAGTCAGGATCTCAAAGGAGATAAGGTTGTGGTTCATGGAAACTTGACTTCCCTCTGGGCTGTGGTTGTTATTCCTAAGGCTGAGGTATCTCAGGTTCTTCCCCAACATTGCTAATTATTGTTCTGCTGAGTCTGTCACATTTCCTCCTGCAAATAATGTATTACACAGTGTCCTTCTTAAACTTCCTTCCCATCAGCCATTAACTTGTGAAAATTTTTTTGTTAGAAGTCTTCATATTTTTTATTTTCTCATCTTGTGTCTTAGGGTTGAGATCAATCTGCTCAATAATGGACACTAAAGTTTGATTTGTATCAAATCTGTGCAAGCCCAGAGGTACAAACATTCCACCTCCACTTAAGTGAGCTTGTTTATTTGTCTATTTTTGAGGTGCAGTCTCACATGACTAAGAGTGGCTTTAAACTCTGTATGCCTGAGCCCTTTCTCCTTTTGATGGCTTCTATATCCTGGAATCCATTTTTGTGCTTACTCTGAGAAACTGAGTACATAGGGAACAAGAAACATGTCTGGTCATTCTACTCTGACCACTTCTGTCCCTACACTCACTAGCTCTCCCAAATTATTCAATGCTTTTGCCAAGCTCTGCTTATTTCTCTTTATAACACATCTACTAAATCAGAGATGACATTTCATGAGCAAATTAGGTAGTGCTGAATAAGCTTTTGTTTTTAGAAAGAAGATCCTGAATGACATGCATTTTGACTTGATCCCTTTAAAAATCCTACATTATACTTCCATTAATGTATGCACTGAGAGATGTGATTCTTGTTGACACAAGTTGTTCTTTTTTAGAGATTGTTACATTTTATAAATGCTGTTTTTTGACACTTGCATACATTCACAGTCCTTAGTTGGCAACTGGATTGCGGGGATGGTTCTTGCATATAACTCTTCAAGCATCAAAATACCCTTTAGAAAGATCTAACTATGTCTAACACAATAAGAAAATGTGTGACATTTCATGCCAGGTTTAAAAAAAATGAGAAAGAATCAATAATAAAAAAGGAAGGAAGACTCCTTTTGTATATTTCTCAGTTAAATCTGGACTTTAAGACAGTTGAATATGTCAGATCTATTATCAGAGTCCTGTCTCTATTCTTGGGGACTGAAGAAAGGCAGCTGGGGAACAAAGCACCAGTAAATATGTCACAGTGCACAAAGCTTGACCTCTGAGAAGCGGTGTTTTCACTTTTCATCACACCTCAGTCCGAGGACTACATTTTAATAAAGTTTCTAAGGGATGCAGTATAATTAGGTGGCAATGACCTTGAGGTTGACACTGCTTTTAAAATGACCACTTGGCAAATTTTTGCAAGCATGAGTGTTAGTTTAAGATGGATGTTTATATGGAAACCCTGACGCAATATATGGAGAATTCATCTAATCATTATGAACACTATTCTTTTATCACTGAAACATGCTCTACACCTCCTATGCTGACAAGGCATAGAAAAAGTTTATAGAAATTAATGGTAGTCCATTTAAGGAAGTAGGCCAGAGTTTTGTCTTAAGAGAATTCAAAATTTTAGAAAAATTTATATTCTTAAATATAAATCTCATATCATAACTTGACTCCTATGTGCATTTCATTTTGCATGTGCACAGATATATTATATATCCTTCAACCCTCAACATTTTTAGTGTATAAGTTTTAGGGTATAATATTGTCAATTTAAGGCAGCATTTTTAAACTAAGAATAGTAATTAATGTCTAAACAGCAATACTTTCTTGAATATCATAGTGTTTACCTCGAATTACCAACCTAACATTTATATTGTAGAGGGAGATGTGACAGGTGTTTCTCATATTATATGTAACTTTCCCAATCCAATTTAAGTATTAAGAAACAATCTCCTTGGCAACTGAAATCCTCAAACACCTAAGAATTAAAACATAGCTTTTTAAATAATGAATATAAAATGAATTAAAGTGTCAGTAATTTAACCTATGACACATGTTGTACTTGTAGCCTTATATCAAATTTGTCACTAGAACCTGACAGATAAATGTATGCATTTATACTATAAAAGTCAAGAGCAATTCTCTGCTACGTATGAACAACAGTATTCTCAAAAGGATTCTGAAAAGTGACAAAAATCAATTTTTCTAAAAAAAAATAAATGTAATGTGACAGTCATTTTCAATTTCAGTCTTAAAAACTAAATGCTAGCTGTGTTACCACTTTTCTAAGCTTCAACAAGACCAGTCTGTGTTCAGTATGTGCAGAGTCTGAACATCATTTGAAAACAAAGGAATTGATTAAAGCAAAGCTTTATAGATGTGTGGCAAATCCTGATGGAGGCAGAGATGATTACTGATAAAGTTTAGATAACAGTTTCCTATGTCAATATAATTTAACACTCCTTTTAGTAAACGGTACTTATTAGTGTTAAGTTCTGGAAATGAACTTATTCTGGTCACTCCATGCATTTCAAATCAATTATAAAGGCATTAGAAGCTCTTTTGAATGACAGAAGACAAAATACAAGCTTTGGAGAGATGTTTCAATAATTAAGAGTACCTGGATTTTGACTCCTCACCCACAAGTAGGGATGAAAATATACTGTTATTCCAGCTCCAGAAGATCTGATACCCTCTTTTGTACTTCATGAAATATGCACTCAAAAATGTATATTCTCACACACAGACATACACATTCATACTTACAATTATAAAATGAATATTTCAAAATATACATACATAATTTTCCATAAAATTTTATGTCATACCTAGACTCACCACCACATTTGAGGGATGGATTGTCCCATATATGTATATATATGAACTGACAAATCAAATATTACTAACAAATTGAAAGTCCCCTCTTTCTGTTGCTGTTCACATTGATTTCTTCATTTTAAGTTTATCACTGTTTTATCTTTTATAAATTAAAACTTTAAATATATATATATATATAATTTCTGAATTTGGGTTTGTTGTAAGTGCAGGGTGTGGAGACCAGAAGAAATTATCTGCACATCTAATGCAGTTGCTTTTAGTGGTGAACCACCTGAAATGTGGATAATGTGACAAAAACTTAGACCTTGAGCAAGAACACAAATGGACTTATCAATGGAGCCACCTATCCAGCTCCACGATTGATCTCAAATTTCTGAATAAGTATCATGTAGTCTTTACTGGTTTCAGTGACTCAGTGCTTTTAGTCAACAATGTATGAGCTTAGACATGCACAGAATCTAAGAAAAATTGTCTGAATAATGATGATCTTTTCAGAATATAGTATAATATAGTTCATTTGCATTTACTGGTGGAATGATATCAAATATATATATATATATATATATCAAATATATATGTATATATTTTCAACTTAATCTTATCTATTGTATTAATTATTTCCAACTTGGGTCTTTTAAGAATAATTACATTTTCACTATATTTTACATGCCATTTGATATATGTGCCTATAAGAGGATGGTATTATTTACATGTGTATACATTTACATACATATAGCATTATACCACATGTATATGGACACATACACTTGTATGGAGGTGTCCTCCCACCCCTGAATGAAAATAACTCATTCACATAATATAAAAATAAAATTATTGTTTTGAAAAAGGCATCATTGATGTTTAGAAACCTAAATATCAATGTATTTAGAAGATCTCAGTAATTCTGCAATTGACTTATTTTTAGTAGAATTAAATACAAATGACAGAATATTAAGAAGGTATTCTAAGGAGTAATTGACAATTTTTTTACCGTTCTAACAACTTTATACATAAAATAATTTATAAGTAGAAATTTTAGAAATTTTCTTATGTGATCTGTAATATCAATAGTTTATATGTGGATAATCTACAGACTTTTTTCATTTACACATAAAGTATTATATCATATGTCTACTTTAAGTGAATATTATATTTGGTGTTGGTTTCTTATGTAAACACTGGGAAAGACAAAACCAAACTATCATTTCATTATGTAATTTTCTTGTGTTTTATTCTCTGTTTCTTCTAACCAAATGGCAGCCTTACTGCTACTATATTTATTCACTTACTTTTCAATAGTTTCATATAACTTGCTTCATATGTTTGGATGTGTGTGTATGGCTTTAGTTTGCAAGACAGTGTTTAAAGGCTTCAAAGAAAGCTTGACAAACAATTCAATTTATTGCAGGTAAAACTTTCACTTCTCTAGTAGGAGAATCAATAGTTCATATGAGAAGGCAATATTGAAATTTTCAAGAACTGGAAGAACAAATTCTAAGGGAACTAGTAATTTATATAGCTTCTAGGAAATGATAATATTTCATGTCCACCTTCTCTATTATGGTATGTTAATTCATTGTTCTGGTGAGTAGACATTGTTTTTGACTGAGGTTCTATTACATTTCTTTTATCTAAAGTGGTATTGAGACACTTTTACTTATGCTTAATGGTCATTATTTAAGTTTATTTTTTAAAATGTCTTTTCAAATTGAATGGTAAATGAGGTTGTTAATATTTTGTCACTTTGGAGAAACATAATTATTATATATTTTAAATATTTATATGTGTATAAGTAGAATTACATAGATATAGGTGAGAATATTATAAATATATAGTGTCTTATATGTAAAAACTGCATTTTCTTGTCAAAACAATGCTAAGAGTATTGGCAATTTACATTTGTCAGTGCTACATATATCTTCAGATATTTTTCATTAATTTATATATTTTATATACTAGTTAAAATGTCAATCTTACTTTAAAGAAATTTAATTTTTTAGGATTTATATTGAACTTATACTAGCCTATGTGTTGGACAGGATCAATGCATAAATAATTATTATTTCTGTAATACTTGGTTTTTTAACTTCGGATTTTTGTGGGAATCTTAATAGTAAGAATGAGGGTGACTCTGACACTTGTGCATGCTTTTGGAAAGCTACTGGGTTGCTTCATACTGCCTTGATATGAGAGTGCGCAGCTATTCTTATCTCATCTTGTTATGGTGTATCAGACTGATATCGCTGGAAGGCTTGCTCATTTCTGAAGGGAAATGGTAGAGCAATAGATCTGGAAGAGAGGGGTTGGTGGGAGATGAGAGGAATTGAAAAGGTTAAGTGTGCATTCAAGATGTATTGTATGAGAAAAGAATAAATCAAAAAGAAAAATAAATTTAAAAAAGGAAGAAAATGTCTATGTAAAACCCTATAGGAAGTCATAGCCAGAGCAATTAGACAACAAAAAGAAGTCAAAAAGGTACAAATAAAAAAGGAAGAAGTCAAAATATCACTATTTGCAGATGATATGATAGTGTACTTAAGTGATCCCAAAACTTGCACCAGAGAAATCCTGAACCTGGTAAAAAAAAAACTTCAGCAAAATGGCTGGATATAAAATTAACTCAAACAAATCAGTAGCCTTCCTCTATGTGAAAGATAGACAGGCTGAAAAAAAATTTAGGTAAATGACACCCTTCATAATAGTCACAAACAATATAAAATACCTTGGTGTGAATCAATCCAAGCAAATGACTGATCTATATGACAAGAACTTCAAGTCTCTGAAGAAAGAAATCAAAGAAGATCTCAGAAGATGGAAAGATCTCCCATGCTCATGAATTAGCAGGATTAATATAGTAAAAAGGGCTATCTTGCCAAAAACAATCTACAGATTTAATGAAATCCTCATTAAAATCCCAAATCATTTCTTCACACAGTTAGATAAGTTCTTAAATACATTTGGAATAACAAAAAACCCAGGATAGAAAAATTTATTCTCAACAATAAAAGAACTTCTGGAGGAATCATCATCCCTGACCTCGAGCTCTACTACAGAGCGATAATGATAAACTTGCATGCTATGGATACAGAGACAGGCAGAAAGATAAATGGAATAGAAATGAAGACCCAGAAATGAACCCACACACCTATGGTCACTTGTTCTTTGACAAAGGAGCTAAAACTGTCCAGTAGAAAAAGGACAGCAATTTCAACAAATGGTACTGGTTCAACTGGAGATCAGCATGTAGAAGAATGCAAATTGATCCATTCTTATCTCCTTGTACAAAGCTCAAGTCCAAGTGGATAAAGGACCTCCACATAAAAGCAGATACACTGAAACTAATAAAAGAGAAGGTGGGGGAGAACCTTGAATACTTGGGCAAAGGCGAAAAGCTCCTGAACAGAGCACGAAGCATGGCTTATGCTCTAAGATCACAAATTGAACATAAGCATGGCTTATGCTCTAAGATCACAAATTGACAAATGGGACTTCATAAATTTCAAAGCTTCTATAAGGCAAAGTACACTGTCAATAGGATAAAATGGCAACCAACAGATTGGGAAAAAATCTTTACTAATCCCACTTCCGATAGAGGGCTAATATCTAATATATACAAAGAACTTAAGAAATTAGACTCCAGACAACCAAATAACCTTATTAAAAAATGGGGTCCAGAGCTAAACAAAGAATGCCAACTGAGGAAACTCGAATGGCTGAAAAGCTCCTAAAGAAGTGTTCAGCATTTTTAATCATCAGAGAAATACAAATCAAAACAACCCTGAGATTCGACCTCATACCAATCAGAATGGCTAAGATCAAAAAATCAGGAAATAGAAGATGCTGGCAAGGATGTGGAGAATGAAGAACACTCCTCCATTGTTGGTTGGATTTCAAGATGGTAAAACCACTCTGGAAATCAGTCTGGTGGTTCTTAAAAAAATTGGACATAGCATTACCTGAAGACCCACCTATACCACTCCTGGGCATATATCCAGAAGATGCTCCAACATATAACAAAAACATATTCTCCACTATGTTCATAGCAGACTTATTTATAATAGCCAAAAGCTGGAAAGAGCCCTTATGTCCTCCAACAGAGGAATGGATACAAAAAAATGTGGTACATTTACACAATGGAGTATTACTCAGCTATTAAAAACAATGAATCTATGAAATTCTTATGTAAATGGATGGAACTAGAAAATATTATCCTGAGTAAGATAACTCTATCGCAAAAGAACATACATGGTGTTTACTCACTGATTATTGGTTATTAACCCAGAAGTTTGAAATAACCAAGATTCAACTCACAGACTACATAAAGCTCATGAAGATGTAAGGCCAAGTGTGGGTGGTTCGGTCCTTCTTAGAATTAGTAAGAAAATACTCAAGGGAATAAATATGGAGATAAATTATGGGACTGAAACTGAAGGAGGGGCCATCTGGAGACCATTTCACCTGGGTATCCATCCCATGTACAATCACCAAAGGTAGACGCTGATGTGGATATCAGGAAGTGCATGCTGACAGAAGCCTGATATAGCTGTGTCCTTAGAGGTCTGCCAGAGCTTGACATATTTAGAGGCTGATGCTCACAGCTAACCATCGAACTGATCAAGGAGTTTTCAATGGAGGAGTTAGAATGAAGACTGAAGGAGCTGAAAGGGTTCACTGCCCCATGAGGAAAGCAACAATATCAACCAACCAGATCTTCCAGGGTCTAAACAACCAGCCTGGGAGCAATTAGGAAGGGACCCATGACACTCCAGCTGTATATGTAAGGGAGGATGGCCTTGTAGGGCATAGGTGGGAGAAGAAATCCTTGGTCCCATGAAGACTTGCAGCCTTGTGTTGGGGAATTCATGGGTGAGGAGGTGGGAATCAGGGGTAGGTGAGCCCACATCCTCAAAGAAGCAGGAGGAGGGGTGATGGAATTTGGGATTCCTGGGTGGGGGTGTGGGTAAAATGTGGTGAGGAAATAATATCTGAATTGTAAATAAAATATCCATAAAAAAGGTCCTCATTAAAACAAAAAGAATAGTATCAATGATTGATTTTCTGTTTAAATGATAAAATTGTGATAAATTATTCTTTTTTGAAAAGATTACTAAAATAATATATCAATATGGAACATTATTAAAACATGAGAAAATTTTCAATAAATTTTAAGGATTAAAACTATTACAAGGAATAAATATGTGAAAAGAAATTGATTACAAAATCAGGTTTTTGATCTGAAATGTAAATAAATTATCCAATAAAGATTTACAAAAAAATCAGGTTTTTGCAGAAATTCATTGTATCAGAAAAATTCTGCTGAATATTCTCATAGTGTATAAAATCATTTACTGTTGGAATACAAAGAAAGAAAATTACAGCTGAATACATTGGTTAAATCAGATATTTCTGCCGTAAACAACCATCATATACTTGGAGAAGGAAGGAGATGTCAGGGGCAGTCCTGCTTATACATTGAAGGCCTAAAATCAGCCATAGGCCTATAATCAGCAATAGGCCTGATACACATGCCTGCTAGCACAAAGTCTTGGGTCTCTGTCAAAAAACACTGAAACAGATGGCTATAAGCTATTGTAAACAGGCAGCTTTGGTAAAAATTTAGGAGTCTGAGTACCTATAGATCTTGTACACAAGGAGCCTTGGTGAATAGCATCAACTTAGATAAGGACAAGTGAATCATAGGCAGAGTCATAGTGACCTGTCCCCTGAACCTTTACCCTGCAGATACCCTGTTATGGAAAATATCTGTACTCCCCCAAACACCTACGCTCCTGTGTAACCCCCTTCCTCACATCCTGCCTTTTTGTGTTTATAACCCCTGTGTGAAAAAGTAAAAGTTATGATTTTTATAAAAAAAAGAAAGAAAGAAAGAGAGAGAGAGAGAGAGAGAGAGAGAAAGAAAGAAAGAAAGAAAAAGAAAAGACTCACGGGTCACACAGCAGGATGCTCAGGTCCAAGTCCTAATCCTCTCTGAGAAAATGAATCCCATACACTTTCCCTGAGTCTTCTGCTTATGCATGGAACATCAGAAAATAACCTCTCAGCAGATATTTCGTCTGTGACTGTTGTTCTTCTTTGGGACAATGTCTTCAGATTGATTTGCAGATGGTGGTGGTGATTATGATGATAACATTGATGATGATGATGATTATGATGATGATGACATTGATGATGATGATGATTATGATGACGGTGGTGGTGGAAGCAGTGATGATTATGATGACCATAATGATGATTCATGTGATGGAAGATTCCAAAACAGCAAATTTTTGAGAATTTAGAGCCTTCCTTCCTATATATTTAATAAATATTTGATTTTTCAAATAAATAAATAAATAAATAATACAAAAAAGAGAAACCAGGAAAAAAACTAACAAAACAACAGCAACAAAATAATCTTCAGATTCTCTTAGGTTGAGTCATTTTCTGTTTTTCCCATATGAATTGATATATGTTTCATTACTGAAGTATACAAAATTATTTGCTTATTTATTAACTATTAAATATGTACTTTTATATATATTATTTATTTTTAAGTACTGGTTTCATGTTTTTGGGTGATTCTGGAATCAGAGGTCAACTTTAGGCATGCTTCCTCAGGAGGGATACACCATGATTTTTGTACATGGTCATTTATTTGCTGAAAGCTTTTCAAATAGACTAGGCTAATTTTAAACAAACTGCATAGATCAGCTTGTCTCTGTCTGCCCAGACATGAGCTTCAATGTCCACAACTTTGTGTTATTAATTCATTTTCTCATTTTTAATTTGGGTTCATGCACAGAAAATCAGTCTCTGGCTCACGTGTACAAAAATATCACATAAATTTTGGAATAATATTTGAACTATAATAAAATTACTTTAGTATGATTTAAACAATAATATGATTTATTTAGTATTTAATTTAAAACTTTTATGGGAGAATACTTACTGCATGCGATGATGAATACATAAATATTTGCTTTCTGCCATTACATTGAGTATCATCTCTGATTCTCCCACTCTTCTCTTTTTTGTCCTTAGTTTTTCTTTTCTGTCCTCACACTTCAATTATTCCTCTTGAATCAAGACAATCTAGTTTCTAGTTCCTAGTGTTCATAAAGAGGGAAAAGGTAATATTTATCCTTTTGAGTCTAACTATTCAGGGCTATGCATATTTTAATTTAATGGGTCATAGAAAATATAAACTGTATATAAGTAGATCTTTTTAGTTTTAAAAATTATTCTTTAATTTTAATATATTTGCTCTTGACTAACTCTTACTTTTATTTATTAAATAACTGTTACCACTTTGGTGCTGGAACTGAGTTTTAAGACACAATGGTAAGAAATAAGGTATGTAGGGTTGAATTTTTTGCTTCTGGTTGGTCTCATTCTTCCTGCTACCCATCCAGTAACCCTTTGGATTCTTGAATGGAAGTCACACACAGAACACACACACACACACACACACACACACACACACACACACACACACA
>JANHMN010000013.1:65216661-65246487 GCA_030674055.1 Rhabdomys pumilio
ACACACACACACACACACACACACACACACACACACACACACACACACACACACAGTCAATCTTAAAATGCCTTGGTTATGCCAAAGGCTAGGCACTCCTAAACCTTCCCCTGTTGCCTCCAGGCCAAATCAGGGAAATAATCAGTGGCCACCAACCCAAATTCTCCTGTGGTTAGTTGATTTTCTCTTCTGTAGCACCTTTGTTCCATTCTTATCTCCTGAGTCATGGTGATTCACTATCTCCTTTTTTTCCAGTTCTTAGTCCACACAAATCTAAAGATCCCACCCTGTCTCCTTTTGTCCACCCATTGACTGCTTACCTCTTTATTGATCGATCAAAAAACATTTGGGGACAAAGATCTTCAGTGTTTGGACAAATGTTAAATTAAAGCATTAGAAACAACCCCCCAAAGCAATAATTGATATTTTTTTAGCAGATCAAAATAGAGGGTCAGATAATCAGAGATAAATTATATATATACATGCAGACACACCAATATTATAAAAACACACACATATGTAGACACATATGAGCATAGAGTCTGTATTTTAAGGTAGATTAAGTTCATTTTAATCTGTGTTATGTCATATAATGTTAATCTCTGAACTTTACAGGAAGAGTCATGTAGTACACAGTTTTTATATAGTGAGATCCAGGCCAGGCAGAGTTGTGAAATATTGTTTCCCCCCTTCCTTCTCTCTCAAATTATCTTTTGTCTTTATTATGAAGAATATCTCATTAGCTTATTGCTGTTTTTTATACATTAAAAAGATGCTATATCAGTGTTGTGGAAATATCCAAATAATTATTATTTAAGAAAATAAACCTTAAGATGAAAACAATCTTGGGACATAGCACAAACTCAAATTTTTTTGTAGGTGTTTGGTGGTAAAATTTGAGGTGAATAGTAGAAAACCAACAATATAGATTTTAAGAAAAGACATGTTATTTGAAGAATGTTGTTAGTGAGTTGTTACAATAGAGGGCAATTCATCATTGAGGTTGACTTACATCTACAAAACTGCTGAGCTAACTGGAGACTTTTGCTTAGATGAGCATGGACAGGACCAGTGTCATGAGTCAAGTTGCGTGATGATTAGAAGGATCATCTGACAGGTTAATGGCAAGGAGCTGGATTTATTGTTTATTATTTATTACTCCTGTTCAGGAAAAAATGTTTTGGCTCAAACATGTTCTGCTAAGAAATGCATCTGTGAAATGAATGAGTTCATTGGGAGGTAATTTGGAAAGAAGAAAACCAACCCAAATGTCTATAGTTTAGAATGTTTTTAGTTGGGATAGGTTCTGTGCCTTCTTAATGTTTTAACCCTTTAATACAGTTTCTCATGCTGGGTTGACCCTAATCCATAAAATTATTTTTGTTTCTGCTTCATAACTCTAATATTGCTACTGTTATAAATCATAAATCAAATAGCTGATATGTAAGATGTCTGGTATGTGTCCCTCGTGAAAGGGTTTGTGACACACAGGTTGAGATTTGCTTCTCTAAGATACTATAGCAGGTTTTCATAATTTTGAGAGTTAATCATGACCTTGAAATTTGTCCTCTGAGAAATACAACCTGGTGACAGAGCAGAGTAAATAGCAAAACAGTTCAGTAAATCCAAACTCTTTCTATTTTCTTTTAGCTAATTGTCTCAGATATGGAAAAGGAAAACTGCAGCTATCTGTAGTGGCTTAGCTACTTTAGAAAACAACAATAACAACAAGTACTTTTCTATATTTCTAAAGTCACATTGTAAGACTAGCGTGTCTTAGCTTACAGGGGAACCCCTGAGTGAACCATGTGGAGCTAGAAATCAATGCAAAAAGCAAGAGGAACTTATTGTTCCAATGTACTGGGGTTGTTCTACACTGAAAGGTGAAGTGGCAACAACACAGCTCTTTCAGTGATCTTTTTATATATTTTTCATGGCAGTTAGCCATTAGGCACAATGTGATTAGCAAAAAAAGTGTGACTTTTTGTACTGGTTGGTTTTTAGGGAATGAGGTGGCAAGGACTTCCCTTGTCTGTAGGTGGCCAGTGGTCCATCCTGAAGAATGTGTCTCCACAGGTAAGTTCCTCCGTCTCCCCCCAACCCCAGTGGTCTAAGGAATGTTAATTAGCCTCTCCCTTCCAGAGGGGTAAGTGTTCCATGACCTTTCCAAAGTTCCTGAGTTGACCTTGTCAACATGCATTTATTCTATAGTTCATTTGTGCCTAAGGAATATAAACATTCACCAATCTTGATAATATCTACTCTATTTTGTCGGATATTTTTTCATTAGTGGTGAAGAAAGTATGTATCTATCATTATTTTGGATACCGAGAGAGGACTTTTGAAGACTTTTAGACTTGACAAAAGTCTTAACATATTTTAGAGTATTCATATTTTAGAAAGTTTGCAATTTCTCTATAAAGTTTTTTGGTTTTTCTTGTCTTAGATTTGGTGAGTGTGTTGGTGTGTGTATGTGTATGTGTGTGTGTGTGTGTGTGTGTGTTTTAAATAATGTTACTGATAAGTATACTTGATTTCTTTCCTCAAGCTATTCCCACCAGAAAAGAAACAGTGGTTATTGTCAATTGTGACTGTTTCCAACATTTGAATGTAGCAAGGGTTAAATTTGAGCTGGTTTTGTAAGAGTGAGATTCTGGTAATCAACTTTCAGACCAGTCCATTTTCAAGTGTTATGTTCTCTGAAAAGAAGGAAACCAAAGAAAACTCTAGACTATTCACAAAGTATAGTTGCTTTTGTAAATGTCATCTGCTTCATCTGTTCAGAAAAATCACTTTCATTATATTTCAAGTCCGAAAGTCTCTTTCTTTTGTCTGTGGCACTTTTTTTTCCTACCCACTGAAAGAATCCACACCAATTTTGTGGTGTTTTTTTTTTCTTTTTTTCTTTTTTTTCTGCTCGTCACTCTTACAGAATTTTTCATCTTGCACTGTGGAAAGCAGCACAAGAATTACTGGTCAATTGACAATTCATTCAATTTTATAAGGCACATTTCACTTTGTCTTTTATGACTTGAAAGAGTTTTCTGTGAGGGGAGACTACTTCTATTCACAATCAGTATGGCTTTGTTTGAGCTAAAATTTCTACCTTATAAAATGTCTTTGCTGAAAGGTAATGAATAGCATTAGTAATATGTTATACTGCAGCTAGAAAATTACTGAACTCTCAATAATTAGTAGGAAATTTTGCTTTTACCTGAATGTCTACAGTTCCCCATTTATTAGCATTGGCAAGAAATTTGATTCTTAATGTGGCACTCACCCACCTCAAACTACATAGTTAACCTCTACTAAATGGATAATTATGAATAATACTAATGTGATAGATAAGGGCGATATAGCCATGCGATTGTTAGATGTATGTGTTGTTAATGCATGACATTTTGGAAGAGGTATTCATGAGGAAACCTCTGTTCATGCATACACACATCTAACATCAACACTCACACTTTTAAATACAACACAAAGGAACAGAACAACACAACTTATTAATCATTGCACTCAAGTCTTACTTCATTTGGTCTGTTCTTCCTCTGTTGATGAATGAGGCTTGTATTTAGGGCTGCAAAGATGGCTCAGAGATTAAAAGCACTTTTTGCTCTTGCAGAGAACCTGGGCCTATTTGTCAGTACCAGCAAGGCACACCGTAAAAGCTGTAACTCAGCTTTCATATGATCTGATAGCAATATGGCCCTAGTTGGAACAGAGTGAAATGGCTCCTGATCCTGGGCTAGTTCACACCTCCAGGAGTGTAATTGACTCCTATGGGCTGAAAGATTGTTTGTGTAATAATCTTCATATTTTCACATTCCTCTTAGGAATGTCCTCCCTGTTAATGTTAATGACTCCTTAAGAATTAGAAATAATGGAGTCCAGGAGTCGAGGGTGAGGCTAATGTCTCTGCAAAATGGTAAATGTTGGGACCCTCAAAGCAACCCTTAAAGCTATGAGAAAGAGCTATAAATACATGAGTTCAAAAATATACAACTTCTCAATTGTGCAAAAATATAAAGATGCAATATGTACTTTGAATATCTTCATGAATCTGAAGGGACAAAGGAGCCATAGTATTAGCTAAATTTTTAGAAAGATACAAAGGAAGGCAGATTCCTGAGTTCATGGTCAGCCTAGGACAAAGTGAGGTTAGACCTAGATGTGGTACAAAATTGTAATTTCAGGGCAGGGTACCACCAAACTTGCTTATCATTAGTGCTTAATGAAGGCAGACAGATCTCTGAATTTTTTTGCAATGTTAAGAAAAAAATGCATGCTTGCTATCTCTTAAGAATTAGAGTAAATGACTGGATTGACGTGTAAAATAAAAGGCAGGACCTGAGTTCTGCAGGAGATGAGCCATCCAGAAAACTTTTTAGTATAAAAAGACAGAACTTTTTGGAGAACAGAGAAGACACACATACACACACACACACACACACACACACACACACAAACACACACACAAACACACACAGAACATAGATGGATAGATCTATTAGAATAGCAAACAAGCAGACTATAAACAGATAAATCTCTATTGAGAAAGTAGAATATAGACAGAAATATAGAGAAGTAAACTGGAAAAGCTGTATCAAGCAGAACATAGGTGGTCAACTTAGATTCATGATTTGATTTTGAGTAGTTCTGTTCACTGCTTCCAGACACCCCTTCTCTCAGAACCCCTCTGTAAGCTGAGGCTGGTCTTTGCCATGTGGGCACCAGGAATGGACATGGTAAACACAGATATATGCAGGCAATCTCAAAGAGACATGAGTAAGCATGTTTCAAAAGGAGTCTGAAGCATTTTCAGTCTGATAGATGTATCTAACTATGTTATGTCATATCTTTTATTTAATTTGCTTGGTCATATTTTATTTACACTTACTGTAAGTGGAGTTCTTATCATCTTTTAATAGTTTCACCTAAATATTGCTACTTTGTTAGTTATATTGTAACAAGAGTTTTGTAGAAAAAGTCTTCTAAAAATCATTCAAGGGGTATGTAGTCCCGTTGAACAAATAAGAAGAAAATAAATTATAAATCACTCACTGGACAAAACATAAGATTACATATTGACTACTGAACTAACCTACATGTGTTAATGTCTTAATGCATTAGAAATAAAAATGAAATCACATAAAAAGGATTAGTATTCTTGCTATATTCCTCTAGTATTAGTTGCCTGATACACCTCTTTTTAAGATGACAGAAATTAAATTAGTGCACAAAAATATAGATTAAACAGAGCAAATTTTTCAAAGCAAGTACTTCTTTAATTTCTTTCCAATGATGATTTAGCTATTTTTCAGGGATCAACTGTCATCTCATATTATTATTTCATATAAAATAAGTTTACAATGGGGGTGAAGTAATAAAAAGACAATTTATTTATTACTATTACTTAATTTTGTATTTACTTAATGTTTGTGGTATGTGTGGTATGTGTGTATTTATATGATATGTGTGCATGTTTGTGTGCCTCTCTCTCTCTCTCTCTCTCTCTCTCTCTCTCTGTGTGTGTGTGTGTGTGTGTGTGTGTGTGTGTGTGTGTACTTTTCTACACCTCTGAGTGTAATGCCTAGGTCTATATGATGAAGTCAGAAGATCAGGTATTGATTAAGCTTGACTTCCACTTTATTGAGACAGTAACCTATTATTAGCTGATGCATCTGCCATACTAGCTGGCCCCTGGTCTTCTGAAGAACCTTCTGCCTTTCATCTTGCTATAAGAGTGCTAAGATATTAGAAGTGACCACAACGTGATCTTGTGAGGTTACATGGATCTGAGCTCAGACTCTCACACTTGAAAAGACAATGTTGTAAACACTGAGAATTCTTCCTACTGCAAGACAAGTGAATGTAGAAAAATCAAATTTATATTATTCTCTTGGAAAGCCTCAAGTACATATGTTTTAAAACATTGTTGAATGATTTAACAAAGATTTTACCCTTAAAATGTACACACACTTACAGATACACATACACACACGCAAATATATATATATATATATATGTTACATATATATAATATATACATATATTATTATATATGTATGTATGTATATATATTATATAGTTTAACTACACTTAAAAAGAAAAATGTTGAGAAAATAATCAAATGACTGAAATTCAGGGAAATGAGAGGTTCCTGAGCAAAAAGTAAGCACACTGAATATTAAGATAAACTATTAATATTATTTCACATGTAATAGCTTTGTACTTTTATATCAGTCATACATATTAGAGGGATATTCTACAATGAGCATTTCTTTTTATGAACAGGCATTTAGTGTAGTTTGTTTGTTTGTTTGGTTGATTGGTTTGGTTTTTCAAGACAGGGCTTTGCTCTGTAGCCCCAGGTGTCCTGGAACTAACTCTGTAGACAGGTTGGTCTTGAAATCATAGAGATTCTCCTGCCATTACCTCCAGAGTGCTGGAACTAATGACATGTACTATCACTGCTCATCCAAGCATTCTGTTTTTTTGTAATTAGTCATAACACAAGAAACAGGAAATCAATGACTATCAATTAAAATAAATATTTATGACTTACTACTTATTAACAATGTGACCAAGAACTAATGAATACATACTCAATTTAATTTATCTAAGTATCTTCTGACTTAAACAAGGGAGAAAAACGATAAAGTTATGTTCAAAAATGAGAGATGGTAGAAGCCTGAAACTTATGATCATTAACTGTTCTTAAACTGTATTTTAATTAGATTAAATATTTCTGAGAGACATAAGTAATAAAAATTAAAGAAATTTTTTAAGTTAAAAAATCTGCTCCTAGAATGATTTTTCTATCTCATAAATTTTCAAATAAAAAGTGCAATCTGACTTTTATGAAGTGCAATCTGACTTTAGAAACAAGTATTAATAAATGCTACAGGAATTTTGTGAGAGATTAAAAAATGTCTAGAACCACATGAAAAAAAATCTCAGAAATCATCAGAAAACCTGAATATTTAACAAGGGAATGAGATGAATTTGAATGAAATATTTTAGTTTAGTTTTTAGAGAAAATTTTAAGTTTAGCAGAAACATGTTAATAATAACCAATAGTCATGTCTACATACAAAAGTTGTCATTATGCAGCACCCAGCAAATCATGCCAACACCATCTAAGAGGAAGTCCTTTGACACAACAAGTCCCAAGTGTCAGTGCTTTGTTCCCCACATGATCCAGCCTTGCAAATGATTGCACAATGTAAAGACCAAATTTTGGGGGAGCTGATCAATAAGAAGGTTGCTCAAAGCTTTTTCTTTCCTTTCTTTTGAACAAAATAGTCTCCTTAAACGATCTCTTGGGAGTTCTCAAAGTAAAAGAAAATCTCAATTTTTTTCAAATTAACTGTTATCCGCCAAGTTTATTGCAACTGTTAGGAATGAAGTAAAACACATTTCATATATATTGGATATTTTATTTACATTTTAGATGTTATCCCCTTTCCTCTTTTCCCCCACACCCAGCAACCCCTATCCCATCCCCTCTCCTCCTGCTTCTATGATGATGATGTGCTCCCACCCACCCACTCCCATCTCCTCACCCTTTAATTCTCCCACACTGGGCTATCCAGCCTTCATGGAATCAAGGACTTCCTCTCCCACCTATGCCCAACAAGGCCATCCTCCACTACATATACAGCTACAGTCATGGGTCCCTCCCTGTGTGCTCCCAGGCTGGTTGTTTAGACCCTGGGAGCTCTAGTTGGTTGGTATTGTTGCTCTCCTCATGGGGCAGCAAACCTTTTCAGCTCCCTCAGTCTTCTCTCTAACTCCTCCATTGGGAACCCTTTGATCAGATCAATGGTTAGCTGTGAGCATTTGCCTTTGTATATTTCGTGTTCTAAATGGGGAAATGATTCATCAGGTATTGGAAAAATACTGAATTCCTATTTTCATTATTAATCAACTAAGTAGGTGACTTAGAGCAAATCAAAAGTGTAAGTTCTCCATGAGCCTGAAAAACATTCAGTAACAAATACTGAGTGATTGAACTCAATATGCATTACATACTTCCAGTCTCCCCACACTGACACTGTTTATGTAGCCATCCAGAAATATAATAAATGTTGAATGTAATAATCGGGAATGAGATTGTGAAATTTAATATAAACTTTTTCAAAAACTGAAAGTGTTTACTTAGCAGTGTGAATCTGATTGAGTAAGGGGGAATTAAATGATAAAATTAGAGAGTTTAACAACAAATAACACTGTATTCCATAAACATTGATTAAATCTTACTAGGCTTAAAATTTTATATTTATTGGAGTAACTGTAAAATGAACCTATAACCTTTAGATTATGCTGCTTTAGAGTTTAAAATGTCAGCCTATTACTCTATCTTAAGAAATCTACTACGCAAAAATATTAAGAGTTTCTTATAGTATTAAATAATTTGTGATAATATCAGATGATATTACTTTGATAATATTTTTCAATTATTTATGAGAAATAACAATGAATTAACTTTTATTAATTCTTATGCATTTCTAGCAAAAGAAATATTTCTTGGAATACTCCACAATATCTGATGTAAGATAGTGGAGAGATAACAAAATATTCTGAGGCAGGAGTTTAAAGTGGAAAACTACTTCAAATAAATTTTGATTGTCACATTTTAGCTTTAAAAAAATCACCTTATTGGCTTGATGTAGGCACTACATTTGTTGTGACTGTTTTGGTAGGATTTGTTAGTATTTTCTTTGTTACTCTTACATATTCTAGGGTTTGATTGTATTCCTCAAATTATTGTATATTCCAATACCTAAATAAATGTTGGATGAATTATCTTTTTGTTAAACTTTTAGAAACAGTATTTTCTACTTTCAGTCACATTTGGGTAAGCTTCTACTGAGTCAACCTTAACCAGATGGAGCTAAAATAGTAATCAAGCTTCGCATCTGGGAACTTGCTCATAAGAATAATGCACACCTAAAATAAACACCAAACGGTTATCTTAACACCCTGTTCTTTTGCAGCAATCACAAGAGAGTTGTGAAACTAAAAATGGAAATGATCCTACATTTGTTTCAGTGTCCTGATTAAAGTGTTGTCAGATGTGTGAAGCCTTGATTTCTGCAAGGACCAAAATAATCTTGCACCTTTTCTCTCTGGACTGATCTGGAATTGCACATAACATATGAGCATTTCAGCATGGTAGCTAAGCGATGGGATAATAAGGGCTTTGATGATATCAGAAACCTTAATAATTATTTAAGTGATTGCTTTCTAGTGAACTTGCCCTGATTCATACCCAAATCTTCATTTCACAAACATTATTAGTGTTTAATTTGTACTCACAAGTGTTAAACCAATTTTTGAAATAACTTTATCTAACAAAGTCATGGAAAGTTAAAATAAACACTTTTTTTTTTTGCTTTCAAAGATATATTGATAAACTTGTGACTTTATTTTGATATAAGCATTGAATAATGTATGAGGCATAATACAAGAGACAACGACTCTCACTTAAAGTATATTCTTTTCTTTAGATAACTGTGTGATCAATTCCTACCCTGTGAAGAGTTTGGGGAATATCTCCCTTTGGAGTGTCTGGCCTAATCTCTTCCTCCCATTCATGTGTCTCTCTTCTGAGCTTTGAGATATTTGTTTTCTGAACCACTAGCCCTGTTTTACAAGGAAACCATTCAATAACATGAGTCAAGTAAAACTTTGCATTTGAAATACCCAGTTTTTAATCTGAAGTATGATTGCTTTATTGCCTCAGAAAAGCTTTGTCAGCAGTTTTTCTGAATCTAGTTGTGACTTCACTCAGTTTCAATGAGTTGTCTGTCTGAACTGGAGCCCAGGTTTGTCTTTTATATGCTGAACATCAGCGTCGGAGCATCTGAGTTCTTTCTGGAGTGATTGTCAAATGTGGCACTTTTGAGCAGCAGCTTGATATTTAGAACAGTTTTTGGTATGATGAAGCTATATTACTTAAAGAAAACCACATAGAAGTTGTAGATTTTTTTAACAAGATATCCTCAAGAATACTTTCCAAATTGTAGATTAAGGCTACAAAACTTCATAAATGCTACCATACTATTATAAATTCTAAGAGAAAAGGAGTATTTAAACAAAAGCTAAGAAAAACTGAGCAGATAATTTAAGAATGATAGGAAAACAATAAATATGACTAAAATATTTTGAATCACATTAATTCAGTTTTCTAATTAATAGTGTAGTGGGCATGATTTTTTGTTGTTGTTTTCACTTTATATGGACATCTGTAGTTCCTTATGCAATCATGTAAGCATTCTCTGATATGAATAAAGTAAAATATTAGTAGAGTCAGATACAAACTACGTAATTATGGAAACTGAACAAATAACTTTCTACTCAATAATAACTGGGTCAGGAATAAAATAAAGAATAAATTAAAGATTTTCTGGAATTCAATGAAAATGATGGCATACCATAACCAAACCTATGGGGCACAATGAAAGCAGTACTAAGAGGAAAATTCATAGCACTCAGTGCCTTCTTGAAGAAACTAGAAAGGTTCTACATTACCAATTTAACAGTACACATTAAAACCCCTAGAACAAAAGGAAGAAAACACACCAAAAAGAGAAGATCACAGGAAACAGTCAAACTTAGGGGCAAAATCAACCAAATGGAAACAAAAAGAATGATACAAGAATCAATAAATTCAAGAGTTGGTTCTTTGAAAAAAATCAACAAGATAGATAAATCCCTTGCCAAACTAACTAAAGGACACAGACACAGTGTACAAATTAACAAAACCAGAATTGAAAAGAGAGACATAACTACAAAAATTGAGGAATTTCAAAAAATTGGATTCTACAACAAAAGTCTTAACAAACTCTAAAATCTAGATGAAATGGATAATTTTCTAGACAGCCACCATATAATAAAGTTAAAGAGCAGGTAAACTATCTAAACAGGAGCACATCCCCTAAGGAAATAGAAGTAATTAAAAACCTCCAAAACAATAAAAGCCTAGGGCCAGATGACTTTTATGTAGAATGCTACCAGAACTTCAAACCAGATTAAACTTCTCAAACTATTCCATAAAATAGAAACAGAAGGAACACTACTTAATCCATTCTATGAAGACACAATTACTCTGATACCTAAACCACACTAATACCTGTTGTATTTTATAAAAAAAAAAAAAAAGATAAGGAAAGAAGGAATATGTTTGCTGGATCTGTAGTTAGGTGTACAGGAAGGGGGTGCCTCTGCAAGGGCATGCTTTGGCATCTTTTTACCCAGAGGGACCAGCCACACAATGACATAGTATAGAAAAGTAGAAAAGAGTTTATCCAGGGCATGGAAAGGGGACTTTGAGAGGGTAGAAGAGACACAGAAAGGCAGAGAGAGAGAGACAGAGAGAGAGAGAGAGAGAGAGAGAGAAGAGTATAGGGCTGCCCTTGAGCATGTGGAGAGAGAAGTAAGGAAATGGGGAGAGAGGGAGGAAGAAACAAGAAGACAGAGTGAGAACAAGAAGGCAAGAAAGAAAAAAGCAAGAGAGAACAGAGGTGGCAAGAAGTTTCTTTTATAATGAGGCAGGCACACCTGGCTTTTGCCAGGTAACTATGAGGCAGAGCTTAGATAAAATGCTAATAATGTCCAGCAGAAAGAACTTCTGAACAATTTTGCTTATGAATATCAATGCAAAAGTACTCAATAAAATTGTCACAAACCAGATCCAAGAACACATCAAAACCATCATTCACCATCAACAAGTAGGCTTCACCCTAGAGATGAAAGGTTAATTCAATACACAAAAATTGAAAAACCATTGATATAATCCACTATATAAACAAAATCAAAGAAAAAATTCACATTATCGTCACATTAGATGGTGATAAAAGCATTTGACAAAATACAACACCTCTTCATGTTAAAATTGTTTGAGAGATCATGAATTCAAGTCAACAACCAATATCAAGTTAAATAGAGATATATGTGAAGCAATCCTGATAAAATCAGGGACAAGACAAAAATGCCCACTCTACCCCTCTCTATTCAATATAGTACTGAAATTTCAAGCTAGAGCAATAACACAAAAAAAGAGATCAAGGGGATACAAATTGGCAAAGAAGAAGACACTATTTGCCAGTGATATGATAGTGTACACAAGCAACTCCAAAAACTCTACCAGAAAACTTCTACAGCTGATAATCAACTCCAGCAAAGTGGCTGCACATAAAATTAAACAAACAAGTCTGTAGCCTTCTTTTATACAAATGATAAGTGAGCTGAGAAAAATAGGGAAACAACACCCTTCACAATAGTCATAAATAATATAAAATATATTAGGGCAAATCTGTCCAAACAAGCAAAAGATCTGTATAACAGGAACCTCGAGTTACTCAAGAAAGAAATAAAAGAAAATCTCAAAAAATGCTCATAAATTGGGAGGATTAACATAGTAAAATGACTATTTTATGAATCTACAGATTCAAAACAGTCCCTATCAAAATTCTAACACAAATCTTCAAAGACATGGAAAGAGCATTTCTCTATTTGATATGGAAAAACAAAAAAACCAGAATAGGGAAAACAATTAACAAACAGTAAGAAACTTCTGGTGTGAGGAACCTTAAAGGCTTTTTGCATCTCCACACCCTCCTTACAGCTTTCTTCTCCCTCCTGGTGTCAAGGCTAGGTCAAGTTCCTTTCTCTACCCACAGGAACATGCTGGAGTAAACTATTCTCAGAATGTACTGACTGATGTCACCTGGCTCTCTAGAAAGTCCCAGGTAGAATTCAAATGCATATCATGCTTGGTGGCCAATAGATTTAAAGGTCACTTTGCTTAGCCAATAAGTTTGAATTGTAGCCTTACTGATGTAACCTGCGCCCTTAAAATGTATAAAAACTGATGTAATAGCCATTCATGGTCGCCTTCTCATCACTTGCCTGGAGGGATTGATTGAGGATTGACCTCAAAGTGCCAGATAATAAACATCTTGCTTTTGCATCAATCTGCATCTCAGTGTCTCACTCAATGGCATCTGGAAGTAAGTACCAGTGACCGAGGGTCAGAGTCTTACATGGGTAATCATCATCCCTGACCTCAAGCTCTACTACAGAGCAATTATGATAAAAAATTGTATGATATTGGTACAAAAATAGAGAAGTTGATTAATGAAATAGAATTGAAGTGCTAAAAATAAAACCATACATTTATTGACACTTGATTTTTGACAAAGAAGCCAAAAATATACAATGGCAAAAAGAAACCATCATCTATAAATGGTGCTGGTGTAACTGGCAAGTGGTATGTAGAAAAATGAAAACAGGCAAAGGACACAGTCAATAGGAAAATTTGACAGCCTATAGATTGGGAAAAAAAATCTTCGCTAACCCCATATCAAATAGAGGGCTAATATCTAAAATATATACAGAACACAAAAAGCTAGCCTCCAAAAAATATAAGCAACACAATAAAAAATGGGCTATAGAACTAAACAGAGAGTTCATAACAGAGGAATCTCAAATGGCTGAAAACACTTAAAGAAAATTTCAATGTCCTTACTGATCTTACAAATGCAAATCAAAACAACTCTGAGAGTCTACCTCACGCAAATCAGAATGGCTAAGATAAAAAAGTTCAGGTGACAGCATGTGTTGGTGAGGATGTGAAGAAAGAAGAACAGTTCCATTGCTGGTGAGATTGCAAAGAGTTACAATCATTCTGGAAATCAATATGGAGATTCCGCAGAAAATTGGAAATAGATCTACCTAAAGAAACAGGTATAACACTCTTGGGCATATAAACAAAAGATGTCTCACCATGCCACAGGGGTACATGCTCCACTATGTATGCAGAGACCTTATCAGTGATAGCCAGAAGCTGGAAACAACCCAGATGTCTCACAATGGAAGAAAGGATACCTAAAATGTTGTTTGTTTACAAAATAGAATACTATTCAGCTATTAAGAATGAAGATATGAGTTTTGCAAATAAATGGATGGAATTAGACAATATCACCATGAGCGAGATATCTCAGACCCAAAAGACATTCATGGTATGTACTCACTAATAAATGGATATTAGCCAAAAAAGTACAGAATACCCAGGATATATCCAAGGAACACAAGAAGGTTTAGAAGCAGAAGGACCCATGTGAGGATGCTTCAGTCTTACTTGGGATGGGGAAGAAAGCAATCATAGGACACAGAGGGAGGAAGGGACCTGGATCAGAGAGGGGATGGGGAGGGGAAAAGAAGAACATGACCAGGTATTGAGGAGGCAGGAACAGGATACAATCCCTGAGGGTCAGTGGAATGAATGGAAATATGCAACCTCAGGTTGGGAGAACCCTCTAGAATGTACCAGAGACCTGGGAGGTGAGAGACTCTCAGGACACAAAGGAAGGGACCTTAGATGAAATGCCTAACAATGGGGAGAGGGTACTTGTAGAATCCACCTCCAGTAGAAAGACAGGGCAACAAGTAGAGGAATGGCATTGCCATCCCACAGACAAACATTCTGACCCAAAATTGTTCTTGTGTAAAAGAACTGCAGGGACAAAAATGAAGAAAAGCCTGAAGGAAAGGAGGTCCAGTGACGGTTCCAAATTGGGATCTTTCTCAAGGAGAGGCTTCAAGACTTGACACTACTACCGATGCTATGATGTGCTTACAGATAGGGACATAGCTTGGCTGCCCTCCTAGAGTCCCAACAAGCAGTGGACTGAGACAAATGCAGAGACACTTACACCCAACCAATGGACTGAAGTTGGAAAACCACTGTTGTTAAATTAGGGAAAGACTTGAAGAAGTCAAGGAGGAGGGTGACACTATAGGAAGAATTTCTGCCTCAACTTACCAGAGACTTCTGAAATCTTTCAGGCACTGAGTCTCTTAGCAGGCAGCAGACAAGAGCCAGTCTGAGGCCCCAGGCACATATAGAGCTGGTATGTCCTTAGTGAGAGAATCTGTGCCTAATCCTTGAGAAACTTGAAGCCCCTGGGAATGTGCATGCCTGGTGGGATGGGGACATCCTCTTGGAGACAGAGTGAAGAAGGAATGGGAGGGCAAACTGAGACAGGGTTAAAGACTAGAATGTGAAAAATAAAAGTAATAAAAAAATTGGAGTGCCTTTATTTGGGGTTTTACAGCTTCCAGAAACACAGAAAATTGTTGTCATTATATTCTTTATTCAAATATGCATGGTAAATAAGAAGGGTAAAACCTGAAAGAACAAGTGAATGTCTGCTGCTGAGAAGCCATCCACTTCATAGGATTTCTATTGCAACCCAAAAATCTATATTGATCCCATCCATCAAGATGGTATAAGTGGAGACATTCTAATTAAAATTCCTAACAAATAATTTTACTGTGAAAGCTACCATGTTTGAAATGCATATCTGTCCCAAACAAATTAGTGATTATTTTAATTTAAATAAACATTAATACGGAAAGATCTCTCCTAATATTTTTTTAATGTATTTATAGTTTCATTGAACATTTTTAAAAGTTAAATGAATAAAAAGATAGCTTCTGAAGGAAACAGTAGACATCAATAATAACCTGTTATTGTCATGTGTTTTGAATGTGTTGGGTAATGTGAGAGTGAATGATGTTACATGGGACAATAGCCCCTCATCAAAAAGTAATGCTTTGCCCAAGCCTGACTCTTTAGGTCAAGCTGGAGAAACAATATACCCTGGTATCAAATATACCCCACCATGCTTCCAATAAAACAACAGAGCTGTAACTTCCTGTTAGTTACCCATGTGCATGTATAATTGTATATAGGGGTACATATACCTATCAACTACTCCCTCTAATAGCACTCAGCTTTCATTCCACATGAAGGCAGAGGCCTTTCACTATTTCAGTAAACAGTCTCAGCCTGTTGAAATAGGTATTCCCGCTTCTCTGCCTCATTTTTTCTTACAACGTGAAAACAAAATACATATTGGAGAGTCATCAGTAGAGCTTGAGAAGTGAGAATTTGCTCTGTTTGCCTACATGCATAATTCATTGTCAAGGTGTTATTGTCATTTTACATTAAGAATTAGTGGTCAGAGAAATGGTTTAGCAGACAAAGGCACTTGCTACCACACTTGAAAAGAGAAATTCCCATGCCCTGTGTCATGATTGTGTACCTCCCCCCCCCACATTGCTTGTACACATGTTGCCACATACACTTACCCTTATACACAATAAAAATATAAGGAAAAAAGGTAATGTGCTAAATGATTGTTATTTATGACAAAAGCTACATTGAATATATTTTACATACTAATTTTTATAATTTATTCAGAAAAGGCATTAAGAAATCATATTTGGATTATTCTGTTTTGTAGTTTTAATTTGTACTTTATATATTACTTATTTTATGGACAAGGCTTTAATGTTTTTTTTTTAATTCCACAAATAAGCAGAAAATATGCACTCACTAATTAGATTTATAATTCTTTCAGGGGTAGTTGAAGGCTTACGAGATTCTTGCTAGGAGTTGGAAATGGTTCTGTAACTTCAATAAACATGTTTTAAAATCTTGGTTTCATTTGTATGTAAAATAGAGAAGCCTTTCTCCTGTCTTTTGCCAATCTGTGCTTTTTCCGCTCAAGCAACTCTGTATTTACTGTGTAAGAAAATACCTATTCATCTGAAAAAAATCTTGTTCTTCCAATTTTCATTTAATTTGCATTGCTATCTTGGAGTTACTCTGAAATCTATTTTGCTTCCTCACTAAAAGTGTCATTTTTCTTTATGCTGCTTGAATTGTAAGTCATGTTAGAAGTGTGATGCACACACAGGAAGGTGAAGAAATATTTCTTTGTCTATAACTTAAGTTTAGAAACAAAAGCATATATCAGCTTGACTAAAGGATAAAACTAAACAGGAAAGAACAAAGGGACAGAAGGAAGGGAAGACATTTCTACTTGCTATATTAGAAAAGAAACAAAGGCTTATGAGAATCCTGAAATGCTAATCTAGGTGCAGAATTCTGAAAGTGTTCTTCATTTCTAACTTACAGTGCGAGAACAAGCTAGAAGCTATTATATCCATGCTGAAAGCAGCAATATTCTTTTCAAATCATGTTAGTAGTAACACATTGAAGAGCTCATATATTTCTGTTCTAACAACAAATGATTTGGGGCCTAATATCAAGTCAAACTTATTATCTTTCATTTATACTTAAGATCAACTACAAGTCTCTTCTCTTGTGGGCAGTTACAATTACTGCATGGGAATTCAAAATTATCCCTGTTTATTATTGTGCTTCTTTTAAAATTCATGATTTTTTATGTGAGATGAATAAGTATGAGGTTCAATTAACTTTGGATAATAGGTTGGCACTGCAAGATTTTCAAACTGGCAGTGACAAAAATTATAGTGAGTAAGTGACAAGAAATAGCAAGAGGTGTGGAGAAAATAGGATGAAGGAGAGAGAAGAGGGACAAATAAAGAAACCAATAATCACTGGTGTACCTAGTACTATGGGATTCTATTATAGTCAACAAATATAATTGTAACTTACACAATAAAATTATAAAGTAAGTTATTTGCTGTTATTTCCTCTTAAATTTGGCCATTACCAAAAATATTGAATATATATTAAATATATATTCAAAAAATTTCCAAACATACTCAGAATTACTATTTGTTTGTAAATACCTAAAGGAGGTGGACATAATGTCAAAATAATTTTCCAATTTTTTTAAAGACACTACACGAACAATACAATTGATTGCCAAAGCTATAGTAAATTATTTCACATTCAGTAAATGTTAAAAATGATATTTTTCTATAGTATTATTATGCGTATTTTATTATTTATGCATGACTATGTATAAATTTCTAGTTAAATCATTTAATGTTCATATAGATTTCAATGGTATTAAAGTGAATATTTTTGCCACCAGTCTCTAGAACACTTTGAACTTACAATTCTGTATTATTCTACCATTCATATTTATCCATTTCAGTTATCATTTTCTCTCTCTCTCTCTCTCTCTCTCTATATATATATATAAATATATATATATATATATTTATATATATATTTAGATAGATATACATATATACATTTTACATTATAGCCACCCTCTCCTCCTAGTTCCCTCTCACATAGCTCCTCCATTCATCCCCTCTTCCCTTCTCCTGTGATAAAGTGGAGACTCACCCTGCATACCAATCCATACCGGCACCTCAAGTCACTGCAGTTCTTTTCACCTCCTTTTCCTACTTAGGTCAGGCAAAGAAGCCTAGTTAGGGGAACAAGATCTAAAGATAGGCAAAAAAGTCAGTGACAAGCCTATTCCAGCTGTTGGGAGACCCACATGAAGACCAATCTGCACATCTGCTACATGTGTGGCAGATGAACGTGAGATGATAGGTCTAGCCCAAGTATGTTCTTTGGTTGATAGTTCCTTCTCTGGGAGCCTATAATTATCCAGGTTAGTTGACTCTGTTGTTCTTTCTGTGGGTCCCTCAATCCTTCACCAGACTGTTCTATAAGACTCCATGAGCTCCATATAAATTTTGGCTGTGGGTCTTTGTTTCACCAGCAGCTGGGTGGGAGCCTTTCAGATAACAGCTATGCTAGTCAGTTATCATTTAATTTTCCACATCTACCCATCCATACAAGGTATCTCTTCACAGCTCTGGGTAATAATCTTTCTCCTTTCCTCATCTATGAATATAGGTATTCTATGAACAATTTCTAATTGTATTCACACGACACTTACTCTTTTGAAATCATGATACTTTCACTTAATATAGCATGTTTAAGGTTGGGGATGAAGAGATGGCTCAGTGGTTAGGAGCACTGATTGCTCTTCCAGAGGTCCTGAGTTCTATTCCTAGAAACCACATGGTGGCCCAAAACCATCTGTAATGGGATTCGATGTCCTCTTCTGGTGCGTATGAGGAGAGTGACAGTGTACTCATATAAAATAAATAAATAAATAAACCCTTAAGGTCAATATATGTTGAAATCTGAAGGAAATCTGTACACTTTTAAGGCTAATTAATGTTCCATTGTTTATGTATGTCTCTTCCACACTTTATGAATTTATTGAAATTTATTTGTTTAAATCCCTTTTTGGACTTTGAATACTTATAAAGAGTATAAAATATGTTTAATTGCTCCCCTAATTCATGTGATGGCATTAGTTGCCATTTCATATTTAATCCAGAGTATTGACAAATTTTTCATATATTTATTAGTTATTTGTTTACTTTATTTGAGAAATAGCTATTTAATTCATCTTTGCCATTTAAAAGCCAGGTCACATTTTAATTTTTATTTTCATTGCTAATTTTGACTTCACTAATTTTCTATTTTATTATTTATCATTTTGCTACTTACTGTATTATTTACCTATTAGTGTTTAATAATGTTATAGCTATTGCATTGTTGTTGCTGCTTTTGTCATTTTTATTACTATAATCTCACAAGGGATCTCATATTCCTTGGACCTCTCATCAACAAATAGACTAATAGATATTTAAAACTATATTGTTATCATACTACTTTTATTTTTCCATTATGATAAAATGAGGGTAATATGAGGGAATTATGAGTGGGAGCTATTTTAAATATAATTATAGTTCTTTGACTACATGTTTGTCAATCTCAAAATCAATAAAAAATACTTCTCAGAAATATGTAAAGTTGATTTTATTTTCAATAAGAGAAAAATGATATGTATATCAAAAGCTGTTTTAAAATAAACATCATTAAAAAGATATTTAAATAATCATATACTCTTGATCAACCCTGAAAACATACATACAAATAACATGTATATGTGTATATGTACGTATATGATGTATATGAATATGTATATGTGTATGTGTATATGTAAATGTACATAGTGAGCAGGTTGTATTTATGTAATTATGAATGTATATGTATATGTATATACATATATAATTTATATGATTGCAATAACGATGGAAAAAAGGTATTAATTTAACATCTGGGAGGGACACATGGAAATTTGGAGAGAGAAAAGAAAGGTAGAAGTGATGTAATCTTTTTAAAGGCTCACCAATAATAAAAAAACAGAACTAGAGAATTTCAAATTAAATCCACGTCTTATGTCATTTTTGTTATAGGTCTTATCACTCTAGACCTAGAATTTCATGAGAATTTTGGACCTATTAATTTATTTTTAATGAAGTACAGTAAGAAGAGATATTTTAATTCTTTAATATATATCATATACCATAAACCAATAAATCTTGTTTGATATGCGACTTGTCAAATAACAATTTATGGTGGAGTGAAAGATAATGACCCCTATAAGCTAATCTATCTGCATAGTTAATCTCACTTGATAACTCTGTACAGAGATTAGAAGATGTGGTCTTATTGAGGATATGTGTCCCTGAGATGGGTTGTTAGGTTTTAAAAGCCCAAACCATACTTAGTATCTCTTACTTTGCTGCCTCTGGATCAGGATGTAAAGCTCTCAACTACTGATCCCATGCTATATCTGCTTCCTAGTATAAGAGATCAACCTTAGGAGCTGTAAGCAAGCTCCAAGTCTGTGGGGCTGTTAGCTCATGCATGAGTGGGCATGGGTCCTGTTGGGCTGCTGTGGATCCCGTGGCTCTGAGGAGCAGAAGCACGGGAATTTGATTGAGTTCACTCCAAGTAGAAGCTGGCTGATGCTGTGGGGGTCTGCTCAGGCATGGGGAGACCTCAGTCTGAGGTCCCACAGGGCAGGGCTTCTGAGAGAGGGTCTCTGGGCCGATGGCTGATCCAGAGGACGGTGGTCTCTATCTTTGGGCCCCCAGACACCATTGAGAGCCATTGAAGAACAGAGACTGGGGGCATACGGGCTGGACTGGCTGCAGCTGAGAGGAATGAGGCAGAGGGAAACACAGAAAGCAACTGATGGGTTGACACTGTTACCAGGACTCACTTGGCTGGGTTGGCTAGCTTGCTTGAGTTGGCAGGGCTCCACCATCTGAACATAGAGAGGTCTTCTGATAGGAGATTAAGCAGCAGCTCAGTAGTCAAAGGCCTTCTCCACGGTTCCTCATGGTGAGGCCCTAACTTCCCCACGGTGAGGCCCCAAAGACACGAGGAAGTCCATGGTATAAAAGGTTTATTGTCGTGGAGGAAAGTAGATGAATCTGGCTGTCCACTCCAAAACTCAGGGCAGATCTGAGTTTAAAACGGGGTTGAAGAGGGAGGAGGGTCTGGGAAGGAATGTTTAATTGGTTATACCCTCTGGCCTTCAGGTAACTCATTAGTATGAAAATCGATTGAGGCCGAGGCCTGTAGTCATGCCCTCTACCTGTGGAGGGACTGATAAAGGCATTGTCCTACATGACTGAAAGGCACGAATTAATGGAAGTCTTGGCCATGTATCAGGAGCCTCCGGTCTGGGAGCGTGGCAAAATATATGCTGTCCCTTGCAGTCTCCTGCCATTTCTAGCCAGGGCTCTACCAGAAACCAAGCTATCCTTTTCAGAGTCCCACACAAGTTAAATTTTATTATTTTAGTTAACTAATTAATTTACATCTCAAATTTTGCCCTTGATCCCGGCCCCTGCTCTTAGAGTTCTCCCCTCCATCCCCTCTCTCCTTTGACTCTGAGAGCATGCCCCAACTCTGGGCATCACTCTTCCTAGGGGCATCAATTCTCTGCAGGATAAGTCACATCCTCTCCCACTGAAGCCAGACAAGACATCTGCTATATACACGCACCAGGTCTCAGACCATCCCCTGTATCCTCTTTGGTTGATGGCTTAATCTCTGGGAGGTCCTAGGTGTCCAAGTTAGTTGACACTGTTGGTTTTCTTATGAGATTTCAATCCTGTTCAGTTTCTTCAGTCCTTCCCCTATCTCTTTCATAGGGGTCCTCAACCTTAGTCTAATGCTTAGCTGTGAATATCAGTATCTATCTCAGTGAGCTGCTGGTAAAGCCTCTCAGAGGGCAGCCATGCTAGACTCCTGTCTACAAGCACAACATAGTGTCAGTAATGGTGCCAGGGTTTAGTGCCCACACATGAGATGGGTCTCAATTTGAACCAGTCACTAAACGACCTTTCCTTTAGTATTTTCTCAATTTTTTTGTCTCTGCTTTTCTTCTACACAGGAACAATTCTGGTTCAAAAATTTTGAAGGTTGGTTGATGTCCCTATCCTTTTACTGGGTGGCCAATCTACTGGAGATGGTCTGTTCAGGTCCTATCTCCCCAGAACTGGGCAGTCTAAGGTCACCTATAATGAGGTCTAAGAGCCTACCACCTTCCAGGTCTTTGGAACTTTGTAGAAATTCCCTGAGCCCCCACCACTAACAGCTGCATATTCCATTCATTCTTCCAGTTCTCTGGTTTCTCTACTGTCCACTCCCATACCTCATCCTACCCTCTTTTTGTCTTCCCCCTTCCCTCTCCCATCCAGGTTTCTCCCTCCTTCTGCCTCCCATGATTATTTTGTCTCCCCTATTAAGTGGGATTGAAGCATCTCTACTTAGGACCTTCTTCTAGTTTAACTTCTTAGGATCTATGGAGTATATCATGGGTATTCTATAGTTTTGGCTAATATCTACTTGTCAGTGAGGATATACCACGTTTGTCCTTTGTGGTCTGGGTTACCTCGTTAAGGATGGTATTTTCTAGATCCATCCATTTTCTTGAAAAGCCGCATGATATCCTTGTTTGTAATAGTTTAATAGTATTTCATTGGGTAGATGAACTACAGTTTTTGTATACATATTTCAGTTGAGTGACATCTATGATTTTTTCAGTTTCTGGTTATTATAAATAAAGCTGCTATGAACATAATGGAGTATGTGTCTTTGGGATATGGTAGAGCATCTTTGGAGTTTATTCCTAGGAACTATGGTATAGCTGGGTCTTCAGGTAGAACTATTTTCAATTTTCTGAGAATTGCCTTGGTCATTTTATCCCTTTACAGTAAAAGAACAGTGATTAAGAAAGAAAGTGGCTTTGCAAAGCAGAAAGCTGACATATTGTAGCAGTGGAGATAATCCCTAAACCATTATTGTCATCTTCTCTGAGGAAAATAGAGTCCTTCAGCTTGATGGATGACAGAAATAATATCTTAAAAATTCAAACTCTAAAATTTAAAAAGAAGTTAAATTTAGTAGAAATCAAAAATATCTTGACTTAATGATATATTTAAAAAAATTAGGTCATACTGAGACCTAATTATTTCAAAAGAATCAACAGTTTTAATAGTACCTTATATAAAATTCCATAGGCCATTTTAACCAAGATTAAATGAAAAGAAGTATGTAAATAACTAAAACAATTCTTATTTTTAAATTTAATTTATTTTAAAAAGTGAGCTATAGTTTAGATCAGTATATCTGCCAAAGTCCTCTGTAGTAAGACATAGTCCTTGTCTTGCATCTATTGGGAATTGCAGGATCATGCTAATGCCAGGCCTTGGTCACTGGGGTATATCACTTAGAGAGAAATTGGGGCACTTATCTCTTTCTGGTTTTGCTTTTAGCACTCTGTGACATGAGCACTCTAGTATATCATGTGCTTCCACTGTGTCATACTGTTTCTATTAAAGTCAAAAATCAATGGACCAATCCATCACACTGTGATCTAAAATATATATAAAACAGGGGTCCTAAATAAAACTTTTATCTATCTAAGAGTTGTTTATGATATAGTGGTATAGTAATGGTGAGCTGATTCTCAAAATGCACCTGTGTGTCTTTATGTTTATGTGTAAATGAACATTTACTTTCTTATTTTTTTAATAATATTTTTATGGAATCTGTTTTATATGAAAACACTTCTCTAATATTCCTTTATGTGTTTCACCTTCTATAACATAGTCTACAGAAAGTAATCACATGATTATTCCTATTTATTTATAATTTTGGAAAATACAAATGCATTCTACCAGAGGGATAAAGAAGCCATCAGTAATACTCAACACTGAACTTTGTGAGTTAGAGTAATGACTTATCTAGCAAGACATGTCTACCAGTGCAATTTTGACACAAATATGGAGTCATTAATCACTTTTTGATTGGACTTACTAAACTCTTTTTCATCAGATAAACTTCATTCAAATAGTAGGATAAGAACCAATGGCTAAACAGCATATAAAGTCTAGTGTAGAAACTATTAGTACTACGCTTTTAAACCAACTCTGAATGATCTGTTATTGCATCTATATTGATGTCTTCTGAGACTCTTCTCATCATTGTAGATGGTGATCAACACAGTAACACAAAACTGGCTGGATGCAAAATATGAGGTATCGCAAAATGCTTAGCCCTAGGGGGAACATATATACTGCATTCTTCCCTTTCCACACAGGCTTAAAGATCCTGTGGAAGAGTCGAAAAAAATAGAACCTAGAGACAATGGAAACCTACAAGTAAGACATTATCTTCTGGATACAACTTGGCAGCTGCAGATATGAATTCAGTAAAATTATGACAGAATGTGAAATTAACAGGTTGCTGTGATTTCCAAAATGTTTTCTATGTTTGTATAATGTAATATTTCTAGAATTCTTTTAAATTACATTAAAAAACCTCCATAGTTTACATAAAATGCTATGCACATTAATCTATATATACTAACATACATACATACATACATACATACATACATACATACATACTTGTACATGTGTACAAATATATATGCTATTTTTGCATGCAAACATATTAGGTATAGATATTCAACACAATTATAGTGAAAATGGTTTTGAAACATGGAGATTTCAAAGTGCATAGCTGTTTAATTGATCATAAGCTATAATCTATTAGCTAAACAAGTAGTAATTTATCAAAGGAAAGATGCTTTCTTCTCTTTTCTTCTAATCTTGCTTTTTTTTCTGCTCTGATGTCACAATAATGCCATTACTCTCAATGCTATGCCTTTACATCTAAGTTCTTCTTGAGTTCAGATCTGTTCAGTTCAGTTCTGTCTCCTCTCTTTGTCTTCAGCACTTACACACCTTTCAGAATATATGATTACATGGGAAAAAGTTCAGTATCATTTTACACACAAATTGGAATCATAATTCAAATAAGAAGTTTACAGGAAAGAATGCTTACTTGCATATTCATTAAGAGTAATTATCTTCGTAAACACTCCTTATCTGTCACAAGCTCAACGTGTTCATAAAAAAGTTAAAAACTATAACTTTTGTTACTAAGTTATTAGTGAATTTGTATATTGATAAACCCAGTCAATATTTTATCTTTTGTCCTTGCACTTATAATAAATCATTAGTTTTCTTTTTATGACCTGTCATTTGTGGGGCTGTGGGGCAGTGGGCTGTGAGAAGCAGCTGATTGCCTGGTCAAGCATGAGCTTGGAACCCTGGACCATTATTGGACTGCAGGAGTTCAGTTCTGCTCCTGGGCCCTGGTTCTTTTCATTTAGCTTCAGCCCTCTCCACAGCCCCTCCCACAGAGAGGTCTATGGCCATCAGTCACAAGGAACAAGCCTCAGGCCCTAGAGAGATTTACATACTAATGAGATACCTAAAAGCCAATTAAGCATTCTTCCACAGCCCCTCCCCCTCTCTTCTTCCCTATTTAACTTAGGTCTTTTCTTGGTTTGGGGGCTGTGAATCCAGAGCCACCCACCATCTTCCATGACATTAAAGCCTGTAAAAACCCATGAACTTTCTCTTGTCATTGGGGCCTCGCCATGATGAGCCATGGAGAAGCCTTTAGTGAGCCACAGTCGCTGTGCCTAACTTCTGCCTGGAGGAACCAGCCACACTCCAGCGTTCCCAGCCGCTTTACCCACAGTCCAATGTGAGGAACCCTCTCTGAGTTTTCCAGCCGCCCAATTACCTGCAGTCATTAATGGTTTTATAACCTCTTGGAATGTGCCCTAAGTTGTAGGTGACTACCTACTATCTCAGAAGCAATTCACTTAAGACACTTGAAGAGTGGCAGAGTCCTCAATACAGTCTTCACATCAGAAAGGACTTAGTAGTAGTCCTATTATAAAAGATCTTAATAATTGCTAATATAATTTTAGAAATTCTTATATGATCAAAACTAAGAATTAACTCATCTATTTGTCTATATAACATCACTATATCTTCATTGATCTACAGAGATCTTCTCAAAAAGATGAATGTCATTTATATTTAATAATAACAGAAAAAGCATATTAATAGCAGGAATTTTTTCTAAAATGAGATTCTACATAAAAAAGTATTACATTATTAACTTTAACAGTCCATGGCAGAACCATGTCAGGAAATCACCTGCTAGACTTTAGCTTCTCCTTGATGGCTCCTGGCATGTTTTACTCACTGAATATACAGAATATTTTTATGTAGAATATTACCCACAACATGTGATATGTTCAAGATAAATATTGGTAATACGATATCACATTATTTCACACAGTTTTTTTCAGCATGTGACAGATATAAAAAAATCTTGGCACAGCATAAGTTCTGGATATATATATATATATATATATATATATATGGCATTATCAATTTTAATTCTTTGTATTTTAGCACATTTATCTATAGAAGAATATAAAGTAGATTCATAATGTAATTACTTTTTAATTATTTTGTTCCATTTTTGTGATAGTAGTATAACTGCAGAATCATGACTTTTTCCTTCCCTTTCTTACTGCCAAGCCAACCCATATACTCCTCCTTGTTCTCTTTGAAGTCTATGATCTTTTTTATTAAATGTTGTTATACCCACATACACGAATGCACACCTATAAACACAAATCTACACACACAAATACATTCAGATACAGACACATACATGAACAGACAGAAACATACATACACACAAAAACAAGTCACATCACACACACACACACACACACACACACACACATATATATATATGTGTATATATATATATATATATATATATATATACACATATATATATATGGATTATATATATGGACAAACACATAAATTTCACCTATAAAGACTATATGATGGTACATTTTTGCAAATTTTTATGCTGACAATTTGGTATTGGTTCACATACTTGTATGCTCTACCCAGGACGTGACTAATTTTCCTGTACTCAATGGCACTTATTCACTTGTGGTTTTGTTTTCTTAGCTCTCCCATAATTTTTCTGACTACTTTAGCATATCTACTTTTTGTCCTTTAAAGGGTTTGACATTTGATGTTTCCCTGAGGCAGAGGAGAGATTTGGGATTTCCAATGAATTTTTTCAATTTACTCTTCTTTTTCAATTTTATTTTATTTTATTTTATTTTTTACTTATTCACTTTATATCCCAATCACTGTCCCCCTCCCAGTGACAACTCCCCCAATTCTAGTCCCATTTCCCTTCCTGTTCTCCTCTTAGCAGGTGGGGGTGCCTCTGTGTATTCTCCCACCCTGGCACATCAAGTCTATGAAAGGGTAGGTGCATTCTTTTCCACACAGGCCAGGCAAGACAGCCCAAGTAGAAGAAAATATCCCATATACAGGCAACAGCTTTCGGGACAGCCAGTGTTCCAGTCATTTGGGAGCCACATATATCGATAGGTAGAATAAATATAGTGAAAATGGCTAACTTACAAAAAGCAATATACAGATTCAATACAATCCCCATCAAAATTCTAACACAATTTTTATAGAACTTGAACGATCAATTCTCAACTTCATATGAAAAATCAAAAAACCCAGGATAGCTAAAACAGTCCTCAACAATAAAAGAACTTTGGGACCAATCACCATCCCTGACCTAAAGCTCTACTAGAGAGCAATTGTGACAAAAAAAAATTGCTTGGTATTGGTACAGAAACAGACACATTGATCAATGGAATAGAATTGAAGTGCCAGATATAAACACACACACCTATGGTCACTTGATTTTTGATAAAGAAACCAAAGCTATGCAATAGAAAAAATGAAAGCATCTTCAACAAATGGTGCTGGTCTAAGTTTTTCTTACTTTTAGATTTTGTCTGAAATATCAACATGCATTTATTTTTTATGTTTTTAAGGCTTCTCAGAAATCTGATTGTTTCTCATAATTTCTTAGATTAATATAAGCCTGATAATTTTCAAAAGTAAAGGACAAATATTTGTATTCTTGGATACCTGTAAGAATAAGTCTACTGCTTTAGGAACAATTAGGTTTTTGCATGAATTATTGGGGTGTCACAGAACAAGCTATAGTTTCTATATTATGTTAAAACTACATACTTTTCATTCCACATGACTGGTAACTCCTTATGTTAATTTCAACTGCCTGATTGAGACAAATCTCTAAAATTAATTTGTCAAAAAAATTCTCCCTCCTCCTATACTGTGTTATTAGGAAGGAAGTCACTATGGCACTCTCCAATGAAGGAATGCTAAGGAAGAGTCCATTGCTTTAGGGCAAATTATCTTCATAACATATTAGTAGTTCTTCTGAAAGGTTATTTAGTTATTTAGTGGATAGCACACAGGACTACTTATTGTATTATTTTAGCCTATATCCAATGCTTTATATTGTTGTGTTTTCTTTTATCTTTTTTCCATTCTGGTCACTGGAAATTCTTTTAGTTTTTTCTTTTGACTATATAAACTTACCATTGTAAAATTTTCAGAAACACTTTCTAATTTTTCTGTTATTATGAAATGTTTAAATTTGTATTTTCTCCCACTTCAAATTAAGCACTTTTCCAGGGAACCCTGGTTTCTTTTATTAGAGAATGCTATTAAAACCCAATATCTGAGCATCAGGTGTGCTCTGTGCTATTTTATTGCAGTTTCTTCTATTTCTTTTAAGTTGAAAAGGAAAACAAATATATGAAAATCTATTTAAACACACACACACACACACACACACACACACACACACACACATATATATATATATAATTTTTATTGCAATTATCTGCATCAGTGTTAACTTGGATGTGAGTTCATAGGGAAGTTGCTAACTCTTTCTTATTATTTATGAATAATTACATCTTCTGTAATTTCTTCTCCAAAGAAGAAATATAGCCCATATTCTATTCATGTACTTACTTGTATTTCAGTCTAAATGGATAGCAGGATCAAAACTATGAACCTTTAACCTCCAAGTTAAACAAGTACAATGTATGATCATATATAACTGTTGATTCGATTCTATTAGACTTATCAAAACTTACTGAGGTGAGCATATTTCCTCCCACTCCTTTAAGGAGCTATTTCACTCAATTAGATTGCAATTAGATTATGTTTGCATGCCTTACATTCCATCATGAGACTTTCTTGTCAAAACAATTTTTGTTAACATATACACATGCTCAGTTTTGCTTTTGTATTGACAGTAATGTTTTATCAAATGTAAAACTACATTCCTCTTTGAAGAATAGTAAAAACAATTTCACAGTTCTAAAATATTATGTTCAGTTATCATACAGAATATTCTGACCCCCCAAACTATTGATAGACACTTTTCTTGTCTTATTTTCTAAGTGAGACTTGTCTCTCAATTTTGTCACAATTATATATGATATAAGATGTAGGTTTTTCATCTACATATTAGTATGAAATTATAGATACACACACACACACACACACACGTACACACACACGTACACATATACACATATGTTGCGGTAAATTTCCAATCCAAATATGACTAGTCAATGAAAACACAACTCAATAATTATGAATATATGCTGCATGCCTAGATTGAGCAGATTCACCACTAAAGTACTCTATTCCTCAGCTATGAGATCCCTTATAACTTGTGGGTTTTCCAAGCCACAAGCTTGTCCTTCCACCTTCTGCTCCACCATTGTCTTTCTTCTTCATCAACCTCTTCCATCATCCTCCCCCCCACTCCTCATCCGCCTCTCTCTCTCTCTCTCTCTCTCTCTCTCTCTCTCTCTCTCTCTCTCT
>JANHMN010000013.1:65246497-65282626 GCA_030674055.1 Rhabdomys pumilio
TCTCTCTCTCTCTCTCTCTCTCTCTCTCTCTCTCTCTCTCTCTCTCTTCTCACCACCCTTTGTTTTTCCACCTCCCATTCTATGCCCAATCGCTGGCTCTAGCTTTTGTTGTACAAATTAAGGTGGGCAGAAGGTTCAATAGGAGTCACCTGTGTACTGATTCACTCCTCCTCTGCAGCCCCTTCAAGGAAAGTGGAATTAACATCAAAATACAAGGCCTGGCTATCTACAACACACACATACACACACACACACACACACACACACACACACACACACACACACACAAATATGGAGAGAAAGAGAGAGAGTGAAAGAGAGAGAGACTTATTGTCTATTCCTACTGCATATTACTGTTGGGAAATTTTCAGACAAAAGTATATGCTTGCTTTTTTCAACTACTTTCTATTTTAACTTAACAAAACCATAGATTAATACAACCCACCTACCTCTAGTCAGTACAAGTGTTCATTTTCCTCAATTCATTGTTAAAACTGAAAACCCAGTTTTAAATCTAGAATAACTATTTGAAGTTTGTTTATTTATTTTTAGATATTACTGGAAATAATTTTGAAAAATATATTGAGCATATTTCCAGTTATGTTTATGAAAGATACATGCATGGAGTGTTTTCCTTGAGATATTATAATGTGATTACTATATTGTTCAGGTTAGTTTTACCTCAACTTTCATTGTAGAAAGAAATGGTGTTATCTCATTTTAAAAACTACATAACACTAACCAGTATAAACTTAGAGAACTATTTATTTTGATTCGTTTTGTTTAAGAGACTGAGATGTGTTTTGATAGTATATTTCTCTGTAAATTTTGATAGCTTGTTATTTTCAAGAATTGTTACATTTTATTTTAGATAAATTTGTGTGCAAAACTTTTCATATTACATTGCTTTCTTCATGCACTATTTGCCCTTAATAATTTGTGTGATTTATATTTCAAGGTTTGTTAATAGTTTTAAAACTTCTCCTTTGTTAGTTTAAACATCTTCATTTTATTCTGATTTTTATTATTTATGTATTTATTTTTAGTCTTGTGAGATACTGTTTCTCTGAATAACAGGGCTGCCTGTCCTGAACTTGCTTTGTAGAACAGGATGGCCTAGAAAAATCAGCAATCTCTCTGGCCTGCCCTCAGGAGCGTTAGAATTATTCTTAGTTTTTTAAGAATAAGAACATCCAGATTATTCTTTCTTTTGAAGAGGTGATATCCCCCCAAAATTTGTAACATTATTAATTTTAAATGTTCTCAAATTAATTTCATTGTTTTCCTCTTTAGCTTTAACAAGTTTTGCTCATTTTCCCATCGAAGGATGTATTTTGGATACATTGTTCTGTGACAGTTTGATTTCTCATATTGCTTTTTAAATTATATCACAGTTCTTACTTCTAGTATCTTATTGAGTTTAATGATTAGATACAGTATGGTGGAATCCAGGAGTCACCTCGTAAACCATATGAACATTGATCTCAGTCATTGAGCATATGCCCCAGAGCTGAGCGATCAGGACCACAATTCAGTCTTGGGAGCTGAACAGTGAAAATGAGTTAAGGTCCTACAAGGTTTTTAAGCCTAAAATCTACAAGCATCTGTGCCAAGTAATTCTAATAACTAGGATACAGGGATAGGGGAATTACTTAGGAACATTTCTTTGTTGTGCACGTATCCTCCTCCCATTGGTTGGAGTATTCAACTCTTGCAAGAGACTTGACTTGTCTAATATTCATAACTTGCCAACCAGGATGTCAGTTACATGTCTCTTTCTGCCAAGGAGGATGTCAATTTCTAGGGAGGTCTTGGGGGACAGAAACTTTTACATGGAAATCTTGTATCAAATAGTTTCATATATTTGTGCAGATGTCTCAATTATGTTGTGGATCATCCCAGGGACAGCTTATAAATTCAAATACCATAAAAACTCATACACCAGTGCAGGTGGTACTGCTGCATAGTTTGTTTGGGTCCAAGCTTATTGTGGATAACTCTACAAAGCAGTTCTACTGACACGTATCATGATTGGTTTCCAAGGACACAAAACATAATATGTACTCAAGTTGCACAAGAGAAAGTTTCCTAGTAACAGCAGAAACAACATACGAGAAAGTTTTCTTACAATATTAGTAACACCCCAAAATGGATGGCTAGCCAGGTAACAGTTAACTGAGTCTTAAAATTTTACTTAGACCTTAATATTTTACCTGAACCTTAACAATTATAATAAATACTTCATAAACTATCTACCTATATCACAAATTTGAAAATAATAATTAAATTTCCTTTAAACTTCTGATCTGATCATTTACAACTCATCACCATACCACAGTCTGATTATTGTGATTTTATCTTTTAAGTCTGACTGTGTTTTTATTTGTTTGAGTTTGTTTGTTTGTTTTCCAAATTGATGTTAGTTGAGTCTGCTAAAGTTTTGGATGAAATCTGCCTGTGGGTAATATGAGCCAATATAAGTACACATTTACAGCAAGATTCTAAACTAGTCATCTGGGAGTATGGATAGTTTTATGCTCTATGTCTGTCAGTTATGAAAGACTCAAAATCTTTCTAGTACTTCTATAGTTTTCTCTGTGCTTCCTTTAGATCTCAAGGAAATATTTCTCAGATCAAATCTACTTCTCAGTAGTTGTTAGAGTGAGGCTCTATTGGTTGTGTGGAAAGCACAAAACAGGTCAGAATATTGTCATTTTATATGTGACTGTTATTAGCATGATTCTGGTTTACAACTTTCAGCAGTGCCTCTTAAATTTAATTTTCTTCAGTATGAGAAAGATGAAGATAGATTTAATGATACTCATGAAATGTTGCTGTTTGCTCTAATAATTTGACGTTTACTGCTAGAAATCAATCACTAGCCTTGAAGACTACTCCACTAGCATACACAGTGACCCCCCCTCTCCTCACCTGATAGGTGCTACATTACTAGCTTTCTAGAATCTTGCCCATAAAATATGTTACTATATTTTTGGTGCAAATCTCTGAAAGTAAGAAGACAGCAGTATTTAGTTTTATTAACTCGACAGAAACTTAGGTATGTCTGTGAAGAGAAGATGTTAGTTGAGAAATTGTCTTCATCTTATGGGCCTGCAGTTATGACTGCCTAACCTGTTTTTGATTAGTGGTTCATTTGGAAGACCCTGCCCATGATGGGAGGTGCCTTGTGATCTTGGAATATATGAAGTAATAAGGTGAGCAAACCATGTTAAAAAAGCAAGTACTTTCTATTCCTCCATGTTCTCTACTTCCATTTCTGCTTCTTGACAATTTCCTTGAGTTACTGTCCTGACTTTCCTCAGTGCTGATGTCTACTCAAAACATGAATGATCCCCCCCTAAACAAAACAAAACAAAACAAACAAAAAAGAAAGCAAAAAATAAAACAAAACAAACAAACAAATATTCAAGCTTTTCTTTTCTAAGTTGCTTTTGTTAATGGTGTTTATTAAATAAATAGAAATCAAACTAGGACATGTGCCAATAAATAAAGAATATCTCTCTTTATATAATTCACTATCTCATCAAAAAACATACCTTGCAGGGTTCATACAAATTTATGTTTGCAGAAATTTCCCAACCAGGTTAGCAGCTTCATTTGATTTTATGCAATCACTTTACTGCAGTTTTGCCTCCGATGCTAATTTTATGATATTTTCTTGAAAATTTATAGATTTACTACTTGTTCATAGTTTTTATTGTGAATATCAGAGCTGAGTCTACAAGTCTTCAGTCATTAAGTTGTTTCAACTGGAAAAGCAGAACTGGTTCTTTTATTAGATGTGGGTCACAACTGAAGTTGTCTAAGTGTGTGTGTGTGTGTGCATGAGTGCTTGTTTGCATGTGTGTGTGCATGTGTGTATGTGTATGCTTGCATATATATATGCTTTTGCATAAATATAACTATATTTTGTTTATATAAACATATATGTGTGTATTTGTGTGTAAATAATTTTTTGTATGCTTATGTGTGAGTTTTGTGGTGATTTGAATAGATTTTTCCTTCATAGATTCATGTGTTTGAATTCTTGGTCATAGAGAAATGCACTCTTAGGAGGTGTGCCCTTGTTCGAAGACGTGTATCACTGTGTAAGTAGGCTTTGAGACCTCATCTGGTCAGGCTCTACCCAGTGCAGAAGAGAATTTTTCTCTGCCTGCTTTCAGATCAAGATGTAGAAATTCTGGCTTCTCCAACACCAAGTCTGCCTGCATGATGTTCCAATGATTTCTGTCATGATGACCATGGACTGAACCTCTGTAACTATAAGCTAGCCCCAATTAAATGTTTGCCTTTAAAAGAAGCAGTGAAAACACAGTAAGACAAGTATGTGGATCACTGTGATCTTGTTTCTAAAGAATTCTTGTTTGTAAATATGTATTGAGAGAGTAATGTAAAAGTAGCTCAATTATTATGCAATGCCTAGCAATTTGGAATATTAGAATTCTACTGAATATTTTCAATGTTAACAACCCATGACTTTTAGCATGGTTTGTTTGCTCCAAAAACTTTCTATTCCCGTAGCTAAACTTGCTCTTCAATCTTTCTTATCCCATGACAAATATTCTGGCCATTTTCCTCAGTTCCAGCTGAGGACATGTGAAAAAAACAGAGTTTGTTTTTATTTTGATATTCTCTTATTACATTTAATTCTGATATTTCAATAATATTAGGTAACTAATCTTCCCTCTAAAAATAAAACTATGATTATCCTTAACATTTTCAAACCTGTTTGAATAATTTTTAAATTGCTATTTTTACAAGGAAACTACCAGGCCCTAATGTGTTTATAGTGTCGGAAGTCATCTGACATTTTAGTATGTGGATTCAGTAGCAGTACTCATCATGTGCTTCTGTGACTGTCTATTATTCCTTAAATTTTCCTTAGTAGTTGATGAAAACATGGGGGTTTTGTAATGCTGTGTGAATCAGCTTGGTCATCATTTACATTTGTTAGTTCATTTGAACATTGATGCAGCCAAACTGCTGGTTAGGAAGTCTGCGTTGCATCACCTTAGTTAATTCTTAAATAAAGTGTGGTGATATATTAATAAATATCCTTTGAAAGTGGACTTGGGTAGAGTCAAATATTATATAAAAAATATTTCAGAAAACAAATCTAGGTACTCCAAGGGTTTAAACTGTTTAAGTTCCTACAAGTATGGAGGCAGAAAAAGAAAAAAATGCAGCTTAAATATAAGAGCATCATATTCTTTTCTAAATACTTTGGTATGAATTTTATGATATAATTATTCTAAATAATTATCAAGTGAAACAATATTAAAATAAACTAAGATTGAATTTTTATTACCATTATTAATTTTACAAAAAAGTTTTTTCTTTAACATTTCCTTTGTGGTTTTTTTTTTTTGCTGTTTTTTTGTACAATTTAAAACAATAAGCTGAGAGGATCATGATATTACTTCTAAAGAACTTAGAAAGTTGTAAAATGTATGTAATTTTTTTTTTTGGAGCAGTAAGGTATAAAATAGGTCATATAAAGTGCCATTATGGAAACATTAGATTCTGATTAGCTAACAGCTGTGATAATTTTCTAGATCAGAAAAATTAAGACAATTGAAATTGAAAATAACTCTACCTGAAGCTGCAGCTATACCACTTCTGACCATATGCCCCAAAGATGCTTCAATATATAACAAGGACACCTGCTCTACTATGTTCATAGCAGCCTCATATGTAATAGCCAGAAGCTGGAAACAACCCAGATGTTCCTCAACAGAAAAATGGATACAGAAAATGAGGTACATTTCATTCATGAAATATTACTCAGCTATTAAAAATGAAAAGTTCACACACTTGGTAGGCAAATGGATGGAACTAGAAAATATGCTGAGTGAGGTAACCCAGACTCAAAAAGAAATACATGGTGTATATTCCCCAATAAGTGGATATTAGCCCCAAAACTCAGAATACTCAGGATACAACTTCCAAAAGTATAGGAAGCTTAATATGAAGGAAAGCCAAAGTACAGAGGCTTCAAACTCACTTAGAATGGAGAATAAAATAATCACAACATGAGGTAGAGCGAGTGAGGGATCTAGATGGGAGAGGTAGTAAGAGATAAAAGGAAGGGCAGGGCCAGGTGTGGGAAGAGATAAGAGAGAAGTCTAGAGAGCCAGGAGGATATATAAAAATATGTAGCAGTGGGGGGTGAAGCATGGGGACTGGGCAAATAACTGCTAGAATGTCCCAGATACTGGGGATGGGAGGGGCTCCCAGGAACCAGTAGGGATGACATTAGCTGAAATACCCAACAGCAGGAAGATAGAACTTGAATAGACGGCTTCAAGTATATAAAAATGGCCCCAAGAGGAGGGATGGGGCCATTCACCCATCTCAAAAGTTTTAACCCAGAATTGTCCCTATCTAAATGAAATGCTGGGACAGAAATGGAGCAGAGGCTGAAGGAAAGGCCATCCAGTGACTGCCCCACATTGAGATTCATCCCATCTGCAGACACCAAACCACATTATTGCTAATGCCAAGATGTGCTTGCAGATAGGAGCTCAGTATGACTGTCCTCTGAGATGCTCTGCCAGCAGCTGACTATGACAGATGCAGACACTCACAGTCAACCATTGGACTGAACTGGGCAACCCCAATAGACCAGTTAGGGGAAGGACTGAAGGAGCTGAAAGGGGATTGCAACCCTACAGGAAAAGCAGTATCAATTAACCTGCCCCATCAGAGCTCCCAGGGACTAAACCACCCAACAAAGAGGATGCATGGGCCAGTTCATGACTCTGGCTACATCTGCAGTGGAGGACTGCCTTATCCAACATCAGTGGGAGGCAAGGTGCTTGGTCTTGTGAATGGTTGATACCTCAGAAAGGGGGATGCTAGTGAGGCTAGGTGGGTGTGGGTGGGTGAAGGAGCACTCTTTTAGAGACAAAGAGGAGGGGGTAAGAGTTTTGTGGAGATAAAACCAGGAAGGGAGATAACATTTGAAATGTAAACAAATAAAATGATTAATTAGTAAAAAGAAGAAATTACATAAAATAAAATTAAGTTTATGTAAAATAGAGGTTAGAAGAGCTAGAAAGAACTCTCAGTGGGTAAAGGGCTTTCTGTGTCAGTGTGAGGGCCTGAAGCCTGTTTGGGTGACATGTGAATTTGTGAACCTAGCACTGTAAATGGAGATAGAAAGACCAGTGGACTTTGTTGGTCATTCAGTCTAGCCTAAAAATAGTGAATATAACCTTCCAGGTCAAAACTTTGTCTCTAAAAATAAGTTGAACATATTCTGAAGGCCATACACACACACACACCTATAAACACACATGTGCTCTAGTGTCTGTGAGCATAAGCACATTTACCCACTCGTACATGTGAAAATCTACATGCAAGGAAACAGACGAGGAACTAGAAAATGACCCTGAATTAACTGAGAGTTTTGTAATATATAACAATTTCCAAGAATAAAAACTGAGTCACATTTTTGCTTTCCTAAAGGTTGAAATCAGAGTTTGTAATCCTAAGTTGCATAAAAACAATAATGTACTTCATGTGTACCAGGAAATCTTTTGTTGAATAGCTATTGTATAGTTATTTTTTCTCATGTTATCATATCTGAAAAAGTATTTGGCATAAGTGACAATTCACATATACTGAATACTCTAATGAACAGGATCAACTGCAACCAAGAGCTAGACACCCTTAAACAGTACCAATGTTGAGAAATCCACTTCATCCATGTAGAACTACAAATGGCCAAGGCAAAAACTGACTGCTGATTTATATATAAGTGATTATACTATATTTGGAATGGCATATGTGCTATAAATTAAATTTCTTAGGAAAAAAAGAACTTAAGAAGTTGTGGAAAATATTTATTCTAGATTAGAAAGCTGCAATATATTAGCAATACAGTGATAATACCCTGTGGGTATATATTTTCTACATATTAAAATAGGCAATTTATTTATTTTGTTATTCAAAATGTATATTCCCCTAAATTATCTATAATAAATTACATAGGAATAGATGGTCTTTTCAGTGTTTGCTCCAGCTCATGTGCTGTAAGATAACCATATAAAAACAATGTGAAAATCACCTGATAAAAATGATTATTTAATACATGCATTTGGATTACATAGATACCACACAGATTTATGTAGATACTAAGAATACTTTTGTATTCATATCATATTTTATTGTAGATTTTTAAAATTTTTTCTATTATCATTTAATATTTCCATTAAGTTCTTAAATGTTATAACATGATGATTTGACAGAATAAAATTCATAGAATTGCATTTGTTCATTTTGTGCTCAAAACTTTATTTGATTGGAAAATAAGGTCAAAGAAATAAAGTCATATAACACATATAAAATTAGAGGAGCAGCATCAAGACACAAGTTATAAGCATTTTCTAGACACTGATACATATGAAGAATTATCTTTCACAGGATGGGCATAAAACAGAAGACCAAATAACTTTCACCATGCCAATGTTTTAATCACATAGAAATTTTCTTTCACATCTTCATAAGGAAGAGTGTTTTCAACATCTTTAGTGAAAAAGTCATAACATACATTTAACCTACTTGGAGACCTATAAAACTCTGCTTTAGTCATTAATGCTAGAGAATTAAATATGAAGGAATACAAAAATTATATATATATATATATATACATACATATATATGTATGTATATATGCATATATTATTCATACATATATTATACATACATACACATATAATATATATATATATTATACATATGTTTATACATATATTATACATATGTTTAAAAGCCATACCCATTCTGGGCTGGGAATGAGAAAATTCAATCAAAAAGACCAAAGTCATTTTCTCAAAATTTATGTGTAATTTTCCTAAGGGTGAGCCCTTGACAGGACTTTTACATCATTATTCTGGCTTTGTGAGAGTTTCCTGTAACAGCAACTACAACTGGGATGCCTCCTCTTCAGAGTTCTTCTTATTAGCAACCATTGTTTGAGCATTATCATGTCCTGCCACTTCTAAAACGCATCTGAGTCCCATAGAAAGAACCTGTACTCCTTCTTTTTTGGGACTTGAGGTCAAGGGTGGGGAATACACTGTGCAATTGAATTTAAATGTGATAATTCAGGATGCCTTGTCAGTAGTCAATATATAGAAAGGGTCTCTAAAAATCTATATAAAGACATGATTTGGGACAAATTGTGAGATATAAGAAAATGTGTTAAGTAAAGATTTTTATGAAAAAAATCAGTAAAATATAATTTTGAAGTAAATAAAAATCTTAGTATATTGATTCCTGCTAAAGTTTCAGAGTTTGATAGAGTAGAGAAGGGAGATGGGAAGCATGCTGCAGTGGTTCGACAGCATGCTCTTTTGTTGTATGTCTAGAACACCTCAAGTATAAGCTACAAGTTGTATGACCCCACTTTCCTAGCATGTCTTGGAAGTGGCGAAGAGGGAAACATTTGAGGTCAAAGGGTTTGTGGCTGGCTTGGTGTTTATGTATCTCTCTTGGTAGAGAAGAGTACCTTCCTCTACCAAAAATGCTAGAATTGGGTAAACGTTACATACTGGCGCCAACTTGACTTCTTTATATTCAATGAGTTCTGTATATATATTGTCTTCAGAAATGGGTCATAGCTGACAGTTTGAAGAGAGCAACGTATAGTCTTCAACTGGTTGCATTGTCTGGGAATTTCCACTGGACCCCTTTGGCTAACAAATGAATTACATGTAACACATTATCTGTACATTTTAAAGTATGCTTTAAACTGAGGCATTGTTATTTTCATTTTCTTCTTTGACCTTCACAGTATGTCTGTGTCTCTTCCCTTTTCACCTCCTCCCCACTCCTTTTCTTGTGTTTTCACTCCTCCAGTAGAGAAAATCTGTTGTATATTTTATGGATACATTCCCAGTCAATAAAAAATTTTATGGCCTATAGGAAAAGGTAGAATAGAAACTGGGACAATGAGTAGGCAGAAAAGATTCTAGGAAAGAGGCAAGCATAGGGAAATTCTTCCCCAGACTTGAAGGAGGACAGACACATGAAAGCTGGCAGAAGTAACCAGCCACATGGCAGAAATTAAATAAGAATAAATGGAGTGTTGAGTTATGAGCTAGTCCAGGAATATGCCTAACTAAATGGCCTAGGTATTTATTTATAAATATATTTGAGTCTCAGTGTTGTTATTCTGGGAGTTTGGTTTGGGAGAAAATATAACACATAATACCTTTCCACATCTTTTGCTTTTTCTCCCTCATCTTCTTCCTCCTCTTTTGTCGCGCCCAACTTGGCCAGCAAGCAGACACAACACGGTTGGATTCTTCTCATCAGCCTTTATTGCAGGAACTAATAATAATACTATGGGGGACCCCGTGCAGCCGGAGGGTGCTGCTTATATAGAGGAACAGATGTTGCCAATGTAAGGATTGGCTAAGGCTACAATACCTCGTTAGCATATGCCCACTCAGGAGGGGCACACACCAGAATCATGCAGAGGCATGTGCAGAATACCTGCTTACCAGAAAAATCTGAAGAGGCAGGCAGGCAGTCAGCGCCATTTTCTAGTGTCGGCTACCGACACTCTTTTTTGTTGTCTCCCTCTCCTTTCCTTTCTCTCCCTTCTCCTATTCCTCCTTCTTCTCTCTCCTCCTTTTCTGTCCACCCCTCTTTGTTTCTCCTCTCCCTTCTTGACTGAGATAAAATTTTACCAGATAACACAGGCTTTCTGAAAACTCAAAATGCCCCCTTTTCTACTTCTATAGCACCTGGATATCAAGTACGTGACCCCAAACACTATAAACTATTTGTTACTTCAATTTTCTGTTAAATAGTTTTCACATAATTCCCCCAAACTCAACATTTCCTGCCAGAAAATAACTGTCTTGTGTGGCTACCTGAGAAGTTAGTGTTAGCATATTGTAGGCTCCTACCCACAGTTACCTGTCACAGTCAGGTATACCAGACTCACTATAAAAGGGGCTCCTTGTCCCCTGAGATCTCTCTTGTGTCCTTGCTTTTGCTCTGTCCTCTCCCACCCCCTCTCTCCACGTGATCATGGCCTGCTTCCATTTCTCTCTATCTCTCTCTGCCTTTCTTTGTCTCTACTACTCTCTCAACTCCTCTCCTAATGCCCTGAATAAACTCTATTCTATACTCTACCTTTGTGTGGCTGGTCCATCCGGGTTAAGAGATGCCTTAGCATGGGACCACCAAGGCACCACTTTCCCCAAACCTGACTGCCCACCCACCAAACATATTCCTTTTCTCTTTATTTTTATAAAACATAACAGTCAGACTCTTGGATTATTAGGGAACATTTGATATATATGTTTACATAATCACTTGTGACCTGGAAGAAAGTATAGAGTTTTATACTTTTCATTTGGGACTTACATTAAAATATAAAAACGAAATATTTGACTATTAAAATGTAAAAAATTGTAATGAGTTTCAGTTGTTCTAAGCCAATAAACAATTAACCCATTCAGTAATACTATCTTAAAAAGTGAATGCTTCCTAGCCAGAAAATTGAATATCATGTTTCTAGATGTGGTATTTCAAATTTTAATAAGAAAATTAAAACTTTATTTTTCTTTAAGAATGAAAAAGAAGCAATTTATTCTCATGAATATTCTAATAATCTACACTAATAAATAATTCTTCCAAAGTTTTTCAAAATTTGTAAGACCAATATTATTCTACTGTGATGGTTAGTGTTGTCAATTTGACCTGACATAGAATCAGTCTGAATACAATCATTGAGACACACCAGAAAGGGATTATCTAAACTCTGGGCATAACTGTGAAGACTTATTATGCTTGTTGGGTTATCTGAAGTGGGTGACACTGCTTTCTATGTTTGTGTTTTAGACTGTACACAAAGGAGATTATGAGTTTAACAAAAGCATTCACTTCCATTTCCTTTCTCTTTCCTGATTGTACAAATCATCTACTCAGGTAGTCCTGGCTGTCCTGGATCTCACTCTGTAGACCAGGCTGACCTTGAACTCAGAAATCCACCTGCCTCTGCCTCCCAAGTGCTGGGATTAAAGGCGTGCACCACCACTGCCCAGCTTAACTTCTCTATATTGATGCTCTAGACCCTTCAACTGTGAGGGATGATAAATCTTCCTTTGAGTTGAGTTGTTTTGTCCAAACATTTTATCATGTCACCTGGAAAATAAACTAAGGAAACCCACACTACCTATTCGGATCAATCTTCTCCAACATGTCTCTCCAGAGTGTTACATCTTAATTTGCTTTGACAGATTATATTTCTCTCATTTAATACATCCTTACCACTGTATCCCATCCTTCCCCTTCTCCAAATTCACCTCACTCTCTCTCTTTTCCAGCATTCACTGATACTGGTTCCCATCAGAAAAAAGCAGGCAACCAAACGCAGCATAACAAAGTGCAATAAGACTAAACACAATCCCTGATATGAAGGCTGCACAAGGCAATCCAGTAGGAGAAAAGGGTCCCACAGGGAGGCCAATGAGCAAAGGCTTTCTCTTTTATATTATTAACTTAAATTCTATATGAATCAAAATAAAACATCTGAGGAAGACATGCTGACCATTGAAACTGGTCCTTAAAAGATAGTATATATTCCTTTTTGTCTTGATGATCAGATTCCTCTTGATATTACCTAATTGAGACATGAATTGCAGTGTGTTAGCTTATAGATGTGCTTTGCTTACAAAGTATTTGATGTCATGTCTTAAAGATTTTAAACTTCTACAGTGCAAGAGAGTGATGCACACAGGTGTTCTAATAGTTTGATGCCTTTCTATCTGAGCACATGATGCAGCATATATGTTGCCATTTCATATGTGAGATTTCAGGTTTTATCTTTGTCAAGAACTAACTTCCATGATGCATTGTGATGGTTATTGAGACCATATTGATGCCTTTAATCCCAGCACTTGGGAGGCAGAGGCAGGCGAATTTCTGAGCTCGAGGCCAGCCTGGTCTACAGAGTGAGTTCCAGGACAGCCAGGACTATACAGAGAAACCTTGTCTCGAAAAACAAACAAACAAACAAAAAGACCATATTGCTTATATCTCTTTAGGAAGAAAATTACTAGAAAGACACACATACAAATCAGATATTACTTAAAGACTTCAGCATCATTAATCAAAAATGTTAAATCTATATTAGAGAAAACTAACTCAAAAATCAAAATAATGTCACTGATTTTATTAAATGCTGTTGCTTCACTCTTTTCCTCTTAAAAATGAACAATTGATATTTACTTCATTGTACAAAATACATTTTATTTACTTAGACAATGAACAATCTATTTATATATTCTAATCAGGCAAGAGTGGTCTGAAGTTCATTTCTTTGTTTTTGCAAGTTCTGAAATCAAAGTCTGTTTTTTTTTTCACTTAAACATTGTGTAGTCAAAGACATATGGAAGCTATCAGTCAACATAAATTTTAAAAATGTGGAAAATGATGAAATGTACCAGGTCGGGATTCTGCTGAGCCAGCAGAGTGAAGTTCAGCTTGGTGGGTAAGAAAACAGAGCTGAGATCTCTAAAACATCTGTTCTCCTGGGTACATTCTGCCCAAGAGGTTATAGCTTGTCACTGAATAATGAGCCAAATAAAATGTGTGAGTAGCTAAGGCTTATGAGTAACATACTGTGAAGAAACGGTGAAGTGTACACATATAGCTAGTTTTATCCATTTAAATGTGTATCTTTGTTAGGGTTTCTATTGTGTCTTTCTATTGCTATAACAAAACACCATAAACAAAAGTCAGTTGGAGAGGAAACAGTTTATTTGGCTTACACTTCCATATCATAATCCATCATTGGAGGAAGTCAGGGCAAGAGCACAAGCAGGACAGGAACCTGGAGGCAGGAGCTGATGCAGAGACCATGGAGGGGTGGTAGTTACTGGCTTACTTCCCTTGGCTTACTTAACTGGTCTTTTTATAGAGTCCCTGACTACAAACGCAGGGAAGGCACCACCTACAATGCCCTAGACCCTCCGCCAATAATCACTAATTGAGAGAATTCCTTACAGCTGAATTTCATGAAAATATTTCCTTAAAGGAGCCTCCTTTCTCTGCGATGCCTCTAGTTTGTTTCATGTTGATACAAAAAAGCAGCCAGTGTGATGTGGAACTAAATAGTACATAGAGATGTGTCAAGTATTGTCTACAATATCAAAAATTATAGCCAATTTATAGATAATTTTGTTTTTTACTAATAGTGAGTATATTTTCAATCAAAATTGTTTTCAAGTATATGTTTTATTTTATTTAGTTTTTTAAAAAATTATTTTCTTTTAGTTAATTTTAATGTTTGTGTATATCTCTGTGTGTGTCTCTCTGTATGTGTATGCATGTGTCTGTGTATATTATGTGTGTGTATATGTGTGTGTGTGTGTGTATGTGTGCTCATGCATGTGCATGCACTGGTCATAACATGCATGTGTAGGTTAAAGAACAACTTGTGAATCTGAGTTTTGTCTGTCTATCATCATGGAGTTCTGAGAATTAAATTCAGATTTCACAGTGAACACTTTACCTACTGAGCCATCTAACATGTCTCTACAGCTTGTTTTGAGAGAATGTCAGAGGGAATGTACAATGCATTTGTAATCTATTCATCCAGCAAATACGGTGTAAAAATGCTAAAACATGATGAAGAAATTAAACACAACTTAGTATTATGCTAACTCTACACCAGTGAAACATTTTCATATTTAAATATCACATTTTCAGTATCTAGCCAATACTAGAATTTATTGTCTATCAAAATATAAAAGTCATACACAATTCACTTGTGAATCTCATTGACAAGTATCATATTATGCATAAAGAACTTATATATTTAAATATATAGGTAATGAACCTTTAGTTATTCATATATTTTTATGTATAATAAATTGTGTTTATTTTAATATATAATTACATAATATGTAATTTTTTTGTTTAGAAGGTATTGTGTGTTATTTAACTTTTTATAACTCAATAAATTAGTGTGCCATATGTTTTGTAGGATATGCAATCGCATAACATACTTTATATACTCACAAATACAAAAACACAGATATATATACTTAATATATTATTACCGTTAGTAAGTACAGTAGTTATATTAGTAATAAACACTTTGGGTGAAGCTCTGAATAGCAAGGATATTACTATAACACATAACTTGCACCACTTGGGACTTGATCATCCATAATACATGAAATCGATTAAACATTGCTTTGTGGCTTAGAGTTTTTACCAAACTGTTTGTGGTGTTTGATGATGAGAACTCCTTTAGTGCCTTGACTCTCATTATCTGGGTGGCTCATACAAGTTATTTAATGTCTATCCCAGCTTCTTCACTATACAAATGAAGATAAAAGCAGTGCTTCCCAACAGAGTATGTGCTAGGTTGACTGAGCAGCACTGGGTGAATGGTTGGTAGACTATCAGCATGTAGTTCGAGTTTGCTACTCATGTTATGTGGAACTCCTGGATAGCACCATGCCTTTCTGTCACTATCAGTCTCATTCACACTGCTGACTCTTCCAGCAATCACATTTACTTGCAAGCTTTTTAAATCTTCATTAAATACATTGTTTTGTAAACGTCAGTCTCTTGGGCCTTGCTTTCTAGTTTTTCTATATGTTTATTTATTATGTTTTGTCTTTTGACAGGTTTTCATATAACTGGATTCAAACTCATATACATGGAAATGTCTTTGAACTTTTGAAGAGCGTCATCTTGCCTTCATTACTTGAGTTCTGGGAGCAAATGTTGGTGTTACCACTCCTTTCTCTAGCTACCTTTCCTGTTTACTTGATAAGAATGCAGAATTCTTCAAATTTATTAGGAAGTTAAAATTTTATTAAATTATATTGAAGCACAGAATCTTGGCATATTTTTCAAGTTCTACTCATATGGTTTATTAAACAAACAACAAAGAAAAACACACATATAAATTGAAAATATAAGATTCTTCACTGATAGTGAGAAAAATCTTGTACTAAATATTATTTGTTCAAATAAGTTCATTTTATTTTAACACCAACTTACTTTGTAATGTATTTAAATTACTTTTTAATGTTTTATTTTTCACCTTTGTGCCTACTTTTCCTAAATTAACTTTCAGTGATTTACTTTTGTCATGGTCTAGAAAACAGCAATATATTTCACAGGAATATGAGTTTCAATAATGATAAATATTTTTTCTTCATTATAATTGATTTGGTATTGAGAATCAAAGTTCATTTCACAACCTTTGTTTGGCAAAGCTCATATTGTTAAACAATATTAGTCACTTTTTTTTAGTTTTGTGCCAGTGATTTTCTTTTTTCATTTATTCACATTACATCCCAATCACAAACAACCCCTTTCTTCCTCTTTTTCCTTCTTTTATCCTGTCAAAACTCTCCTCACATTACTTCTCTTCCTTTCTCCTTAGAGAAGAAGAAGCTGCCCTTGGGTACCACTATGCCATGAGATATCAAGTCATGGCAAGGTTAAACACATTCTCTCCCACTGAGTCCAGTCCAGGCATTCCAGCTAGGGAAAGAAAATCCAAAGGCAAGCAAAAGAGTCATAGATATCTCCTACTCCACATGAAAACAAAGTTGCACATCTGCTTTATATAGGTGAATAGGTCCAGCATCTCCATGTTCTTTGGTGAGGCCTGGTGGGTCCAGGTTAGTTGACTCTGTAGGTCTTCTTGTGGTGTCCTTTACCCCTCCAGTTTGTTGAATCCTAATCCCCACTCTCCTATAAGCCTCCCTGAGCTCCACCTGATGTTCAGCTGTGGGTCTCTGCATATGTTTCCATAACTGTGAGATGAAGCCCGAGAGAAGAAAATTATGCTAGACTCTTGTCTGCAAGCATACAAGGCCAGACACTAATACTGATGCTATGATGTGCTTACAGATGGCAGCCTGGCATGAGTGTCCTCTGAATTGCCCTACAAGCAGCTGACTGAGACAGACATAGATACTTACACTCAACCATTGGACTGAAGTCAGTGACCCCTATGGTAGAATTAGAGGAAAGACTGAAGAAACTGAAGAGGAGAGCAACATCATAGGGAGACCAGCAGTATTAACTAGCCCAGACCCCAGAAAGCCCCCAGAGACAGAGCCACAAAACAGGATACAAAGGCCTGTCCAAGATCCCTAGCTCATACACAGCAAAGAACTGTCTGCTCTGGCCTTAGTGGGAGAAGAAGCACTTAATACTTGAGAGACTTGAACCCCAGGGAAGGGGTAGGTTTGGTGAGCTGGAGCATCCTCTCAGGGGCAAGGAGGAAGAGGAATATGATGATGAACTGTGGGAGGGGAATTGGGAGAGAGGGCAAAGATTGGAATGTAAAGAAATAAAATAATTAAAATAATCTAAAAAGAATACTATTACTAGTGTCAGAGGTTGGATTTATTCTGTGGGAATTGTCTAAATTGGCATCAGTTACTGGTTAGACATTTTTTAAATCTCTGTTCAATTTTTATCCTTATGAGTCTTGTAGGCAGGACAAATTTTGGTTGAAAAGTTTTCTGGGTAGTTTGCTGTTCCCCTCCCTGCATTAGATATCTCATCTGGCTACAGGAGAAGGCCCCTTTTGTCACCACATCCCCTGCTGCTAGAAGTCTCAGCTAGGGTGACCTCCTTAGACTTCCAGGGGACTCCTGTGTCCCAGATCTCTAGCTAGTCCCAGAGATGTCCCCGAACAATATCTTCTCTGTCTCCAAGCAACCTGCTGCTACTATTCTCCCCAAAACTTACTTCTATAACCATTTCTCTCCTTATCCCTTCTTCTACCCAGTTCTCTCCTTCAATCTACCTGCAATGTCTATTTTATTCCAAATTGTGGGTGAGACTCATGTATCTTCCTTTCTTTGGGCTATCCTTAATACATAACTTATTTGGGTCTGTTAATTATAGCATGGTTATTCTGTACTTTATAGGCTAATGTCCGCTTGTGAATACATACCATGTGGTTTTCTGATTTGGGCTACCTCACTCCATATATATATATATATATATATATATATATATATATATATATATGTATATGTATATATATATACACATATATTATGTGTGTACGTGTATTATTTAAAGATTGCTAGTTTTGTTAAAAATGCATTAAAAGATACATTTTCACTAAATAAAAAATTAATAAATAATGAATATGTACAAGTAAAAAAAAGAATACAGAAAATTTGACATATAATATTTTATGTATGATATTGTTAATGAGGAGTAAATTAGCAGTGACAAACATGTTTTTCCCTAAAAATATTAAATCAATGAAACAGAATATAATGGTAGTTGTCAGATGTTGAAGGAAAAAGAAAATAGAGTGATGGTGGTAAGAGTTACAAAGTTTGACTCATATAAAATAAATGAATCTGGATCCAATGTCTAGTGGGTATATTGAGCAGATCTCATAACTAATTTTATTGGTGTTGATAGCTATTTATAATAAAATTTTCAAAGTTAAACAAAGGTTATTAGACTTGACAAACTTACACAGTCACTTAACATTGTACTTTAGATCTGTAGTGTATTGTGTGATAATTATATCTCAGTACTGAAGCGTCCATATTTTATCCTGTAGAACTATATCTCAATATAGGAGTGCATTTAAAACAAACAAATTTAAACCCCGAAACTGTCAAAAAAGATTATAATGATGCAAGAATATTACTATGGAAGCTAAAAAGGTATCGTGTGTCAGGACTTTTAAACTGTATGTAAAGTGGTTCAATATTATTTGCAAGTCAACATGGATATGTCAAAGAAATGAGTAGAAATATAAAAGCAGCCCCTGAAAATAATAGTTAAGTTTATAATGGAGAAGGAAAAAGAGAGAGAGAGAAACCAGTTTACTTAAATGTTTACCAACAAGTTACAAAGTATCATTCCTAAACAAGAAAATAGTACCTTAACAATTTAAACAAACTACTTATACTTTGGGTCATATGGTAATATTAATTAAAAGGCAACATTTAGAGGCTAAGTCAGGTATGTACTTTCACAAAGGAATTTATATTAAATATGCAATAAAAGATAGTTTTAAATGAAACAGGTTAAAAAGGATGTACCCAGAAAACTGTAACTTTATGTCTAAAAAAAACTAGAATGATTATCTTGATTCAAAAATTCATTAGTTGCAAAATTTGAAAAGGGCAAATAAAATTAGCTAAGGCTATTATATCAATTTTAATTTCCTGTTCCTTCAAATTAAGCTGATTATGTAATATATTATCATTAGGAGACTGAATAAAGAATAGGGAAATCTACATTCTATTTTTGTAAATGCTTATTAGCCGAGCATCATTTTAAAATAAAAAAAAAAAGTTAAGAGAAACTAGACATCTAAAATCACATATCCTTAGATATATTAAGAATACATAACTAGAGCTAATTTCTTGGCATTGCACAATCAATTGGCATGCTCTTCTTTTGGAAAGACTACCTGCCTACCACACAGCTTTCCTTCACTAACAATAATTCTTGCTGTAGGCTTGAGAACTCAGAGCCTCTCTCTCTCCAGTTTGGCATATCAGTTGGTGTGGTCCTTGTTAAGCTCATATTTCAAAGTTATATATTAGAAATTTTATAAATAGCTGGGCGGTGGTGGCGCATGCCTTTAATCCCAGCACTTGGGAGGCAGAGGCAGGCGGATTTCTGAGTTCGAGGCCAGCTTGGTCTACAGAGTGAGTTCAGGACAGCCCAGGGCTACACAGAGAAACCCTGTCTCGAAAAACCAAAAAAAAAAAAATTTTATAAATGCAGCTTTTGGCATTACTAGGGACACAATCACACAGAATATCCCTGATCCTGTGGTTATTACAATCTTTTCTGCATTGTTCTTTGTGCCTTAGGTGCAGAAGTGATTTTTAGATGTATCTGTTGTGACTGAGCTCTACAACTCTGAATTTTGATTGCTTTCCTTGAAAATATATATAACAGCAACATTGTGTGGACTGACTAGAATATATACATATCTATACATACATACTTAGTTATAGTAGTGTTATATATCTGTATATATGTATACACACACACACACACACACACACACACATATATATATATATATATATGTATATATATATATATATATATATATATGAGCTAGCTTATTTTAATGGCATAACACTTGTCACTCAGAGTACTTCCATATTGAGTTATGTAGCATATACTTACTGAACAATACAGTAATGGCATTATACTTTTTTCTCTTGCTAAAATGAAAGCATATTTCTCATCTATATTTTATACCAGCTTTTTCAGCAATTATGACAGTTAATGGGGAAGAAGTAGAGAGGGTCAGGAAATTGAACAGATGTGTGTAGAAGGAGAACTAGGGGTAGCTACTAGAAAGTCCCAGGTGCAACAAAATCAAGAAGCTTCCAGGATCCAATGGGGATGACATTAGCTGAAATACACAACAAAATGAAGCAAGAACCTGTAGACACCATATCCAGAAGTTAGGCACAGCCCCCAGTTGAGGGGTGGGACCACCTACCCATCTCAAGAATTTTAACACTGAATTGTTCCTGTCTAAAAAACATCAGGGACAAAGAGTGGAGCAGAGACTGAAGGAAGGGGCATCCAGAGACTGACCCACCTAAGGATCCATCCAATCTACAGACACCAAAGCCAGACACCATTGTTGATACCTAGGAGCACTTGTTGACAGGAGTCTGGTATGGTTGTCTCTTGTGAGGCTTTGTCAGTGCCTGACCAATATAGATGAAGATACTCACAGCAAACCATCAGATTGAGCATGTGGACCCCAATGGACGAGTTAGGAGGAGGACTAAAGGAGCTGAAGGGATTTGCAACTCCATAGGAAAAATAATACCAACCAACCAAATCCCTCAGAGCTCCTGGGAACTAAACCATCAACCAAAGAGTACACCTGGAAGGACCATGGCTCTAGCTGCTTATGTAGCCAAAGAAGATTGCCTTATCTGGCATCAACAGAAGAGGAAGCTCTTGAACCTGTGAAGACTCAGTGCCCCAGCATAGGGGAATGCTAGGGTGGTGAGGTAGAAATGGGTAGGTGGGTGGGGGAAGCTCCATAATAGAAGCAGGGGGAGGGATGGGATAGGGGGTTTGCTAAGGGGAAACTGGGAAGAGGGATTAACAGTTGAAAGGTAAGTAAATAAAATAACCAAAAAAATAAGCAAAAAGGAATAAATTAAATGGTCTATGTACATTTCAGTAATATTTAAAAATATAAAAGTCATTAAAGGGAATATTATCCATCATTAATTTTAAAAAATGTAAAACTACAATATAGGTGGATATTTTAAAACAAAACAGAAAACATACACAAAACTAAGTTATAAATATTAACATAAATGTTAATGAGATACAACCCAATTATTTTAATTACATTTAGATGAAAACTAGAAAAGAGAAAATTATGCTATACAGTCCAATTCTGTGGTTGTGAGAGCTAAGAATAGGGACAGAAGTGGCAGATAAAAACACAAGATAATATTTTCAAAGGATATAAAAGATATGTTTCTCTATCATAATCATAGTGCTGGTGCTTGATGTGTGGCTTTATAATTTGCCCTTTATTGTATATTTATTAATGAACATTGCACTGTATACAGGCAGCACTTTGGGCTAGCTGCTGTTATTTTAGTATCTATTAATGAGGGAAAGTTAATGGCTTCTCATTAATATCGTTATTATGGTTGTTTCTAAATTTTGATGATATTTAATACTTTTTATTTCACATCAATTTCTCCTGTTTCTCTTTCCCTTCAACATCTTCCTTTATTTTTATCTCTTATGTCTTTAATTCTATTCTATGTGCATTACTCTCTGCTAAGATGAGCTTGATACCTTCAGCATATATACCCAGAAGAAGTATCACTGAATCATATGTAGCTCAATTGTAGTTATCCAAGTAGTCTCTGACAGCTTTCAGTAATAACTAGAGGACTTTTCGTCTCTTCTAACAATGCAAGAGTCTACCTTCCACTACATCCAGGCTAGCGTGCTACTTGTTTTGTTAGAAGAGTGCAGGCTTAAATTTTTAAACCTTACATTAATAAGCATTCTTAAAGGCTTCAACTTCCTCTCTAGCACACCTACCAGTGGTGCATAAGAAAAGATTAATAGGACACGGGGGTCATGAACCTGGTTTAAAAGTAGGTTTTGGGGGTGATTCCAATATTCATTGTCAGGATATCAGCAGTCCAGTTCAAAACATCAAACATGAATCAGTAGTGGCAGGCCAGCCTAAGCTGCAAGTGCCAAATGCAAGTCAGTAGCCATGACTCCATCCAGAAGAAATGATGAGGCTTTGTGAAATCTGCATGAATGCATAGAAGTGACAAAAAGCGGACAGAATACTATGAAAAGTTCCCTGGTGCGTATCCGTCTACAGTGTCACAAGAAGTGAAGATCAGTGAAGACCAGCAAAGCAGTGAAAGGCAAACCAACGGGGGAGCATCACTCACGGTCTGTTGGGTTATACTTACACTCTTTTCAAATATTTTGTGTCCTCTCAAGTGTCGCTTCAGCGAAACATACTTTTATGTGTCTGCCTCAGCAAAATATCTCCTCATAAGACAGCTTCCAGAATAACACTGTATAATGTAACTGAGTTTCTAAGAAACCAGAAATTTCCACTTCAGACTAGCCTCTCTGATAGAGGGATATACAGAGTCACAGTAGAGTTTTGATTTGTGTTACCATGGTTACAAGTGGTTTTGAAAAATTTTAATATTTCTCTTTTTTATTTATACTTCTTCATTTGGTTACATTATTTGCTCTTAGGATGTGTAAGTGTTTTACTGTTTTGTATATTGTAGGAACTAATTCTCTATTTTGGAAACATTCTTCCAATGTTTAGGTGGCCACTTTGGTAGGTGGATCATTCCTTTGCTCTATTGAATATTTCTAATTTAATACCATTCCATTTGCCAGTTCTTTCTTAAATATGCTGAGCAATTTTAGTTCTATTGAGAGTCTTTAAATGTGCTTAAATGTTAAAGTATTTCTGCTGTTTTTTTTTCAGTAAGCTGACATTTAAAATATCAAGATATTAAAATATTAAGAACAACATGGAATGCATATCCAGTCTTTTGAATTCATAGCAATACCTTTGTTTAAAACCATAACACATCATATAAAATATTTATAATGTAACATGGAAACAGTCATGGATATTTAATAAAATTAGATAAAAGATTATACTGAAAAAAAATGATGAAATTGTGACCAAACAAGATCCAGAAACAGGAAGACAAAAAAGAAGGAGGAGAAAGAGAAGAAGAAGCAAACAAGATCAAGAAGAAGAGGAGAAGGGGGAGGAGGAAATGGAGGAGAAAGAGAATGAAGTGGAATAAGAAAGGAAAAATAATAAATAAGAAGCAGAAGAGAAGGCTGAGGAACCAGAAGAACAGGAAAAAAAAAGACAGAATGGACTGTTTAGTAGTTACTTTAGTAAATCTAAACTACAGTTATCTGGGTAGAAGTGACCTCAACTGAGTAGCTTTCTATATCATATTTGCCTGTAGGCAAATCTAGGCATTTTGTTGATCAAAGACTATGTGTAAAGGCCCAATGCATTGTGGATGGTGCCTACATTAGGCATTCTTATGCATTGCATTAGATAACAGACTACAAGCCATAAAGAAGAAAGTCAGTAGGTAGCATTCCTCCACAGCCTCTACTTAACTTCCTGTCTGCAGGTTCCTTATTTTGTTCATTGGTTGAATTTCTTCCATGAATGATTATAGCCAACAAACCACGTAAATACTGTCCTCCCACAAGCTGATGTTTGACAATGTTCTCTCTCAGCACAAAAAGCAAACTAAGATAGACTGTTCAAGAATTGGTATACGAAGAATCCCAATGAAAACATTCAACAAAAATTTATAGTGTGCAGTCTTTAATAAAGCTAAGATAAATAAAAATATTCAGCATATTACAAGTATAGTCAAAATTAAGAAGACATAAAAGTACTAATTTTCTCTAACACCTTTTTAAATGTTAAAATACAAGAAAAGTGTTTTCTTATAGCATGAGGAAGTTCTATGATTGTATTTCTTCAGCATAATTGTTCTCATTGTGTATATTATAAGGTGTTCTATAAGTCTCTGACATACGGGTCGCCTCCCCACAGCACTGGCTTTATTGGTATTACTCAACAGTATAATTGTCTGAAAATGTGATAGTTAAAACTTGATATGAGGAACTTGAGGCTACAGCATTATTTAAACAGCTTGTTACTGGGATGGATCCTTCAATAGAAAATGGTTATTGAATTATAACAATATGTATATAGACTTCTATAGACATTTTCTCAATATTAAATGTTGTGTTCAGTTAAGCAGTTTTATGTCTACCATTTTCTAGGTATCCAGTAATATCCAGTGGTATCCAGTAAGAAAGAAACACTTACCAGATGCTGCATATTATTAGGTAAGAATTTCTTACCACTATAAGCTTGGCCAGGAGGAAAGATCTATCTGAATTCCATAAATTCATTACAGTTTTAACCTAGATAAATTCTTAGATATTGGCAAAATGAAAGCTCTTAATTTTTCATATTTACATTTTTGTTTTTGCCATTACTATGCTAAAATGTCTAATCATAAATAGAGATGTACCATGTACATAAATACATGTATGAATATGAATACATTTTTATGCTCCATGTATTTATATTTTTTCTCATAGGATAACCTATTTTTAGCAAAACTAAGTAAAAGTACTATTTGATTTTCCTTTCATTTTCAAATGCTGGACATAGAACATAGAACACATGATTGTTTCAGTAGTGAACAGTTCCAGGATCAATGTGTCTAAGGCCTATTATTTTAAAGTAGATGTTCCAGTTCAGAATTCTTCCTTATATTTTTCCAATTCTCTTACATTTTACATTCATATGATTCTATTTGGTCTACTTCAATTTTGAATGATGATTTCTGAATACTTTTCCTTGGATTCCAGTCTCAATACAGATAATTGTTAGCTTTCTGTTATCTATTCATCTCCCATCATATTCCAATGAGGAAAATGCTGAGAAATGAGAAACATAAAAACTTTAGCACAAGTGCCAGACATTTTCCTCTACAAAATTCCTCAATATTGTGATTTTTTTCCCTCAGTGAAGTCTTTTCATGAAACATGCTTGAGGGAACATAGTTGTATTCCTTTTATTATTTGGTAATTTTTTACAAGTGTGGTATTTCATGTTTTTTCATGTTCCCTCCCCACTTTTTATATTATTTTATTTAGTTTTTTTAGACTGTAATCTAATTATAATATCTCTCTCCCTTTTCCTTCTATTTCCTCACACATGGATACTTTTTCTCTCTTTAAATTTTATGCATAATTTTTAAACACACATTGACAAAACAGGAGTGTGTGTGGTGCCGTGTGTGACAGAAAGCTCTCGTATCTTAACTATAACATTTCTTTTTTACAAAGATCAGAAGAGATCAGCTGACTGGTTAGCTAAGTTGATTTGAAAATGCTGCCAATAAAAAAAAAATCCTAGAAAAGATTGTTATTTTAAAATTAAAAAGAAGTACTTCACACAATAGATCTTGTCAAATTGATTCAGATTTCTGAGCAATTAATAACCACTAATTAGATATCACCTGATCTAACATATCTGTATTGGTTAGAAACGTGGTCCCCATAGACTCATAAGCAGTTGCACTATTAGGAAGTATGCCCTTGCTGAAGCAGGTGTGGCTATGTTAGAGGGAATATGTCACTGGAGATAGTATTCAGATCTCAGAAGCTCAAACCATGCCTAGAGCCTAATTGTCTCTGCTTTACACCTGTGGATCTAAGTGTGGAACTTTCAACCAACTCTCCAGCAATAATGTCTGACTGCCTGCTGCCAAGCTTCCTGCCATAAAAATAATTGATTAATAATAATCTGAACTGCAAACTAGTACAAGTTAATTTTTTTGTGAGAGATGACATGCTCACGGTGTCTCTTCACAGCAATAGAAACCCTAACTAAAACAACATCATAGATTTTTTTATCTTTATTATTCTCTATCGTACTTTATGTCCATTAGGTTTTAACTGGTAATTGGAAAAATGAATGTTATTGTTAACACACTAAAAGTAGAAAATAAAGAAGATACAGAAAATGTGTTATTTTAAAGTCATGTAAGACACAGGAACATAGTTATTTCCACACATTTGCTTATGTACTCACTAAAAAGTGGATATCAGCGAAAAAAGTACAGACTACCCTGGATACAATCCACAGAACTCAAAATGGCTAACAAGCTTAAGGGCCCAAGTGAAGGAGAAGGAAACAATCACAGGAGGGGACAGAGGGACCTGGGTGGGAAAGGTGACAGGGAGAGGAAGAGGAGAACATGGTCAGGTATTGGGTGGGGAAAACAAAACTGAAGGCCTGAGGGCTAGCAGAAAGAATGGCAACAGGCAAACTCAGGATGTACCTTCCAGAATGTATCAGAGACCTGAGAGGTAAGGGACTCTCAGGACCCAGAGGGAGGGACTTTAGATGAAGTGCCCAAGAATGGGGAGAGGGAACTTGTAGAACCCATGTTCATCAGAAAGACAGGGCATCAAATGAGGAATGAGGTTGTCATCTCATAGTCAAAAACTCTGATCCATAATTGTTCCTGTCTGAAAAAACTGCAGGGACCAAAATGGAGACAAACCTGAGGAAAAGAAGGTCCAGTGACAGGCACAAATTGGAATCCAACCCAAAGGGAGGCCCCAAAGCCTGACACTATTACTGAGGTTATGAATTGCTCACAAAATGGGGACTATCATGACTGCCCTCTGAAAAACCCAACAAGCAACTGAAAGAGTCAGATGCAACCAATGGATAGAAGCTGTAACCCCTGTACTTGAATTAGAGAAAAAGGTGAGGAGGAGGACAACCTTGTAAGACCAGCAATTTCAACTAACCTGGACACCGCAATCTCTCAGATACTGTACCACAAACACGTAACATACACAAGCTGATCTGAGGCCCCCAACACATATACAGAAGAGGACTGCTGGGTCTAGGTTCAATCAGAGAAGATGCACCTAACACTCAAGAGGCTGAATGCCCCAAGGAGTAGGGAGGTCTGGTGAGTGGAGTGGTGTGGACATCCTCACGGAGACAGGGGATGAGGGGGGAGGTATGAGATGTGGAACAGTTACAGAGTGGGCCAGGAGGGGGATAAAACCTGGATTGTTAAAAAAAAGTAAATAAAAATTTAAAAAGTGATAAACACTAACTGGAGACTATCACTAGACATGTTTAAGGCTGTTCATTACACTTTATGCACCCTAAAAGTCTTCACAGGGCTTTAGATTCTTTTATCTTAATTTCATTAGATTGTTTGGGCAACAGAAGACTAGAATTTATTTACCTTATTCTAAGTAATTAGCCTTTGGATACATAATTTGAAAGTATAGATGCACTATCACTTGTCTGGGAGGCTACTCAATTCTTAACTGAATAAAACACAGTAAAATTCTTCAAAAGATTAACATCACCTCTAAAACAACTATATGACATTAAAAGTTGTTAGATTAAATGAATCCCCAAATAAAAATATGTGAAACCCAGGTTGTTGCTGTATCAAATGCTATAAAAATATGCCTTCAAATTCCAGTTTCTTCTTGCAAATCCAACCTTTCTGGAAATGGTACAATTTTAACAAATAATACAGACCATCCATCTAAAATTTTCTCTTAAATAGAATGTTTAATATATTCATCGTTTCTGACATTTGCATGTATCGTTAAATGCCACAAGATAACAGAGTTTTAATCATTCGAAATAGCTTTTTAATTACAGTTCTAATTACTTTTGCAGAAGGTTATGCTTCACAAACAGGAATAAAACTGTTTGCTTGCACTTTGTAGGAAGAGTGATCTTGTACTCTTGATTTAAGTAGTTAGTAAATTTATTTGGTCAGATTTTGCTGACTTTATTAGTATTAGATAAGTTCATTTTTAAGTGAATTCGAAGTCATGCAACAGAGATAAAGTTCTGTCATCTTAATTGATTATAAAGAATGAATATAAGATACACTATATAGGAAATTACAGATTATTGTGTACTCATGTGAGCACGCAATATAACACCAGAGACAGAGGAATGCCAAACCAAGAAAATATAAAGCTAGAGATTGTACAGCCCATAGAGGAATGGACTGCTGTAGAGAGTTTTATTTTAAAAGAAAGAAAGAAAGAAAGAAAGAAAGAAAGAAAGAAAGAAAGAAAGAAAGAAAGAAAAAAAGAAAGGTATACATACATACTCCTAATGATAATATATATATATATATATATTTTACATAGATATACATATACACATATACATACAATATACTATATTATATATATGTTGTATATGATATATATACACATAAAATATATACATATATTATATGTATTATATAATTATATGTATTATACACATAATTATATAATACATATAATACATATAATTATACACATATAATATCTATGTATATATCTATTCATATATGTATATATATATGTATATGTATATAATTATATATGTTTATATATATGTATACATATATATATAATTATATGGATAATATATATAATTATATGTATTATATGTATATAAGCATGGTATACTATACAAATGTATGAAATTCTCAAAGAAACAAATTTAATAAAATAAAAATAAGATTGGTTTTTTTGGAAATGAAATCTTGGCAAAGATATTCATTTATAAGAAAAATTAAATGATTACATTTTGGTAGTTAATTATTATTTTAATTTTAATATATCTCTTTGATGTACATAGTATCAGTTAAATTTTTTTTAAAAATGTTCTGAGTTGTCCTGATTAACTCATATAACTATGAACTCTGAAAATGAGCTCCAAATATGATCATTTATATAACTTATATATTTTCTATTATGATAAATTTTCAAAATAGTTTGTATATGTCTAATAACTCCAGTTGAAAACAATTAAAATATGCAGCAATATTTCATGGGTGTTTGTATTGCTCTTGCTTGCATTTGCACATTTCTCACACTCATTACTTCTGCAGCAGACACATAGAAGCAGTATCACACCGAGAGTGAGATCCACTGAAATCATCATGAATCCCTTAATGGGACAACTTCTTCAAAAATATTGTGTGTGTGTGTGTGTGTGTGTGTGTGTGTGTGTGTAGTCACCCTTCTTCCATTACTACAAAGCAGATAGAATTATTGATATGTAATGCATGTGGATTGCAATTCTAGAGAAATATGGCACCATGTATGTGATAGGAAGCTACTTATGTCCACAGCATTGATGATTGCTAAGAATCACCATTCACATTACGACAAGTAATTGTTTACAATGAGCTTAAATTGAAAAATAAGTTTGTTCACAATGTGATTATTGGAGTTTTCTTAAATAATAATTATATATCTTTTACTATACAGGTTCTTATTTTCTTAGCTAATTACCTCAAATTATATAGTGCTTAATACATCAAAATCTGCACAAAGTTTAGTACACAAAAAGTGCAGATGCTATAGCTACCCCAGAAGTCTCACAGTCTATTCTGAAAACAAAGCAACAACAAATGAGAAGACAAACAAATCAGACAATAGAAAAAAATGTAACTGTTAAGACAGATTGTAAGTTATGTAATTGTTGTGTAGACATTTAATTTCAGTACTCAGGTATCAGAGGCATGCAAATCTCTGTGGGTTCAAGCCTAGTCTGATCTACAGAGAAACTTGTAGAACAACCAAGAACTCAGGAAAGTCTGTCTCAAAAAAAAAAAAATCAAAACCAACAAACAAAACAAAACAAGTCAACAAACAAACAAAACATATTACTCAGAAGAAAATTACAATAGGATTATTAGCTATATATTCTTCCTTTAAAACTCATACTTACTTAAACATTTTCCATTTATTTTATTTCCACAAATTCAATCTATCCCCAAAGCAATAACTCTGGGCACCGATTAACAAATTTTATGAAAGCGTGTCAGGAGTAGCAAGATTTTTTCCCTATACATTGGTGACAACAATTTACATTTACCAAGAAACAGATCATCATCTGTCTTAGAACTTATTTTTGAAGACTTGTTCTGATAAACTGGCTAATTATTTATTCTCCATTCTTATACTTACAATAGAATTATATACTTTTTTCGTGTAATCAGAACCTGTCATTACATCCCTGGTTCAAAAGATACAGGAACTCAAACCAACTTAGAATGAATTGCTTTCTTTGATCATTAACTTGTCCCAGGACTATTTTTATTGCCAGTACAATTTCTTACTTGTAGAGCATGAAAACTCATTGTAGTTTTTTTCCAACCTATGCAGACTTTATTTACTATTCTACAAGGAGAATTCATATTCTAGTTTTGAGTCCAACTTTAAACTTTCTCTCAAGTACCCTAACTTCTCAAAATTATTTAAATCAAACTAATTTTCTAAATTTACTTAAATTGAATCATGAGTCTCATAAAATCATTAATTCATTTAAAAAGCATTATCACATGAAAGTTCATCTTCATGTTGACCAGCAGGAAACTTGTCCAACAGAGTGGACTATCACCCAGGAAGTAATCATATAAGGCAGTGAAGGTCTCCCCATGCCCAATAACACTATGCCAGGTATATGAGGAATATAGCTATTGTTGGGTAAAGTGAGGGTTCCACATCCACCCCACCATGAGGCTTGGGCTGCTGGTCCAGAAGGTATGATGCACAAAGCTTGACTGTGCCCTAAACTCACACTGGTGCTGAGCAGGAGTTGAGCAAGTGAAACCTCAGGGACACTGCTCCAGAGTGAGCCAGAGAAATCTGAGGTCAAGCAGGAGCCAGAACTGGTTTGGGAATCCCTGGGCCTGCAAGACAGCAGAGGATGGTCTGGTTCTCAGGCTCTTTGGCACACAGCCACTGTTGAAAGGCACAGAAGAGCTGAGAACAAAGTGGGGGCCCATGGGCTGAAGTGGCCAGAGGTCTAAGGGGACAGGAGAAGAGTCCTTGGCTTGGTTGGCTGTCTTGGCTTAGCTTGGTCACAAGCAGCTTGCTTGAGTTGGTGATTTCAGTGGCTGGAATGCAGAGAGAACTTCTGTGGGAGATTAGATGGTGGCTCTGTAGGCAAATGCCTTTTGTATGGCTCCCCACAGTGGATTCCAATGAATAGAGACAGTCTATGGTTTTAAGGTGTTTATTGTCATGGGAAAAATTAGATGAGACAATTGTATCCCAGTTTCTCAGGGTGGGCCTGAGGTTAAATACCTTTTATAGGGAGGAGTGTCTGGGAAGGAAAGCTTAATAGGCTAAGCCCTTCTGGCCTTTAGGTACCTCATTAAAACAGATCTGTCTTGAGGCTATGTGGCCACAGGTCATGTCCTGTGGAAGATCTAGGGGGTGTTGCCCTACTTGACTGAAGGACACATATCTATGGAGAGCTGCTGCCTCGTGTCAGGAGTCTGGATTCTGTAGTGTGGCTAAACGTTAGCCACCCCTTAGAGTAACCTGTGGTCTCTTACGGTCACCTGTGGTCACTGGGATTTCTAGCCTGTGCTCAACCAGGAACTAGGCTGCCTTTCAAGATCTTACAAGCAATGACAAACATGAGAAGGCACATCAGCAGCAAGAAGCCATCCTGAGACATAGGCTCTCTTCTGATATGTAGCTGTGCCTCTTCTGGGTATACCATTGCAGCTGAGCAAATGGTTAGCCATTTCTAGGAAGCACACTTATCATTGCAACTCCAATTGCATGGTGTCTGCCAGAGACCTGAGTATAAACATTCAAGTGATATTGTCTTAGTTAGGGTTTGTTGATGTGAATAGAAACCACGACCATTAAAACACTTATAAAGAAAAATATTCAATTGGGGCTGGCTCTCAGTTTTAGAGGTATAGTCCCTTATTGTCATGATGGAAAGCATGGCAGCTTGCAGGCAGACATTGTGCTTGAGAAGGAGCCAAGAGTTCTACATAAGGATAATCAGGCAGCAGAAATTGAGTAGGCTTGAGCTTCTGAGTCTTCAATGCCCACCTCCTAGTGATATAATTTCTGTAACAACTCCACACATATTCCAACAACAACAAATCTCCTAACAGTTTAAGTATCTATGGACTTTTGGGAGCCATTTTATTCAAACTAACACAAATATGTATAAAAATGTTTGGTGTTTAAAAATGTTTCTTAGTGCAATAATAGAGTCTGCCGGTTCCTCAGAAAACTGGACACAACATTACCTGAGGACCCAGCTATACCACTCCTGGACATATACCCAGAAAATGCTCCAACATATAACAAGGACACATGCTACACTTGGTCATAGTAGCCTTATTTATAATAGCCAGAAGCTGGAAGGAACCCATATATCCTTCAAAAGAGGAATGGATAAAAAAAAATGTGGTACATTTACACAATGGAGTATCACTCAGTTATTAAAAACAATGAATTCAGGAAATTCTTAGGTAAATGAATGGAACTAGAAAATATCATCCTGAGTGAGGTAACCCAATCACAAAAGAACAAACATGGTATTCACTCACTGATAATTGAATATTAGCCAAGAAGCTTGAAATACACAAGATCCAACTCACAGACCACATGAAGCTCATGAAGAAGGAAGGAAGACCAATTGTGGGTGCTTTGGTCCTTCTTAGAAGAAGTAACAAAATACTCAAGGAAGCAAATATGGAGACAAAGTGTGGGACAGAAACTGAAGGAGGGGCTGTCTGGAGACCATTCCACCTGGGTAACCATCCCATGTGAAGTCACCAAAGGTAGACACTGATGGGGATGTCAGGAGGTGTACACTGAGAGGAGGAGCCTGTTATAGCTGTCTCCTTAGAGGTCTGCCAGAGTCTGACATAGTCAGAGGCGGATGCTCACAGCTAACCATTGAACTGATCATGGGGTTCCCAATGGAGGAGTTAGAGAGAAGACTGAAGGAGTTGAAAGGGTTTGAGACCCCATGGGAAGAGCAACAATACCAACCAACCAGAGCTCCCAGGGTCTAAAGCACCAGCCTGGGAGCACATAAGGAGGGACCCATGGCTCCAGATGTATATGTAAAGGAGGATGGCCTTGTTGGTCATTGGTGGAAGAGGAGATCCTTGGACCCATGAAGGCTGGATGTCGAGTGTGGGGAAATTTGAGGATGGGGAGGTGTGTGTGGGTGGGTGTGGGTGGGTGTGGGCACATCCTCATAGAAGCAGGAGGAGGGAGAATAAGATAGGGAGTTCCTGGGCAGGTTGGGGGAATGGGGTAAGGGGAAACCATCTGAAATGTAAATAAAATATCCAATAAAAAAGAAAAGTGCATACAAACTATATAATAAACTAAACTAGTTCATCAATAAATAAATAAATAAATAAAATCACTTAAAAACTGTAAAATAAACTATAACTATAAACTATAAACTAAAAAATATTCAATAAACATGGGTTAATACTGAGTCAATATGAGAATGATATTCCCTGATAAAATGTACACAAGAGAAAATTATGTTCAGCAGTATTATTGTAAAAATATTTCTTACAGTAGAGGAAAATGAGACCTAGAAAAGTGTAAAAGAAAAGAAATATAATTGAAGGAAAGGAAAGGAGAAGAGAGAAGACAGCAGGCAGATACAGACAATGTGGGAGTATATCACCAGCATAGCATTTACCTTGTGGTTACAAAACCATATGTTTCCAATGAATATGAGATTATAAAATTAATGATACTCATTGAATTCATTTACACCACACATATGAATAGACCAGAAGAACAATATAAGAAAAACAATTTGAGACCACACAAAAACTTTGCTTTCCTTTGGTAATGATGTCACAGAATTAAGAAACAAGAGTCAAAGAGATTATTAATTTTAAATCTAGGGAAAATGGCTATGCAATGCATGTACAAACTTAATAAGATGAAAAGAATAGAGAGGTTAGCTTAGTGATTGACAAGAACACCTAGTGTCCCTAAAGCTGAGAAGTTAATTAGTAAGATTTTACTAATTAGCTCCTTACATTTCCTGTAACGAGACACCAATATTCCATGTCACATTTGTCCAGATGTTAATTAACAACTTTGACCACTTTCTAGAGATAAGCTTATTTGTGTACTTGTAAATAGTTACACTCTGAATGGTAGAAGATGATTATTTATTCTTGTGGTGTGTGTGTGCATATATGTGTGTGTGTTTGTGCATGTGTATATGTGTGTGTTGTTGTTGATTTTGTTGCTGCGTATATATGTAGTGTAGGTACATGTGCATGTGAATATTCCTAGATGTGTGTCTCTATATTTGGAAGGAGAGTGTAGATTTCAATTTTTAGTGTTTGGCTCTGTCATTGACACATCTTACTATTTTTAAGTCCAAAGATAATTGGTTATTTCTTTTTTTGGATTATAATATAATTACATCATTTCATCTCTTCAAAACCTCCCATATATTCCTCTTTGTTTTTCAAAATGATATCCTCTTTTGTTATTAAGTGTAATTTACAAAATTTGTAAATCATGTGGTCACATAAGGAAAATTATAAACTTACCAATATGTCCACATACTTGGCAATGATGTTGCATGTTTTAACAGTTTTATTAATTAGCTGGAAAATAGTTTCAGAAATTAAGTATAATGTATAAGGCCTTATATTTATATAAAAATGATAAAGTTTATAATTACTCAGGACTTACTCAATCATTTCATAGTTTTTTTTTTTAAATGAAAGCGTTATACTTTTTTTTAAAGATTTATTTATTTATTTATTTAATGTATATGAATACACTGTAGCTGTCTTCAGACACACGAGAAGAGAACATCAGATCCCATTACAGATGGTTGTGAGCCACCATGTGGTTGCTGGGAATTGAACTCAGGACCTCTAGAAAAAGCAGTCAGCGCTCTTAACCACTGAGCCATCTCTCCAGGCCTATTTCATAGTTTTATGAGTAGAAAAATTTGAGGCCTTGTTAATATATCTTGATAATATTGTTCTCTTACTTATGCTATTATTAGATAAGCATTTCAAGGTCTATCATGCAGTTGTTACATATTACACTGATTACAAGATAAATGTTTAATCTGGTTATTTAACAAATAAAAACAAGCAAAATTTATTAGATTTGTTTGTTTCATCTTATTACTTGATTGTAATCTTGTTGATAAATATGAATATTTATATCACTAAATGGCAGCAAGTTCTAGTCTTTGGTCTGTTCCCTTTTTCCACACACTTATCAAGCTATTCCTTTGACTCCAGCATTTTAAAAGATCATATACCATCTTAGCAGTTCTACCTCATACTTTTCGTAACTTGCAATCTGTCTGCATATGTAAACTATATGCACTTGTCTATCTCTCTCATCCCGTTATTTCATCAATAGCCTGATCTCATCCTTTCCCATAAAGTATCTTTCCTTTAATATTACTTGCCTTATTAGGACATGTTGACACTCCACCAGTCAGCACCAAAATCAAAAGCTAGGTATTATTTCTTGGAGCTCTCTGCCTTTCTCTTTCTCCTGGCCTCTTCAGCCTTGCTTTTTAGTATCTCTTTCATTGGATTACTTCACCAATATGTTCAGTTATATAGTTTAATATATTTTAGGACAATCCTTTTAAAACATATATAAAGTGACATGTGGCCAAAATCAGAAAAGTTTATTATTTTAAAATACAATTATAGTTTACATGATTTGAATTTTTGGAGAATCATTTCTGATTTTTAATCCAGCAAGATTACAAAATGATGTATAATGTGTTAGTTTCTAGTTGGTATGATTTCATTAATCCTATTATTTTGTTCTGGTATATAACAAATTGATATATCCAGTCTGTGGTATTAAGGATGATACTTACTGAACACCTTATAGCAGGTGCTGGACTGTGAATGGTAATTCTAAAATTAGGAGAGAGATGATGTTTGTACCAGTGAAATACATAATTTTGAACACACAGCCAACTACAAGAAAGCCCTGGATACTTTTGAAGTCAGAAAAAAAAGGGCATAAAAACAAGTTCCTTAGGAAATAGTAAGACTTACTGAAATAAGTCTTAGATATCTAGCTTTAGTAGGTCTGGTAGTGGCTGGATAAATGTGTGTGTGTGTGTGTGTGTGTGTGTGTGTGTGTGTGTGTGTGTGT